>VCCN01002475.1:1925194-1937926 GCA_006491835.1 Architeuthis dux
TCTTTATTCACATTTACGTTTTAGGCCGCTTGTTTAGCAGTCTCTCACACCGGTACTGGGCTAATATAGGTTCTCAATTAATAAATGTTGTTATAATTACTGTGTGTGTGTGTCAGTCCACCTATGTTTGCTACAAACAAAGCGTCTGCATTAATGATCTGTTGTCGCTGTCGGCATAGAGTAGACATTCACAACACCCAAAGCTTATTGTCATGCAAACTTGCTGCTTCCTTGTGATGATAAACCATAAATGAGCAATGTGGTATAAGGGAAATTTACGTGCAGCTGACAATTTAACTCTGAAAAGCAGGCTCATAAGAGAAAATGCAAAGAGAAAGATAGTGTTACACCAATCTTCTAAGTGGGGAGGTGCTGCCTGCTTAGAAAATCAGTATTCAAAATTCTGGCTTTTACACAGATTTCTGGCAGAAAATCTGTATTTATTTTTAATTAAAATCTGACCCATTTGAAGCAATAACCTTTTTCCAACGATCCTCTTATGATCATATGCCATCTCTATAAAATTATTTAAGTTTAGTGGTCGCAAATTCAGTAAAAGTATGAATTATGGCTTCCTTATTATTATGGATATGAAGTTCAAAATGCTTGAAAAGATGATAGTCTGTATTAGAAATGCCAGGTGAATATAGAGGATGCTGCAAGACTCCAATTCTCTAAGGCACAGTCAGCTGAGAGGTGTGGAGTCTGACTCTGCCATAGAGCATTCGATTCAGATCATGTGGGACCCATTTTTCCAACCTTTGGTATTGCTTTGGAAAGCTGTGATACGCTCGCTGTTGAAGTACCTAAAGTCTCCAGAGAGTGCACAAATCATTGTTCCTGGGCCATTGGTCACTTCTGTCGATAATTCTTCATCATTAAGAACCAGTTTGGGCCTCCCTCAGGGTTTATTAATGGTAATCCATATTTCTAGACCTAAAACTATTAAATCAAAGCTGAATAGCTCTTCTCTCCAAATGCTTTGTTGACGTTATCAGCAGCTTGAGAGCATTGTCCTAATATGAAATCGTAGTTGAAAATTAACCTAACTTCTTAGGTAGACACCATTAGTGTTAAGGGCTCAAATTCAATTCAGCATGAATTTACATTATAAACCAAATGCTCCGGGGTTCCATTAGTAACCATAGACAATTTGGTGGCCTTAGCTTGAGTTTTGCTAACACAAACTGCGAATTATAGTAAGAAGATTGAACTGAAAATGATTAAAAGAACATTTTTGTGTATGTGTGTTATATATATATATCCGGTTTCAATCCTCACTCGGGGCACCAAGGCACTTATAGTCAGTAGCCACACTGATGAGTCGTACAAACGACGAAACAGCGCTGTCTGTGGATGTGACAATATATATATATATATATATACACACACTAGCTGAAGTACCTGTCTACGCCGGGTCAAATATTTAAGGAGTTAAAAAAAAGTGGGGGACTAAAGCTTTCAAAAAAACCAAAAAAAAAACCGTTTCCCTTCACTTTTGACAATTAAAGAATTGTGTATAAAATAAGAAAATATTGGCCTGCGGGTTGCCAAGGGTTTTCTGTCAGGGAGTGTTCTCACACACTAGGGTTCAGAACCCTGGTTAATTCCATCCTGGTTTTGAATTTATAGTTATCCTTTTCCTAGACTGGTTGCCAACCAAGGCTAGATAGCCCAGTCTTCCCTGATATTTTACCCATAGCTAGGGGAAGAAGAGATGGATGTATGCCTTTCCCAAGGGCATTAGTGCAAAGTGAATACAAACAGCCTAGGCCAGAATTTGAACTCAGTTGCCAATTCCATGCCTGCAACTGTAACTTCCAAAGTAACTGCTCTAAACCCATGAAAAATTGAACGGAAAGTTTAGCATTATAGTTACATTGTAAATAGAACCCCTCTCTAAAACCTTTAAAAAAAACATTTTTCTCAAAACGTTTTACTTCAAAACCTTTCCCTAGGTCCATTGTGTATGCATGCCAAATTTGGTTAGCAAACACACACACATATGCAAATGTATAAAACACGAAATCTCATATCTGTGAGTAAGTGACATACTGTAAACTCATACACTTATGTTTACATATCTATCAAAATATGTGTGTGATTTTGTTTCTGTATATGTTCATAGCATGTAAAAAATAATATTTTGACAAAATGGCTTTTTCATTAATAATATTTATTGAAATATTCAAATAACCTCACTGACTACAAACAATGATAAATATTCATACAGCTTATATTTAAAGATATTAAATGTTACTTTAGAAATTGCTAAAACTTGATATCTATTCAGATAAACCAAAGTAACTGCTAGAACTGTTAGAACCCACCCTTGTCCAGGGTATTTCACTCTAGAGTGTTGACAATAAATCTTTATCGACTATCAATTTTCAAAGTAATAAAATGTTAGAGCTAGCAATAATCCCAAATTGCAGATGATTGCTATGCACCAAATTCAGACGTGTTGCACAATGTTAAACAAATAAGTCGTGTTTAGTGGCAAATTGACACATGACAAATAATGCATTAAATTAACAAGGAAATCGGTGAGAGAATGATTTATGGCAAGATTCTTCCTTTCTCGTCTCCGAGAACAACATTACCCTCTAATGCATAGCTTTGTTGGGATGTAAATTGATTAATTCTGTTATCAACAAATAAAACAGAATATGATCGATGGCATATAAGTGCTGTCATCTATATTCTCTATGCCAAGAACAGGGTCACCCAAAAAACAGCTTCAGATTAATGGCATAAAAACACTGTTATTTATCAACGCTATAGCTGAAACAAAAGATTGGCTCTCAAACTAAGGAAGGATCATGCTTAACATCACACGGAGAGACCACAAGACAGCACATTATATTAGAGAACAAAACAGGAGTCTGAGATATCATAGAATCCATTAGAAAACTCAAATGGCAATGGGCAGGCCATGTTGTGAGAATGTCATGCAAATGCTGGACATCACGACTAACAATGTGGATCCCCAGAGATCATATGCAAAATTGTGGCCGGCAAAAAATATGATTGATCAATCTACATTATCACATATTCACTATCAGACTTTTCTCACTCCCAAAGGAGGAAGCCCTCCCACATCCTCTCCCCAGCTGTAAGTAATTCTTGTCATGCTTGGCCTGCGGGTTGGCAAAGGTTTTCTGTCGGGGAGTGTTCAGAACCCAGGATAATTCCATCCTGATTTTGAATTCATAGTATCCTTTTCCTAGATTGGTTGCCAACCAAGGCCAGAGAGCCCAGACTTCCCTGTTATTTTACCCATAGCTAGGGGAAGAAGAGATAGATTTATGCCTTTCCCAAGGGAATTAGTGCAAAGTGAATACAAACAGCCTAGGCCAGAATTTGAACTCAGCTCTCCAATTCCATTTTCCATGCCTGTAACTGTAGCGCCACTCTGACATTATGGTGATGATAATATAGTGAAGGGGCCAGCAAAATTTTTTGGAGGTGCGCTGGATTTGAAATCTTTTTATGCTTTGTCGCCGAATGGAATAAAAAAAAAATGAAACAATGATCATACAAGGCTATAGAAACATCTTGGTTTTTAATTTAATTAATTAATTTTAATTAAGGAGTATATACAAACATAAACTTCCACGTACTATCAATTAATGAGAACTATGAATTGGTGGGGGGAGGGGGGTAATTGTGGTTCAAATTTTATATATATTAATAGAACAGCAAGACTGCGTAGTGCTAAAACCTTTTTAGCTATAAAACATTGATTCATGTGAGGCCACTGTAAAAATGAGACTTTTGCTCCATTTTGCAATAATGAATTTTATTCTTTGCTAACCAAAGATAGATAAGGAAAACAAAGACTTTTTGTATGCAACATCACATATTCAATGAAGCCAGTGGACTGGACTGAAATGAGGCCTCAGGCCAGATTTGGTCTGTGGGTCGTAGTTTGCCGACTCCTGATATAGATAACCACAAATAAAAATTCAGCCAGTTGCCTAAATCTTTCTTTACTGTACTTGTACCCCAATTATAATGATTATTAACAAAAGAATTGCCTACAGTAAAGTTGGCTGTCTTCTGGCCATGAAGCAACCAGGCGTATTGCTTCTAAGAAGGGTGGAACAGTGAAGTCAGGCTCTTAAAATCTAATAGGCAGATTCCTCAAGTGTTATTCACATTAATATAGGCTTTTAGAAAGGTGAATACCTCAAATAATATTGATACTGACTTTGCTGTAGAAACCAATTTATAACATTAAATTCTGAAGTGTGTTCATGTCCTGCAGGGATGAATACAATGAAATCTGTCACATGATTGGTGGAGTGGAGACAAAATGTGTACCCAGGCAAAAGAGAGCTTCCATTTAATATAACCACCCACACAATGCTGTGTGTGTATATATACACATGCATACACAAAAGGATTCAGATATGTCTAAATAAAGCAAATATATGCACATAACATATGTGTGTATATAAGACATGCAGACACACACACACACTCTCTCGTGTGTGTGTATGTATATATATATATATATTGTCAAATCCACATACAGTGCTGTTTTGTCGTCTTACGACTCATCAGTGTGGCTACTGTGTGTGTGTATACATACATCAATGTCTATAGCCTAATGATGATGACAAAACATTTTACACAAATATTTATTTTTCAACCTAATCTCCTTGTCGTGTGTGTGTGTGTATATATATATATATCCTAATGATGAAAAAAAACTTCTTTTACAAAATATTTATTTTTCAACATATTTCCTTCCTTGTCAATGCACTTAACCCAACGTTTTGCCATAAATCACATTGATCAAACATTATATAGTGAAAATTTCAACCCCACAAAGATTTTTGCAGATCAATAATAAAAAAGGAAATAAAATAAAACAAAATATGAAAGTAAGAATAAACCATTTTGAAATGAATGATGCAATTATTAGCCATTCTTACGTCTGAAAATTGCAGAATTATGAGATTTTGCCTGGAAACCAGATTAGCAATTAGTTTATTTACCGTTTGGCCAAATATCTTTCCCTAGGTACATGCTGGCAATGTGTACACACTTGATTTGTTAATAGCAACTATTGTTATTACGTGAAAATTAATTGAAAACTTTTACAATAAATAATATATTATAGTAAATATCAATTAATCTATCTTTTGTAATTGTGCAATAATTCTCTTCTTAGTAAAAAAGAATGTTCATATAGTTTATCAGCTTTTAAGTTTCTAACACTCTTTTTTTTTTTCTGAATATTTTAAACCTAAAATAAAGCATCATTTAGACATAAATATTTTATGCTTTCTTTCTGTAAACCTTATTAGAATATCATTTATTTATGATGAAAGTGTTTCATTATACAATTATTTATTTATGATGAAAGTGTTTCATTATACAATTATTTATTTATGATGAAAGTGTTTTCTAGTGATGTACCGGAATATCAATCCAGTCTGATATCCAGCACTGGATTCACATGGTGACAGTGACAATTTTTTGTGAATCCACGCCAGATATCCAACCGGAATGATATTCTGGTAAACCACTAGTGTTTTCAGATAATAACCATAGTGGCTATAAAGAAGGTGTGTGTACATTTGGGGAAGTGGACATATTTTTGTATACATAATGTAGATCTGCTCTTCCTAATACATGTAGTATTAAAAACAACATTTTTGCAAGAGAGAGAGGATGGGGGTCTTTTCAAAGTTTTATTATATTATTTCTTTCAACTCTCAAATCAATTTTCACCGCGCCTTATTGTCTGTCCGTTTTGCTATATGTTTTGCCGGCATACAATGTATATTTTTACAGATTTGGCTGTTTTGTTTATCTACACACAGATATATAAAAAAAATTCATCCATATTTATACTCGTATAAATAGAGAACAAAGAGGCATATATATATATATATATACACACACACACACATATTGATACTTATATGAATAAATAGAGTAGAAAGGGGCATATATGTATACATGTGAAAAATATATAAATTGTATGAATTAATAAAGGTTGACAATGGAAGTAACAGCTTTTTGCTGCCATGGCGGGTAAGGTAGATATAGGGGAGTTTTTTAAAGTTTTTTTAACCACCATGCCATGACAGTGACAAGATATTTTGTTAAGATATTTGACAATGGGACAAAGTACAGGGGAAAACGGATTCATGCCTTTCCCAAAGGCATTAGTGCAAACATCAACAGCCTTAACCGGAATTCAAATTTGGTTCGATGCTTCCATTTTATGTGCTGATAACAGTTACATGACCCCATAATAATATATACATATGACCAAAGTTTTAAAAGTATACGTGATCGATTCGATCTCCATTTTAGTATAAAATATTCATATTTCAGTGAACACCCGATTACCACGTAGACACATTAACGCATGTCGGGCTTCTTTGTCTTAAATGTACCAAGACAGTTTGCAATAGGAATTAACAATACGGAAACTCAGCTCTTCTTTCCTCGACTTCCCTTGTTGTGCTTGACTCGCTAGCAAAATGTGATTAACGTACCATTGCTGCTCTCATTTCTAGAAAGATCAAAGCTTCACTGAGACGTTTCTGCTTCAAGAGACACAAGACATCACGCTGCTGTCTCGATAATCACTCACCCCTTCAAAGCATTTCATATTACTTTCATAGATGCTGAAAACAATATTGATGATGACAGCATAGTTGTTGCATAGTTTTAAAACTTTGGAACATAAATCCTGTGTTTCTCTACACACATATTTGAGATCGAAAAATAGATATAGTCATACATTGACTTGTGGGGTCATATCTGCAATCGGGCATAAGAACTGGAAACCCATTAACTGCGGATGACTGTAAATCCAATCATTACAGTTCTATGGCTCAACTGTGAATAACAAAAATTTCTGTCATGTTTATTGTTAGTTTGCTAAAGAGAATGCAGTGTATACTTCATGTTAGTTTAAAGTTCTCCAGATGGGGAAGGTGAGAAGGAGAAGGTAAAAGAGCAGACACCTTGCTGGGTTGAGCTAATGTAATGGATGACATTTGTTCCTTTGTCTTTGGAAATGCAAGAAAGACATATACAATATAGAGCTTTAAGTAAATATGTACATGTCATGGTATCTTATGTTGTGTAGTGCATATATTTTGCTTCATTCTATAAGGGTCGACTTATGCCCAGATCGAATTCCATCCATACTACCAGAACGTAATCTGGACGCAAGTTGACACAGAGAGAAAGACAGATGGATGTAGACCAGGGCTAGGCAACCTCTGGCCTGCAGGCCAGATCTGGCTCCCGAAAAAATATATGGAATATTGTGCTGACTTTTTATGTTTTACAGATTCTTTGCGGCTTTGTTATGGATTCAATAGATATCTTAATTGAAATGAATTGTGACTTAATCAAGTTTTTTTATTATTAATTGGCATGCTTAACCAAGGATGCCAATTAATAACTGATTTTTCTAGCATGCGTTATCTGGTCTTATTTCGACTCAAATCAATGAATGTGTTTAAATGGATAATTCCCATATTTCAAACATCTTTATGGCATTTATCTGGCCCACTGGAAACATGGGAATTATACATTTAAACACATCTGGTCTTATTTTGCCTCAAATCAATGAATAACACATGCTAGAAAAACATTTGTGTTTAACCAAGGTTGCCAATTAGTATACCTATGTTATTTACGGTACAGAGGCAAAATGGTTGCCGACCCCTGATGTAGACAGACGTAGATAGATGTAGACACAGAAAGATAGACATAGAAAGATAGACATAGACATACAGGATATATATATCCCAGCAGTCATAGAAGCCTAGAGATATATATTTTCAATGTATAAATAACACAGGTATACTTAAAAAACGGGTTTTGATTATTTTGGATGTTTATGTATTGTTGGTCACTGAATTCAAAAATGAAAACCATTTTTCTTCATCACCTATCATTTTTTACAAGAATCGGATGCCAAGGTTTTACCAACTCGGCCTCGCCGTACCTGACTAGACTTGGATTATCATTAACCAAGAAAAGGAAATATATCAAAAGGTTCGAAGATCGGGCAGAGACTACATCTGCATGGATCTGGCTTACTGTGACAGAGAACCAACAAAGCCTGGTGGTATCATGAGATACTGCTGGGTTAGTATCATGAAGTACTCTGCTGTTTGTATCTTGAGGTACCCTGGGGTATTGGTCATGATGCTTTGGCCCCAAAACCATGCCTGACCAGGGTCATCATCTGATGAAGGCTTTGTGGGTGGCACTGTTTTCACAGCAGTAGTTGTTAGAAACTGTCAACCAAAACTGTCAACATAGGTTTCTTCAGTTTTTAAGTTGGTCTGGCTTGCGGGCTGGCTATCTATCATGCGTACAGGCCACACCAATAGAGCTAGAGTGATGAAAATCCAAACATTTATTCCTTATTATGTCTAGAAAAAAACGGTTTTGTTTTTTGAAAATTCAACCCCTAAATAGGTTTTTAGTTTGGGGGTTCAATTTTAAATATAGCTTTATGCTAAATTGATCCCTCAGTTTGTATCCGGCTGCATTTACTTGTTTTTTTATTTTTGAAAATTCAGACTTTTTTTTAGTGATGACTGCTCAACAAAAGGCGAGAGAAGTAACTTATTCATTGATCACCCTTTTTTTCCAATTTTTAATTGATTACCCCCAACACGGCATGCTGCCAAAAGACAGTCACTATTAAAAGACTAACCAGACCTGTATGAATTTATTCACTTTCCAAGAGATTCAATTAACTACCAGTCTGATAAGCAACTCAATTCTCAGATTTCATAAACAAAGACAAAACAAAGTCAAACTTGCCAGAGATGAAATCAATGCTGCCTAATAAAATAATCAAAAAAATAATTGAAATGCTGTATAATCATCAAATTACCAAGGTTTATACAAGAGCAACCAATTCTGTGATTGATGATTTAATGAATAATTAAATTTCATATGTTGTCAAATGATTAATTAGGATATCCAACAACTGTGGAGATAATTCTCAACAAAAGACAAATAATAAAGTTATACAACTTTTGAAAAATCATCACATAATAATAATAAGAGCTGTGTCCAGCCATCAGCACTTCTCACTTCATATTAAACTACCTAACTCTCTTTTCTCCCCTCATACCATGTCTGTCACAGTTATAGTATCAGTAGCAGACATCAGCCGAGCCTGTTGTTATACATTTTTAGTCAGCAGAGCAATGGCTCATGGACTAGTGAATTATAGGAAGAAATCCACGAAGACTTAGGCAAGTTTATCATCACAGTAGAAAATCAGAACTTTATAAATCATTATTATGCTACTGTTTACCTTCATTTCAATTTTGGTTGCTTTTTATCGCAACTATAGTCAGGCCGGTTTCCCTTCGGCAGTGAGTAAATAAATAAACAGTGCAGATCGGAATAAAGAATAGTCTCCTTGTGAAACTCAATGCCAGAGGGAGGCTACGGTTAATACTCCAACCGCTCTAGCTATCCGAGCCACGGGAACTCATTCAGTATCAGTAATCCAGTTTTTATTTATTTTTATTAGGTGAAGTATTGTAAATCATTATTAATTTTTGTGCAACTATTTTCCTTCATCTCAATTTTTGTTGCTTTTTAGCGCAAAACACTTTGTAAACCTATTGGACGCAATAGTTTTGGCAAAATTCCTAAAGTTTGAAGAGTTTTGTTTTTGGTCTTCTCAACAAAAGTGAAATTTGATTTAAAGAAATCAGTGGTTAACAGTAAGAAGGCAATACTGACATAATGCCAATTGATAGTCAGTGTTTTATGTTTTCAAGATAAATATAATAACAAAAATATTGTAACAGAATTAGTGGCTGAAGATAGTAGATTAATCAAATGAAATTAAGAAATTATCATGTGTGATCTAATATCATAATTAGCAATTTTATTGCCTGAACTTTGCATTCAGTGTGATCACTAGATCTACATCTGACCTGATTTGGAAAACAGCAGCACCGGAAACATAAAAAATAAATAAAAATAATTAATAAAAATGTAGAGTTTTCTTAAGGTCACTTGACATGCCGGAAAACAAAGTCAAAACACATGACACAGCTCGTTTGCAGAAGTTCACGGAAATAGTGCAAAACCAAATGCACTGAAACCAGCCAGGAACAAACAATCTGGTAGACTGTCACTGGAAGTAGACCATCGAGTGGGGAAAAAGACACACACCGTCAAACACAGATCACGATCCACCCTTGCCTCTCTCCTGTGCTCTTAAGTAGCTGGCAACTTTTCACATATTCAAATTAAGCTGGCATAACATACGGGCATCTCACTCACTGTTGTCCTGATAAAAACCGTGCACATGTGTTTCACTTATATTGCAAATGGCAGCGTTTACAGCATGCATATACACGAGGTATTGTAATTCTTTCCTCATCACAGTTAGATGTATATGTATTCACTCAGGTCCGTCTGTCCACACAATATTTCAAAAAGTTCTCAATGAATTTCAATGACATTTTCTGAAAGTGTGTACCATGGACAAAGTAAGAATTGATTAAATTTTGGGGTGCATCCAGAAATTCTTACAGTAACCTCCCCAACACTGTAGGTATATATAAACTGATTTTCATTCGGTTTTTAGTGATAATAGTGTTGGCAAAGGTATGCACTCTCCAGTTGTTATTTAATGTCTGTTTGGACATCCATACTATAGAATGGGGAATCTTCAGCTGTCATCACTTACATTTGTAAAAAAAAGTCTATAAGCTGTTATTGTTATTATTGCTATAAAAAAAGACCATAGATCTATATTCTCCAGATATATACCTAAAATCTAGGAAATATATCACATTATCAATAAATTAAATGTGACTTTAAGATTTATTTAATTAAAATATTAATCTATTAATATTAGTTATTTTTATTAAAAATCATCTAAATAGCAATTTCTGATATCTAGATGTAACAAAAAACATCTAAATTGTAAATACTGAGCAAGGGATGTAACTTGCATTTCGGTATGTCAGTCAATGAAGGCAATCAATGCTAGTGCATCTAAAAAAAAAAAAACCATCAGTATCAAATGATGAAGATGTTGGCATTAGAAAGAGCACTTAATACACGACTTTCAGAAAACTAGCATTCCAAGGGAAATTATGAATCACTGCCACCCATATATGCTGTGTTGGGGGTGATCAATTAAAAAGTTGGGCTGTGATCTCTAAAAAAATGTGTGAATTTTCAAAAAACAAGCGGGCCCAAACTAGTGACCAATTTAGCATAAGCTTACATTGAAAATTGAACCCCCGACTAAAACCCTATTTCAGAGGGGAATTTAAAAAAAAAAAAAGGATTTTCCCTACTCATTGAGGGGAGTGTGTGTACAAAATTTCAAATTTCTACTATAAACAGTTAGGGCTGGTCAAAGTCCAGATGGATAGATAGATACATATAAATGTGTGAACACATGAACCACCTAAACCATTGTTAGCGGTGATAAATAAAAATAAATCATTGACTGATCAGAGGATTTGTCTTTTAAAACAGTGATGTCTCCTCCTCCTCTAAAGGCAACACTATCAATCAACAAGTTTATCAGTACAAAAGTCTGTCACATTATACTCAATCTACAATCAAGATTGCAGTCAATAAACAATTTTTTTTTTGCTATTGCAACTTTCACTGGTTTATACCACAATAGTCTATACCAGGGTTTCTCAACATTTTTTTTTTCATCCCCTATTGGTTATTTTTTAAATGTATTGCCCCATCAGCTCAATTTTCCTCCCTGTTGAGAATGACTACTATACATTATCTACTGGACTATTAGCCAAATAAATACTTACATCAAGTAGCTTGATTGTACATCTTCCAAAAGGAACATTGCTTTCCATTATGTAATGCCTTATATTGGCTATAACTAGTAAATTTCATTATAAATTGTCTACAGCGGATATTTAGAGCTACATGACCTGTCAAAAATAAAAATATGAATATCCCAGAATTATATCCTAAATCAGAAAATATAAAACTGCAAAGTAAAATATTGCTTTGTTTGGTTATTTTTAGTTTTATTTATTAAATTATATTGGGAGCTTAGGGTATGTAAAAAGAAAGATATTACTAAAAAGATTTGTGGGTTTCAAAGAGGGAATCAAGACCATAGATTGCCGGATTCAAACTGTTTGTACGAGGATTAATATCCTATAATTCAGGAATGCACCCTTTGAGTAAGACAATCTTGGAAGGGGGGATTGACATTCTGAAAAGGGTGCATGGGCAAAAAAGGTTGAGAACCACTGCACTTGATCACATTAAAAAGCATAAACTTTTAGTATTTACTAAGCTTAGTCTGGCACAAGCACACTGTGAGGATTGAACTCACTACAATAGTAATGGTCTGCCAGTCTAGCTTGCTAACCATTACTCCACACTAAGGTGCCCAGCTATGTATTGTTGCAATGTCATTTTGTACATATCAATGCATATTCTACCGTATAGATATATAAGAATTAATATAAGTTGTACTTGGCCAGAGGTGAAAGTAACTCCAAAGGGTCCACAATTATTGATCTCTACCAGAAGAAAGAGATAAAACTATAATCACCAAAGCCTAGGGTGGGGGGCTTTCCCACCTTCATGTACATAACAATTTTATCGATTAAAGCCTAAACCTGACAACATTCTGAACCTGGTAAGTTCAAAGCAACGTATACGTATCAATTGAGATCCCAATTGCCAGAACATCTATCTATCTAT
>VCCN01002475.1:1957059-1967399 GCA_006491835.1 Architeuthis dux
TTATGGCTTTTAAATATTTAAAAAAATCTAGTGAATCTGGCACATGAAGAAATGGATGAAAGTGTAATAGTTCTTACTGTCTGCATAAACATCATTGTTGACTGTATCTGGTGGAGTGTGTGGCTTTCGTAGGATGGCTACAAGAGAAGAAGAAAAGACAAACTAAGTATAGAGATTTGTGAAGGTGCCAGGATGAGTGTGAGCATAACATTCCTTAACTCATTCAGGCCAGGAGTGCACATAGGTGCACTTTAAATTTCATGACCATTTTGAATACATGAGGTCACTTGACTATTATATTTGTATAATTTTGTCATAAATGAAATCCATATCTTATAACCTTCGAAATGATATACGACTTCCCAGGGTTCCTTAGAAAATGAGAAAACCTCCATCCAGTCTCCCTGACTTTGAAACCCTTAAAAAACCAGGCATGAATGCGTTAACTCTTGAAGTCCTAAAGAGCAGGAGGCGTGCGGCCTCATGCTTTTAAACAAACATAGGCGAAAATCCTGAAATGCTCAAGGCTGCACAGGTCTTTCCTGCAATACTGCCAATTTTCACAACAATCTGTTCACAAGTAAAGACATTATAAACATTTGAATGAACAAACCCATTTTAGCCATTTTCTGCTCAATCATTACAGGACTGGGCTCTGGACTTGGAAAATGTTCAACAGTTTCAAGAGTTAAGTGCACAATCCATTAAGGATTGGTATCAATGTTTTGAATTGAAAATATATTCATGATTTCAGTAATAATTCTGAAAGTTTAATTTGATTTAAAGGAAACTATTTATGCAAAAATTGCTCAAACTTCATTAGACCTTGTCTATATCATAGGAAATTTTCAGAAAGTTGCTCCATAAAACAACGGCCAAATTTAAGACTTTGCAATGTTCTTTTACCTTCAGCTAAGATCTGTCTCTTATTTAAAAATGTACAATTCTTTTGAGTGCCAATAACTTGAAGCTAAACCCAGCTGCCTACCAATATATGCAAATGACTAAAACAAGCCTGCCTGCTGCAGGGTCAAACTCCACTGCTACTTCTATTCCAACTGAAGATGATTACTGAAACTTTTAGTAGAATGAAATAAGCCCATGTGTGTACATATGTAAGACTTGTCAATTTAGCTCACTCAGTAAGAGACCAATCAGTTGGTTGTGATTTTAAATCAAGGTAGGGAGATGTTAATTTTTACTCCCCTAAATTTGGTGAGGATTGTTCTTGTTACGGTAGAAAAACAAAGTCAACTCCAGAGTTTGACCATAAAAAACCTTTACAAAAGTACTGCTAGAAAATGGAGATGTGAGATTAACAAAGACATATCTTAGGTAGAGTTGCTCTGCTGTCAAACAAAGTAGCAATAGTTCTAGCATTGAGTCGATTTATTTTGACATCTACAAGCAGCCCAAGACAGCTGTCGGAGATTGGTGGTGTCATTTTCTGACATTAATCAAGACTCACTGAGGCAGGATGTGCAGTGAACAGTGCCAGCTGCTCAACAGGCCAGAACACATAACAGCCACACATCTATTTCTTAAAGAATACAATGGATGGTAACTTATTTTCTTATGAACCCAAAGATTTGTTACTTTGATTTAATTTGTCAAAGTTGGAAAATAGGGTTCAGGAGTGATTCGTTGGTCAAAAATAGTATTATCGATTTTGAAGGTATGAGGCTATCATTTTCTTCAGAATGTTTTTAAAAAACTTTTATATCATTATTATTATTACTTGCAATTTCTGTACACCAAAGACTTCACTTTCACTCTTCCCACTGAGAGAGTGGTACAAGCTTTAGAACTTTAAATATTTCAATGCTTTGTTTCATCACTGAACCATATTTGAAAATTTGTCTATTTCACACATTTATATTATTACAGATTTTACCAAACTACCAAGCAATTTTTTTTTAAAGTTTCCCTCTCCTGACTCAGTAACAAGCCTTACTAACTCAGCATCTCACAGAAACTTTTAAGTATAAGTATTGTACCCAGAAACTTTGGCGGTATCTTTTTTTTTTTCCATGATTTTAGTAAGCTCTATTTCTTCTTTATGTAACAGAAATGTATAGTTGCAGGATTACATCCAGTTTTATTCCTTAACTCTTTGGTATTCATTTCTGTAATTCCAACACAAACTATTGGGATGTTTCCACTCTGATTCAAAAACAGAATTAACCCCAAACATACAGGACTATAATACTGCTAATAGTCTTAACAGCATTTAAGGTAACGAAAAATCAAAGATTAAGGCAATACTGATTAATGACTAAAGGGAAGCTACTGCTGGTGAAGAGAATATTCCAAACCAAGGAGTGGTTTTACCTCTCTTTGTCCTGTGACCTAAATACAAAACAAAATGGCTAAGCTGCCAATTCGAAGATGGACGCCATTTTTGAATTCTCTGCAAAAGATATAATTACATGGCAGACACAAGATTTGAATTAAAAATTCTCAAGCCAACAAATAGTAATTTAATTCAATTCTTACGCCTACTCTTAGTAATAAATTTCTTTAAAACAGCAAAACAAGAATCACAGTAGCAGCAATTAGAATAAAAACAATAACAAATAAGGCACAGAGAGATCGGGGAAAAATGAAACGTAGGTTTAAAGGTTAGATTTGATCTTCTGCCAGCCGTAAGGTTCTCATAGCTCAATTGGTAAGAGCAGCTGGTACAGATAACCAGGCTTCTCTGAGGCAAATGGGGTGTGATTTCGAGTCTCACCGAGAGCTTTTCCTTTATTTCCAATCGGCACTATTTACTCCCTGCCATAGACTGATGACTTGAGTAGTTGCAATGAAAAGCAACTAAAATTAAGATGAAAGAAAATACTATGAAAAATTAGATCTACATTCGTTAAACAAGTCAAAAAAAATAGCGAGCCCCCCTCCCCAGGCAGCCCCGCGTGGGCCCCACCAAAAAACTTTAATGAAAGCACAGAAAAATCGTCACTAAAATATCAAAGAAACATAGTTAACAACCTTTATAAGGGAAGTAACAACATGCTTCAAAGACCCACTTCCATGTAACGGACTGAAAGTAACAGCCCTGTTTGCCATACAGTTACATTATAAATAGAACCCCCCTCATAAAACCAGGAAAAACATTTTTTCTAAAAACTAACAACTTCTACAAAGATTGTTAGTGTCTAATGGATTAAAAGCACTAAACATTACTGGCGAAAATAAATTGTTTCTATTTGTTTTTTTGACTTGGTTAACGGATGTAGATCTTTACAAAAAATTAATAATAAAGAATCAGTTTTATTGATGGGGAAGAAAGTTGAAGTACAAATATTTCCAACAAAATAGTTTGCTAAGAGAGCATTGAAGATAAAACGCACCAGCATTATTCATCACAAATGCAATACACAACCAGCAACTTTGCATAGCTACAGAACTCTGATCAAGGTTTCAATAACTCTAAAGTTAACTTGTGAAGAAGGAAGCAGAAAAGTTACCCATTACATGGGAAACATACGCCTCAAAATGTGTCAGTCTTTTTTCAAAATAAGAACAAGGAAAAAAAATTTTAAGAAAATATTATTTTCTGCATAACCTTTAACATTTGATTAACAAGATAATAAAGAGGAAACAATTTATCTGATCAATTATAAATTATGCTGTTTCTTCCCAGACTTTCAACACACACAAAAGTGATTATTGAATATGCGGTTGTACACACACACACGCAATCACATTGATCTAATCTAATAATAAACAAAAATCTTCACGATAAACTAATATTCCAATATAACAATATTTTGGCTGGATATAAAAATACTGAAACTGAAGTATCAAGATTTTTTTAAAGATAATATTAATGACTTTGGTTCAAGATATTCTGTTCATCTTAATTATGACAATTATTTCGTTTTTTTGTTATTGATACTACATTCTCTTAAGAGTAACAAATCAATGTAAAAGTCAAGAATTATCAAATGTCAAATCTAAATAATGAGCCTTCTTTATCAAAATAACATTAACTCCAACAATTTGATAAATGGGTTAAATTTGTTGTCCTCTTTATTTAATAACTTTATATTTTGCTAATATCTCAATATTAGAAACTGTCAACTAAAACTGTCACCATAGGTTTCTTTCAGTTTTCAATTTAGTCTGCAAAGCTATGTATGTATCACGCATACAGACTGCATGAATGGAGCTAGAGGGCTGAAAATTGAAACATTTACACCTTATCACACCTAGAAAAAACTTGTTTTTTGAAAATTACCGCCTTAAATAGGTTTTTAGTGGGGGGGGTCAATTTGCAATGTAAGTTTATGTTAAATTGATCACTAGTTTGTACCTGCTTGTTTTTTGAAAATTCAGTCTTTAGTGATCACTGCCCAACAAAATGCGAGAGAAGTAACTTATTCATTGATCAGCCCTTTTCCCAGTTTTTTTAATTGATCACCACCAATACAGCATGCTGCCAAAACACATTGTCAAATGACGGCTTCTATTGAGTGACTAACCAGAACTGTTTTGTCTTTATTTTTTTAAACAAAATTATATTCAACAATTTCCAATGGTAACAAGAATCCACATAAAATCTTTTCCACACATACATATGAGGCATCCTAATCCTATTATGTACATGTAATTTGGAATATAAAGTTTAAATGTAACATTTACTGACACTTCAGAATAGAGAGACACAAATAAATCAACACTATCATATTCGATAAAAGGATATATGCATTTACAATTAATTTACTATAAAAGAGAAATAACCAAATAATGCCTTCACAATCACTTCAAAGAACATAGTAATTGTCAGATTTGAAAATCTTAAAATGGAATGAGCCAATGTCAAATAGCATTGAAATTGGGAAATTCACTTTCAAATGTTTACTGAAGGAATGTACAGTTGACTAATGAAGAAAAGGGCAATGGCAATTAAGATGAGTATGGGTCCAAAGTAGTATGATATTTTCATATGGATTATTATCACAGAGCAACCAGAAGAAAGCCACTTCTTATATCAGTCAACATTCAGAAGAGAGGACAGTGGCAATTGAGAAGAGTATGGGTTCAAGGTATTATGGTATTTTCATCACATGGGTTATTATGACAGCAGCCAGAAGAACGCCACCTCTTAAATCAAATGTTTAGCAGAGATAGCAGTGGCAATTGAGATGGGTATAGGTTCATGATATCTTCATCTTATGGGTTATTATGACAGAGCAGCCAGAAGAAAGCCATTTCTTAAATCAGTCAACATTCAGAAGAGAGAGCTGCAGCAATTGAGTATTGGTCCAAGGTATTATGGTATTTTCTCACAGAGCAGTCAGGAAAAAGCCACTTCATAAATCAGTCAACATTCAGCACGGAGAGCAGTGGGTCATTGAGATTATGGACAGTCACTTGGAGTTTTGGCACATTATATTTTCAGAAGAGTCCTAATGTGGACAATTTTTGTACACACAAACATGAGTCTAGAAATTACTTAGCCAAGAATATTGTTGGAACAGCCTTCAGCCCACTATCGAACATTTTTATAGTGTAGGAAGCAATTTGGAGTGCTTGTCATACAAAGCTTCTTGGGTGTACAGGGAATATCAATTCAGAAAAATACATATCTATTCTTCCAATATTCACAGACAGTTATTTGGACAAAAACAGCACCCTTTTCATGGGGGAGCGTGCCCAAAGCCATACAACAACAACTTGAAAATGGCAAGTGTAAAAAGGTATTAAGTGATTCTTGTAGCCAAGTCAGTCTCCTGGCATGAATCCTATTGACCATATATGGGCTATTTTGGATTGGGAAATTCATTAAATATCAAGAAAATCTTCTACAAAAGATTTGCTGTGTGTTTTGACAGCAGCCTGGTCATATATTCTATAAGAGAATATATCAGATCTGATAAATTCAATTCTGGAAAGAGTAAAAAATATCTGCTAATGATAATTTGTATAATATTTTTTATTTAAGAATAGATATCTATCTATTTACTGTTGTCATGTGTCTGTAAACTTGTAAAAATCTTATTTATATTAATGTATGATAATTTATGCATGTGTTGTATATTAAATAGTGACACTCATTTTGACACCTCAAGTAATCAGCAGCTGCAATAGCATACACAATGCAAGAAAACAGACATTAACTCTTAAATTCATTCTAGTAAAAAAGTAATTCATGATGAGTAACTTCTGATTAAAGTTACCTCCCTTGCACTTTTTGAAAACAAATTTTAAATCCTATTCATTGAAGAGTTCCACAGCGGTCTATGAATCTAAGAGATAATCACCTGTGGTTAATTCCATCATCTTATTTTGCTTCTTAAAAAGACCATTAATTCTTATCTTTTTCATAAAGGACAAAACAATATGCCTTAAGATAATTGCTATAAAGCATTTTTCATAGATACTCAATACAAGTCTATACTTCTACCTCTGTATTCTGAGATTTACTTGATTTAAAAGGAAAGTTTAGAAGAAACATTAATATAACCAAAGGGGGGGGAAAAAAACAAATCAGAAACTGTTCATCAAGACAGGAAAAGTAAATTGTTTTGAAAGTTTCAAAGTGCAAACATCATTTACAACAAAAACTATTTCAAAGATTACAAAATGTGACTGCATCTGCAGAGAGAAAAGAAAGGAGAGGAACAAGGGACGTTTGGCTTGCAAACATCAAAATTCCAAAGAAAAATGATAATAAACAGACTTACCGGCATCGAAGACTGTTTTCTTTTCCAAAATAAGTCTAAAAAATTGAACCTGCATACTTGCAAGTCACTTCCTATTTATAGAATTTATATTATAATTATTTGTAAATACTAAATATCACTAAGATTAATTATTATTATTTATTATTGAAGTATTGTCACTGGTATGCCACTATGGTTGACAAAGAAGAGTGCAGAAGAGGAGTGCAGAAGAGAAGATTCTCTTGGACAGACATTTTTATTATCAATTTATACTTACTTAAAAATTACTCCTAAACCAGTGGCCTGATTGAACTGGAAATGGCTTTATTCTCCAAATTAGAGCATTTTAACTGTATAGGGCTAACAAAAAGTGTGCTACATTGTACTGTTTTTGCTGTGTTATGGTAAGAAAAACAAATATCAGATCATTATAAACTTTCAACTCACAGTCAGCTGAGGATAGGGGTAGAATAAAATGTTCTCTTCTAAGACCATTGTTGTTGCTATCAAGCCTTTCATGTGATTCCTCTTCGTAGTTGATTGGAGTAATCAGTTTCCTCCTCAGTGCATCATACATAGCCTGAAGACAAAGCAATCATATAATAAAAATAGAAATAAAAAAAATAAAAACCTGAAGTGCAGATATTTGTATCAAATAATTCTTGTTTTCAAAGAGCAATGGACCACAAACATTGTAATGTTTATGTATCCTTTCTGTAAGGTTGGTATTATAACAAATATTAACAGAATACGTACTCACAGATCCTTTATTCACACAATGACAGTGGCCAATGACACCCACGTGTGTCCTCCGATCTACTAAAAACACTAATATGGCTGCTCATTCACCAGAACGTAAAACAGCGCTCCCTTACCAGAAGTTGATAAGCACTCGCTTGCCTATGGGGAACAACTCAAAATACTTAACATTTTCATCTATGTTTTAACATAAATAAACAAGCCAGAAGCTACCAGATGGAGCCTCGTTTCCCATACCGGAAGTGAGGGCTCGTCGACTTGAAGTAACAACAACCGTTTTCCAGCGATACAGCATAGCAATCAAATCAGATGTGTCTTCGTTTCTCTCTTCACTTCTTACACAGCTAAATATGGGTAAAACCCAAACGTGTTTTTAACCAACACAGCTAAACACACAAACTAACAAACCAACAAAAGCAGAGACATAATACTTTCAGTCTTTGTACTCTCCAGCCTTCTTCAGGTGTCTGTCATAGTTCGTAACCTTCTGAGAATTTCGAACTAAACACTTTATTCAATCCACAAGGATAGATTATTCTTATTCCACTGTCCATGCTAGAGGATATCTCGTATCAGTTAATTCTTCCTAGTTAATTCAGCCTTGTGATGTCACTTGTTTGCCTCTTCCACTGAACCAGAGTATATAACTTTTTTGCACTAACCGACCCAGGAATTGAACTCACAACCACCAGATGAGGACACTAGTCAGAGTAAATCAGTGTATAATAATGATAATTCCTCATCTCAGAAATTCAGACAAAAATCTACTAAAAAGTCTTAAAAGTATAAAAGGTCCCCCGGCTGAAAACGGTTGAAATAGAGAGAGTGCTAATTAGTTGTTTATTAGGACCATTAACTCTGAGATACCTAATTTATTTTTTTAATTCAAACCATAATATTCTTAAAAGCATATTTCCAGTAATATGGTGCCCAAGAACCTGTATAACAATTTTCATTCTAATCGGTTCAGCAGTTCCAAAGTTCAATATTTTTTAAATGTTGACATATGGTTATTTACATATAAAATGTAAACAAACAATCAGATCAACAGTAACTCACCATTTTTCAATTCCTGGGGTTAAGCCAAATTTCAGCAGAATTGGTCAAGATTTGAGAAATTTTCCCAATTGTAAACAAAAATAATGTTTTTGCTTATAAAATGTAAACAATCGGATTGGCCATAGTAGAAACTCTTGGCCCCAGGTAGATTGAATATATTTTCCACAAGCCTATAATACAAAATGTCATCAAAATATATTAAGGAATAACAAAGTTATCCAACGACGACAGACACCCATAGCAAATGATAGTCCCCAGCATTTTTTTCGCCAGGGACAATAATAATAAATCTTTACTACTCTTTAAAAATAAAAAGATGGCAGCAAAGAATTATTCCAAACCTGCAATTTTTGACATTGTCTGGATTTTTCCATTAGTTTTTCACTAACTTCACAGTATTTTTTCTTTGTAGTTTCCATTTCTTTCTTGGTGGCTGTACAAAAGAAATTTGATTTTGGTAGAATATTTAAAAATCAAATTCAATCCTAATTAGACTGTAGAGAACTCTCCACTCTGTAGGGTTGAGACTAAGTGTCAATTCCAAAAGAGTTTTTATTACTTTAAGTTGATCTTAGTGCACAATTGCTCTGGCACAGAAAAAAATGTTTTCTAGCCAATCAGAGCTTAGCACAGAAAAAATGTTTTCTAGCCAATCAGTTTTTGCCATGCCTAGCTTCTTCTGGGAAACACTTTTTTTCAACATGATCAATAATTGTGATTATCATGCGAGGATCACAAAACTAGCAAGTATACAACTGTAAACTTCAATAATGAAATCCAAATAAATTCTTAGTTTTGTTATGATATACTACCACAGGAGGTCATTTCCGGGCCAACACCAGTGCGGAAGTGGAAGTGACACCGGTGACCTCGAGAAAGATGCATATGTATGGATGTTCAAAAGCAGGAAATGACACACCAGCGTGGGCGTTCGAAACCCCATAAAATCTCAGAGCCGAGACGGAAGCTGAAGAGACAGAGACTGGTGTCCCTGTTGGGGACAGACTGTCGGTTCTCATTATCTCTCTCCCACTCTTCATTCTCAGGCCGACAAAATGTATCTTATGAAATAAAAATATGTTCTCATTTTTACAAACAACTTTCGAGTCATCCTTTTTGATTGTTCGAGTTCAAGACTTTCACCCCACTTTTGGCAGTATACAACAGTTTCTGTTTCACTTTCGCATTTTCACTTCAAAGTAAATTATTAGCGATTGAATATATTTTCATTTAAGAAAAATGGTTATAATCTTTTGCGTTTGTTACATTTTGCGATTGGCCGATTATTGTAAAATTTGTCATGAACTGAGAAAATGCTGAAGAAAAAAAACAAAAAAAAAACGAATAATAATTCATTTCATTTTAAAAATTAGTTATTTATTTGTACTGCTGTTTGTGCAGAAAGTGACATAATATATACATTTCAAATTCATGGCCATTTTTTTTAAATTCGAATAAACATATTTAGTAACTGCTTAAAAAACATTTAGTAACTGCTTAAAAAAATATATTTGCTAACAGCTTAAAAAAATATATTTAGTAACAGCTTAAAAAATTAAATCATTTTTGATGATTGATTTTTTTTTTCTCACTCTCATGCAGAGCAGAAAGTAAAATCGGATTTTTTTTTAAATCCTTCAAATTTTACCATTAATAGGAAAATGAGGAATAGTAGATTTATTTTACCTCTAAAATTCAAATAATTTATTTAAAATAAATTAGCAAAAACTGATGTTGAAATGAATGAAACATTTTCAATTTTAAGAACATGATTTCCATCCTTAAAACAAAGCTTACAAGTTTGTACCTTTCTCTGAGCTTGTCTCTTGTGATAATCCAAGTTTATTTTCA
>VCCN01002475.1:1995819-2006801 GCA_006491835.1 Architeuthis dux
TCGCACGAACCTCTGAAATTTTAGTAACAAGTTCGCACGAACTGGTGCAAACCCCTTGAATACCACCACTGCATCTAACCTAATATCACACTGAGCTATTATATATGCATGGTCTCCCAAAAATCCACAGAAAAAGTATTTCCCTAAGGCCTACTGTTCGCTGCCAAGATTCACAATACCACCCATTGAATGGTTTTCATAGTCCACTATCTGAAAAATCTTCATCCTATAAGAACTTGGTCCATTTCATACAGGCAATCAAATCAACCCTAGAAAAGGAATATTTCCATTCAAATGAAGACAAGAATTCCTTTCCCTTAGTGTTCTTGTAGATATAAAATCTTTGATACTCATCTTAATTTCAACTTCTTCCATGTTGTCACTCTTGTATTCATAAAATCAGCAATACCAAAAGTGTGTGTGTGTGGGGGGGGGGTCAATAGTTTTATTCAGAACTTTTACTTAAATAATAATTAATATCTAGTGAAATTAAATGATAGCATTGTATGCCTTCTAAACCAACACACAAATGATTGTTCTTATTTACTGTTCTTCATATTCTCAGAGGATCTCTATTTGATGGTGATAACATGGTTTGAATTTGGTAATGAAGCAGAAAGGCGGGCGAGAGGGAGGAGGGTCGCCCCTGGGCACAAAATTTCCTCTGGCCTATAATGCCTGTTAATTAATAATTATGCCTTCGCTTAGGATATAGTGCAACTGGCCCTGGGAACTGTCTTTGCCCCTGGGTGCCAGAATGAAGCATAAAAATTGATTGAGCATAATGCACTTTTAATTCCATGATAAATCTCTCAACTGACTGAAGTTATGAGTTAGATAAATGAGAACTTTTGAGCTTTAAATTAAATTGTATAAGAAACCATATATAATAAGAGCTGCGCTTGTCAAACTTATAGTATCAGTAGTAGTCATCAGCCCCTTCTTACCCTCTTATTAAACTACCTTTCTTTTCTCCCCTCCCCCTTAATACCCTCTTATTAAACTACCTTTTCCTTCTTGCTGTATCTCTCACACTTTTAGTATCAGTAGCAGCCAAGCCTGTTGTTGTACACTTATGATAGCCGTCCGCAAAGTGACAGGTCAAGGACTTGTAACAATAAAAAGTAAATAAATAATGACAATCAAAATATGCCAAGCCAATTATCAATAAGTTGAAAATGATTGCCTTTTAAAATCAACTTTTTATATTGAATGATTATACAATATGAATTAGAAACTGTCAACCAAAACTGTCAACATAGATTTCTTCAGTTTTTAAATGATTCTGGCTGGCTATCTATCTATCTGTTACGTGTACAGGTCACACCAATGGAGCTAGAATGCTGAAAATTTAAACATTTACTCTTATGTCTAGAAAAAACATTTTATTGAAACATTGGGGGGGGGGAAATGTTTTTTTTTTTGGGTGGGGGGTCAATTTACAATGTAGGTTTATGCTAAATTGGTCCCTTAGTTTGTGCCAGGCAGCGTTCATGCTTGTTTTATTGAAAATTCAGACTTTGTTTTGATCCAACAAAAGACGAGAGAAGTAACTTATTTATTGATCACCCCTTTTTAAGACATGCTGCCAAAAGATGTTGGTCACGTAACGCTTTCTATTGAGTGTTTCTATTGATAATTACTACATTCAAACCACATTCATTGTTAATTTTTTTTAAGTTTTTAAAAAGTAAACAATTGTAGTCAGGAGAGCTAAGAATAAAATCTTTTTGTTGCTTTAATACATTTTGTGAATCTTCAGTTAAGAATTCATTCACTGCATAGGCAATTATGTGTAATTACACAACAGTGGGAAAAGAGAAAAGCTTATAAAGAATGATGAGGGTAAGAAGAAGGAAGCCATACTTTTGGTATTAACTATGCACGTGAGCTTTGTATTGTACTAAAATACTGGAACATTGACATTTATTATACTAGTTCACCCTTGCCGTCAAAAATAAATGGAAAATTTAAGTAATTTTGCAATCGCATTGTACTTATAAAATATTTTTAAAATTATGCTCCGGTGTGAGCGACTGGGCAAATATAGGTTCTCAACTAATAAATGTCATTATAATTATCATATTCTGTTGGATATAAAATTATCCAACATTTGATTTCATACACATCGGTTTCTCAGATAAAAAATGTTTTGCTCCAGAAAATTTACAAATAGCGGTCAATTCACCACTGAATAATTATGGCATTTTATAGCAATAAAATTCTATTTTAGCTACATCATCAAAACATAAAATTCTATTTTTACTATGTCATCATGTGATGATGTAGAAAATGTGATATGTGACATGTAAATAAATACACATTATGTTTTATTATCTGTGGAGATCAAAGCTAATGTATGTGCATGAGAAGAGTGCAATGACAAATAAGGCCAGAAGTAACTAAAATAAGATGAATGAAATGCTAGTCAAAAATTGATAATGAAAGATTATAAATTCAATTAAAATTAAGTATAAGGACACTTACCCAAGCATGTTTACTCAAACTTTTTCTGCATTTCTTAAAGTTACATATCAAATCTCCGTCCATGCCTTTAAGAAAAAAAAAATTAAAACAAAGTTATGACCAATAACATTATAATTATGAGTGTGTACTTATATAGGATTTACCCAAAAAGGAGGTGATAAAGATTCCTGAAAAAGGATGGGATGAATTAAGATCACAGTAGACACAAGTCTTGATACCGAAGATGGACAGAAGAAATCAGCAGCCATTAGTGAGATGTCGCTGTCGCATGCGGAGAATCACGTGACACGAATGGAGCATGCTGATTAGCTGGCAGGACCATGGAGATGTTTGAGAAGAAAGCGGTCTGCCATGTTTGGGTTTGCGCAGCCTAAAAGGTGTAGACACGGGCGGTTGGACTTCTGGCATAGTGACCAGAGCCAAAACAAAGGGACCCGTTTACACAGTGTTTTATAATAGTGCTGACATCACGGAAAAGGGGAAACTATATCTGGTTTTGTATTTCATATCATTCAGGCTGGTTTGATTGTGGTGATAAAACCAGCCATTCAATTTGTCTTCTAAAGATCTATAATTGTGCCAAATTTGAACAAAATCCCTGATGGTCATGGTTTGACCCCTTGTTGATTTGACATGGAATTACCCTGGTTTCTACATATTAATGGGTCAAGAATCCAGCTTATATATTATCTGTAAATCATGCAATCATTTTCATTGTAGGATAATCTTATCAAGATGCTATAAATAATATTTTTTAAAAGGGGAGTATCTAACTACAATTGAAGAAATCTGTGTGTATGTACTGCAATTACACGACAACTGGCCATTGTATGAAGTTAACATTCACCAGATATATTACTCAGCACACAAGGCATTGCAGTGTCCAGTTTGAAGTTGTTTGGTTAAGCGGTTCTAGAGAAATTTAATGCACTGAGATTACATGACAAGTGGCCAGTGTACAAAGTTGACATTTGCCAGATATATTAGTCAGCACACAAGGCAGTGCAGTGTCGGGTTTGAAGTTTTTTGGATCAGCGTTTCTCAAGATATCTAATGAAAACAAATTTTAAAATTACAGATTATAGATCTTCATTGTTTCTATAAATTATCTCCCTTGGCTTCCACTCTTTAGAATTATCTAAGTTTAGATATAAAATATCTAAATTGGCAACACTGAAAAGAAGTAACTGAAATACTTTGAAGCCACAGTTTCAGATGACGGACAGAAAATTATTTTAAATGGCAATTATTGCAGGCTGCTCCATACACCATAAAGTCCAACCCCTTCCAAACATGTACCTCTGAAACAGGCACTGCCCTAATTTTTTTAATGTTAAAAAAAAGGGGGGAAAAAGCATAGCAATAGAAAAAAAACTAGTCAGAACAAATTTTAAAAATAGACAACTTAACACTGACTGTTGCTGATAATAAATTCAGGCCAATATGCAAGACGTTATCAGATTACACAACTAAGAGTGATTCAGAATAGCCTTTCTACTCTTTTATACTATAACAGCTTCATCAGTATCCATCATAAGTCCACTACTGGACAAAGGCCTTTCCCATCTCGTTCCATGATGACCTCAATTGTGCTAACCTTTGCCACGTCTTAACGGCAAATTTTTCTATCCAATCCCTCCATCTTGTGTTTGGTCTTTTTCTACTGCCATTACTGTCCCATGGCACCAATCGGTTAGTCTTTTGCTTATGTTCACATAAATTTGCAGATACCTATAAACTAACATTTATAAATGCTTATATGTCAGATGTCTACAGGTCAATCTGAGAGTTAGTTCAGCAAACTAATAACAAATCCTCACTAAAAGTGAGGATATAATGCTCCCTCGTTTACATAATGAATATAAACAACAATTTTCTACTATTACATAGTTAAGTTTTAGTACTTAGTAAATACTGGCAAAAATTGTTTTTACTTATTTTTGGATGCTCTATCATTTGGTGAAAACATATTCAGACAATCTTTATCCATTCCAGAGACACATAAAAAATAAGGTAATCCTTGCTTATATGGGTGTAAAATAACATTGTTTGTATGCTGAGTTTAGCTACCGTATTTTACATCCATATAAGCAAGTATTACCAAAACTGACTCGTTTCAGAAAAACCACCATAATTCTCCAACTACTAAAAACCACTACACTTGCCATATACGTAATAAATCTTAAAATAATTGGCTATCGATTGGTGAAAACTCCAGGTTTTATCTTCATTAAGCTTCAAAAAGTGTGACGAACAGGCCAGGTCGGGTCATTTTTTTTTTAAAATCTAAATGGGGCATTCCATGTCAAGTGGACCAGTGGTCCCCACTCGACCATCTCAGATTTTGCTCTAACTTTGCTCACATGTTCATTTGGGTCTGTAATGAAGTCCTCTAAAACTTTATCTCAATATCTTTACTCGTTCAGTCATTCAAGAACAAGGACTACTTTGTTCGAAGCGACGACAACAGAATCTTTTTTTTCCAATTTCAACTAGCAAACATTCCACAACAGGAATTTCTACTGCACTGAAAATTTGTTCTTAGGGTCAACTTTATATGTTGATTTTGAAAATGTTCAGCCTAGCTCTAGAAAGCATCATTTTTTCAGAAAAAGATGTCAAATTAGGCTCCAAATTTCATTGGTATTTCCGAGAAGCCATTTTTAAGTACTCAGGACCTACAGCATATACCCACATCTCAATTTCCAGGTTTTTTGCATGTTCCATGTCTACTAATGGAGACTTTAACATATACCTAGCCCCCAAACCCAGATCCATCACCGGTTATAGATATAAAGCATTGAAATTTTGTTTAATGACATTGCAAATCTGCATGGTGGCTTACAAGCCACTGCTAATTCCCTTTATTCATAATTATCAAAGATAATATTTATAACAAAAATGCATATTCCAACTTTCCCCAAATTGGTCCACTTGATGTGGAGTGACCCAAATGAACATTCAAAACATGAAAACCGCATCTATCTTTAATAGTTTCCAAGATATGATGCAGTTCTGTGACCAATACATTTGATAAGAATAACCTTGCCTATGACTTGGTCGCAATAACAAAAAAACATTTTTATGTCTGTAGAAGCCTGGTTGGCATATATCTTTCCAATGCCTATATAACTGGACTAAGTATTTCCATTTCCACTTATTAATTCAAAGGCTAATAAAGAGGTTTTGGGTTATATAAAACCTGATTTTTGTTATGCTATTAATTGAAAACAATTGTAAGTTTTAAATAGACTTCACTCAGTTTCTAATGTTGTACTCTTACACAATCTTACATCATGAAAGATGACAGTGAACAGGCAAATAAATTTATAAAATGGTCCTGGGTAAGTAAGTACTGTATATAAGACGGACATTTAATTTTTTTTTTTAAACTATGCAAATATTGCACTGCATCCAATGCGCTGGTATTATGACATGGGTCGGTCGCTGGGCGGTGCTTCGGCTGGGAGCTGGTAGTAGCAAATTTCCGTGCCTCCTCCTCTATCCACACCACAGCCTCTACTGTCCTACCGCCGCTGCTGCTGTCACTGGCTCTACCTGCTACTGCTACTCCTCCTGCCACTCTCTCTCTCTCTGTCTCTCTCCGCCGAATTCAAACTCCCGGGGAAACAGGATCTTCCTTCATCTTTTCTTTGTCCTGCGCACCAAAACTTTCAACTCTCGGACGCTACAGTGATTTCACTGTATCTTCCCCCGTTTTCATTCTTCCGTTCTCTCCATTCTTTCACATGTACCTTCTTTTAATTGTATCCAATTTCCATTCTTGTGTTTTGTTTATTAAATGCAAACATTTCATTTCTATCTGACGCCTTTGTTTAATTCTTTATCATGTTTATATGCTCGTTTCTCTTTGTTCGTATTTGTCCGCCACAAAACCAAATATGGCCGATTATTGCCATCCTGATTTTGACCATGTGACCTACCTTCCTCTTCCAGTGAGAACAGCCATTGCTACTACTTACTACTACTACTACGGCCACAGTCTGCTATGACAGCCAGACCCTTAATGCAACTTGTACAACCGCTATTTTCAAATAGAGAAACCATCTACATTCTCTCACAACTTTAATTAACAACTTCTCCCTTGTTATTTACATCTTTCCCATAATCTTGTAGAACATCAATCCTACAAATTGTTGACCCCTGGACGTGATTTGGACACATGAATACTTTTAAATCTTTTTGAATTTTTCAAAAATTCTGGTGACCCTAAAATTGTTTTTAATACGCTTATCCATTTTTTTTTAATTCACATTCACAAGCCTTTTCTTTCTGAACATGTCTACATCCCGTTTTTTTAAAACAAAGGACACCCGGCAGCCATTCACAACAGAATTTATCCAAGAAACTCAGCACCTTCGAGCAAGACACAAACATTTTTTTCTCAACACTTATGGCAACAATGAAAAAAAAGAAATCTGACAAGAACGTCCGGTAAGATTTTCCCTTCTACAGGACACATGGCTATGTCATTTTGTGGACCTGATCTTCACTAAGGAATTTGGGCATATGAGAACTATCAACAAAAACGAACATTTGATCTTGAACGATTACAAATAAATACGTAGAAATATTTTTTTGAGAAAGACACTTTGTATTTTTATACAATACCTTTCAACAAAAACGAACATTTGATTTTTTTTTAGATGCAACGCAATGTAAAAATACTTCCAATTCACACAAAACATTTTTTTGAAAGAGACATCTTTGTATTTATATACAATTCCTCATTTGTGCTTCAACTATAAGCATACAAACACAGTGAAACTATCTGATTTGCAAGCAAATTCTTTTACAAACATTTTTTTTGTAATTTTCCACATTGCGTATTTTTGCTCGATACTGTTTTTCTCTCCTGTTGAATGACTTCTAAGCTCTCTCTCTCTCATGCTTTGCTTCTGCCTAGACATATTTTTAGGTATTTTAGTTACCCCATTTTAATGGGAAAATTATGGCATTTTCTCTAACAGAGGAGTAATCTGTAGCAGTCACTTTCTCAAAAATACCAAAATAGGGCTAGAAATATCAAGCTGGCTTTATCACCACAACGAAGCCAGCTCTGAACCATATGAAATACGAAACTGAGAATTAGCTTCCTTTTCGTGACATCAGCACAACTTATAAACCCTGTTTTACCATACTCCGGGCGCCTTTAAGATAGCAAGATACAAATATAATATTAAAAAAATATTTCAGTTGATTGATTTCCACTTGTCTGAGAGTGATAATCAATCCAAGATCATTGAGCTAATAAGAACTTATGAGACAACATTTTTAAAATAAAAGTAATAAAAGATTATAACCCTAATCTGACCCATATCTAAGGAATTCGGTTTCAGTGTTGAATCTATAAAAAAAGTTGGGTTTTGGTATTTAAATCTAAATTATAAGACAAAACGCAGCGCTAAAGAAAGTAGACTACTACATTTACCTATAAGATGGCATGACGAGTTAGATAAGTTTAGAAAATATTGGTGTTGCGACGCCCACAATCAAGAGATCTGGCGTTTCTTGGGAGAAGGTCTATGTCCAATGACGGACATTAAAAGACTAATGATGGTTTATGATGACCCAAAAATAATAACTTCTGCGGTTGGATACATTGAAAACTACAGCACAATGTTGGAAAGGACAACTGTAATGGATAGCGTTTGGTTGGAAGGGAATTAAATGTCATCTACTCTATTCATTGTACACAAACTAATGGAGAGATCTTTGTATTCTTTGAAAGTGTGTGTGTGCATATTGTTTATTTTAACTGTTATTTTTGCATTCATCAATTATAAAAGAAAATGAAAGAAATAAAAGTAGGACAGATATATTTAAGTAAAAGTAAATATTTAATAACAAATGAGTGAGGAGTCAATGTATTAATGTTGAATACAGAACAAATTTGATGCTTGTCATGCAACATATTTAAAGCAAATGCTGAAAGGAGATATAAGTAAAAGTTAGAATGTGCACATTGAGAATAGCTTCAAAGCAGGTTCACATAAAATACTAGAGTAACTCAATACTATTTACCAAAGAAAGAATTGGTAAGCATAGTTAATGACTGCTACCAAAGGTTTAGGTTATTCATATGTTCACACATTTATATGTATCTTTCTAGGTATCCGGACTTCACCCAGCCCTAACCATTCATAGTAGAAACTGGAAATTTTATGCACGCACACCACTCAATGAGTAGGAAAATGCTTTTTTCATTTTTTGTAAAAAATCCCTACCCCTTAAATAGGTTTATAGAGGGTGTTCAATACTTATCTATCTATCTGGACTTCACCCATCCCTAACCATTCATAGTAGAAACTTGAAATTTTGTACACACACTCCACTGAGTAGAGAAAAAATTTTTTTTTTGTTTTTTGAAAATTCCCTTCCAAAATAGGGTTTTAGTGGGGGGTTCAATATTCAATGTAAGCTTATGCTAAATGGGTCACTAGTTTGTGCCTGTTTGTTTTTGGAAAATTCAGACATTTAGTGATCACAGCCCAACTTTTTAATTGATCACCCCCAACACAGCATATATGGCTGGCAGTGATTCATAATTTTCCTTGGAATTCTAGTTATATAAATAATTTATCAAGAGGCCAAGTGTTATGACTGGAAATTATTACATAAGAAAGTATTTAAGTATTATGCACAAGAGTTTACAAAACATTCAATAAAAATTGACTAAGAAAGCATTTAGTTTTACTCAAAAATTTGTGATGCTAACTTCTATGGATATTAGAAAAGCAATGCTGTTGAGTCAGAAAAAGGAGTGGAGTTATTGGGAAAGGATATTAACCTCTGATATCCAGAGGGGTTACACTTAACTATGTCTAGAAAGAAAGCAAAGGTGTTGTCTGTTTCATGCCTTTTATAACCAAGATGCCAACATAGTAAGCATTTCTGGTTTCACATAATCTGCCAACAGGATCTAAATTATGTGTTTTCTTCTAGTTTTAGTTCAACTCGTATGAGCATATTGAAGAATTATCTTGTTATGAATTGGTCAGAAAACATTTGTATTTGGTCTAAAAACCTTTGTCAACAGGTAACTCCTACGACAAAATCACGTTCGTTAAAGTCCCATGTTTTCTCTGCTATTTCTTCCTTGCTAAGTAGCGCCAAATAAGTAGATCTCTCTTCCAAATTCTATTTCTCCCCATTTCAGTGCTAGCAACTATGTTTCCTCTATTCCCATTCTCACCTTTTTAGCATTAGCCAAATTAACCTATTCTCTCTTTTGTAGCTCTCGGTAGGAAACAATCATTTTGTTTTCATGTTCTTATTTCAGCCCAAAACATAACATTTATTGTCTTTGTTTCTTGTTAAATGTCTCTTTAATTTGTATGTCTACAAATATATGCATTTGTTTAATTTCTGTTTGTATGGACTTCCTGCCTTTATTCCATTTGTGTATGGATTCTTCCATTGTTCAATTTTGTTTACCCACATGCTATTGACTAGATTCAAGATGAATGCCAAAATCACCATATTTTAGGCAGGCCATTTAAAATAGTTAAGATGGTGATTGTGTCTTCTTGAAATCCTATCTATGATATCACAACCCTTACAGCCAATCAGAGACCTCCATTCACATCACGTGACTTCCACGTGTGGCTTAGGTTTTCCCGTCATGGCTCCTTATCTCTTTTTTCTATCCTAGGCCTCAAACTAGTAACTGTTTATTATTAAATTACCTCATTCTAATACAGAATTCCTGTTACCAAAAGCTACATACTGGTAACCTCATTAAGATAAGTACCTTCCAAACTTATACCAAGTATCGCCTTTAGAGCCGCTAAAAACAACTCTGGTCGTACGACCAGGTTATCACTGTGAAGTGAGAGACAGCAGCTAGTAGGCAAAGAGGTAATTAAGCTGTAGAAAGGAATGCATTTCATGGTGGACATGCAGGCTGCACCACTGGTGTAAACCGAAAAGTGAGCCACGTAGGGTCACAGTATTAAGGAAATGACGTCAGCCAAAGCTAAAAGGCTTAAGATTGTTTTCTTTATCTGAATATTACTGAGTTATTACAGAAGTATAAAGCATGGAAATCAATTAAAATTTCAAAACTGACCAGTGACCATACATAACCTTGTGCATGCATCCCCAAGACAATTTTGCGGGGTGTGAGAAGAGGGTGGCAAACAAAATCTTTTATCATTTTCACTGGTGTTAGAAAAAAATTTCTTCTCGACAAACATATGGAACAGCTTAAGTGAAAAAAAACAGTCACATATGAGAACATCAATATTTTTTTTAAACAATCTTTATTCTGATATCAGTCATACCAAATTTAACTACCAATTATCTTATTAGTTTAATCCTGCCCCAGCTAAACTGAAGATGGCTTAATGACACAATTAACTGCTGTCAAAAAATGTTGACAGGTTTTCTAGACAACACTTAATTCAGTAGTTGATATGCCCTGAAATGCAATTTTAGCCAATTTCAATACATAATGTTCATTGTGTGTGTGT
>VCCN01002475.1:2006811-2017429 GCA_006491835.1 Architeuthis dux
GGGGGGGGGGGTCCACACAATTCTCACTCATTCTTGACAGTATTCATCATTTATTCAGCAAGGAATATTAATTAGAAGAAAAAGAAAACGTATTTCCATGAATTCCTCTCATTTATCGCCCAGTTTCTTAACACCTCAAGTTCTGACCAATGTAGGGCTGGACAACAAAGGTTACGTTTTAACTTTTGAGCCATCGCAATGGTCAAGATTCCTTTTGGCAAACCCAGAGTAATTTTTATGAGAGTGTATTTTCCTATGTTGTTTGATCTGCTTTGACTAAATCTGACCTTCATTTCTCCATGGAGAGGGTCCAATTGAGCAGTATATTTACATTGTAAATCGAACATCTGCTAAAGACGGACACAAAATAAGGATCCAGTTTTGCATTATACGTACATTGTAAATCGAACCCCCCACTTTAGAGCAAAATTCACACTTCCACTTTAAATGTTAGTTTTTCTCAATCCAAAAACTCCAGAAGAAATGAAAGCCAGATTCAGTCGAATAGATCAATTTTCATACAAAAATACACTGGTTTACTATATCGAATCTTAAACGAGTCATTGGGGTTTTTTTTTTGGGGGGGGGGGGGTCTTATATGTACTGTTGCCGATTTAGCGCGTTTCTTGTTTTGGCAGAGCAAAAAGAGCTAAATTAGCGCGTTTGCGCTTAAACATTTTGGCGATATTAAGCCACTTTTTGACTATTTCCAACCATTTTTAGTGTCCTTTTGGCGGGTTTTGGCTATTCAGCTGTCAAACTAGCGCGAAAATATTTTTGGAGTTGGCAAAACTGCTTATATGGACCACGAATACGGTAATTTACAAGCTAGCAACTATAATTAAACTAGCACTTAAGAACTACAATTTATAGATTAAAAATTAATTGGTATTTTCAATGCACATTTGCAATATAAAATCAGGTAAATATAATATTTTTGAACGGTTTTATAAATAAAAAGAATAGTTTTTTTTTTCTTTCTTGGACTTGGACATCAAGACATTCATTGACAATAACGAAGGATAGATTAACGGATGTTTTTTTTAAACTTTTAAAAAGTCAACAGAGGAAAACAGTTCATTTCAAACAAAATATTAGCAGATAAAAAATAAATCACAAATAAATAAACATAAAATAATAAAACTGCAACGAAAAAAAACAAATTCAATTTTTCATTCATTCATCAATTTGTTTTAAAATGGCTTCAAAGCTCGATAGATTTTATCTCTACAATTTCAATACAAAATTCCAAGTTACACAGAAAAGAAAGGCATATAAGTTTCAATGAATTTATCGTTGATTAACAATTAAATTTTTAAAATAAAATCAATCAATCAATACCAGAGAGAAGAACCAAATTTCTTTGGCATCCAAGAAGTCAGGCTTGCATGCAGACAATACGGTTTTTAAAAAAAGGAAGAGGGTTGATGGGTAATTTGAACTCATTTCTTTATTTTTTTTTTTTATTAAAAATATTCAATAAGATTAAGATAAAAAAAGGAATTAATATAGTAAAATATAGTTTTTGAATAAACATTTAAATTTCATTCCTTCTTCGCTTTTTTTCGACAAATAAATTTCAACAGACTACGTTTCCGAATTGTTGGTGGCGAGTCTTAGTCTATAACTTAGTTTTTGGGGGTTTTTTTAATGTCGAAACATTTTTTAAATTGCTTAGGTTTTCTGTCCGAAAATCTTATTTATTTATTTACTTTTTGTTAATTCACTTGAAGAGAAAGAAAAAAAAACTCTTAAAAATAAGATACATGTAGACCACCGATTTTCCGGCTCACTTGGTTCCAGAACCGGGCCATACCATTTTGCCGGACTAACGGAGGTCACGTAATAATAATTCAATAATATAACTTTGATCCACTAATAATATACATTTCATGTATTGAAAGCAGGACTGTTAGAAACTTATGGATTAAATAATTAAAGGCACTACATTAATAGAAATGATGATGATCATCATCATCAGCCATTATAAGTCCACTGCTGGACAAAGGCCTTTCCCATCTCCTTCCATGACGACCAATCTTGTGCTAACCGCTGCCAAGTCCAAACTTTTCTATCTTGTGTCTGGTCTTTTCCTACTTCGTTTACTATCCCATGGGCACCAATCAGTTAGTCTCCCCCCCCCCATCTATTGTCATATCTTCTTGCTAGGTGACCAGCCCATCTCCATTTTTGCTGCTTAATTAGTTGTATAATATCTTTCACTCTAGTCCTCTCTCTGATCCATGTTGATATTTTTCCATCTCTTAGAGTTATTCCTAGCATTGCTCTTTCCATGGCTCTCTGTGCTATTCTGAGTTGGTTTTCAGCTCGTTTGGTTAATTTCCATGTTTCACATCCATAAGTCATGGCTGGTATTATGCAGCCTTTGTATACTTTATGCTTTAGGCACATTGGCAAGGTGCTCTTCAGAATATCTCTATTCATATCAAATGCTTTCCAACTGATCGTTATGCTTCGTTTTATTTCGCAGTCTGGTCTTTCTCTAGCTTTATTACCTGTCCTAAGTAGATGTATTTATCAACCTCTTCTAGAGTCTCTCCTTCTATCTTCATGGCCTTTTTGAGGACTTTATCATTGAACATTACCTTTGTCTTTGTTCTGTTAAGCATACTTTTTTACTTTCCCTATTTAGATCAGTTAACATGTTTTGTAATTCTTCGGATGCTTCTGGTGTCATGGAAATGTCATTGCCGAATCTTAAGTGGCTTAAATATTCTCCATCTATGTTTATTCCCATCCCTTCCAGTCAGTTTTCTGAAAGATGCTTTCAAGGCTCACTGTAAATAGTTTAGGTGATATTGTATTTCATTGTCTTACTCCTTTGGCTCGCCCTATTACACTATTACCTAACATATATAAACTATTCACAAAAATAATCACAAACAGATTAATAGGCACACTAGATGAAAACCAACCATGCGGGCAGGCAGGCTTCAGAATATAAATGATACAGCTCATTAAATTAAACAAATACAGTATAGTTGAACTAATACGGTGCTGTACTTTCAAAGAATATTGAAGTTGTCGGTCCTATAATGTTTATACACATGTATGTTATGTTAAATAAATAAACATGCCTAAGCAAGCACCCAGCAGCCCCCATTCCGTTTCCGGTCCCAGAAGCGGGACCGGAAGTAGGAACAGGGAAGGTGCAGTTCAGCTCAAGCATAGCTCTTATCAACATGTGTTCTTTTGTTTATCCTTTCTTAACACGCTTAAACACGATTACGAATCAAAACGCATTCTAATCTTACACAGCTACTACAGATAGAACAACGAAGACGCATAAACACAATAAGAAGATTACAGGTCCTTTATTAGAGACCCCCGAAAAATCTTAACCAAATAAACACAAAAGAAGTGCGTCAACGAAATAGAAAATGGTGCCAATTCAAACGACATAGAATAGAATCAACAGCAGCAGCTCTCAATAAATATTTTGGATACCAACTATTGCATCTAAATTTCATGCTTCCAGGAGCCTACCTATTTTGCATATAAACAAATAACAGACTGTTCAAAGTCAGTCGCAGCCTTGTGTCTCATCAGCACGGCTGTATGACTTACATAATATAAACACATTCACTTGTGCACGCCAAGCATATTCACAGACATTTTGACAAGGCAAGTAAATCACTGACTATCATGGTTTTTAGATATTCCCAGAACCAATTTATCTGTTTGAAGTACACTTCCAGATAACCGATTTACAGGACATTAAAATATACCACTTGAATTCGATATGCATTATAGACAAAATTTCTAGGAATACACCCTAGAACATTGACAAGAACCACTCCGAAAAGACAACATTTCGACCAGCCTCACACCTTCCACTTACCTCTTCCTATAAGAAGACAAACTATTTTTAATCTTTGTCCAGTCATAATTCTGTTGCCGTAATAAAACTATGACTGTTCCACATTTACCAAAGAGACACACACTGCTCTCCTTTTAATTATGTACATACGCATTCATACATATACCCACACTCTCTTTCTTAACATCTTCAACAAACGAAGCACATTCTAAGTAGCTAACCAAACTTTCAAAAGCACTCTTCTTCTTCGCTATAGATGAGAACATATATTGATTAATAGGCATATCTTGTATGTTATTTTGTAATGTTACAATGTATTTGCATTTATTATTTGAATGCAACATTTCCATGTGCATTCTTTATACCATACATGCATTATTGCTCTTTCTGCAGGAACACACAGAGAAAGAAGGATACAACAAATCTTTCTTGCGGACATCGCTAACTTTACCCTTTCTATATCTCTTATAATTAGCACGCCTGTCTATATTCCTCATAGCAGCCAAGCCTTTATTACTACTACTGCTACTAGCAGCTTACTATGCTACGCTCATTTGTTATTGTTTATACTGTTAACTTCGCCATCTCATAGTCAGATATATTAATAATAGTTCTAATTGCACATTCATTGTTATTGTTCTATAAATAAATGTCATATATATTATATACATTTTCGTTTATTTGTTCATTTCGTTGAACCTTGAACAAGGTCGAATGAAAATTATAATTGTAAACAGAGATATATGTACTGCCACATTATCCCTACAAACTGGTCCCTACAAAGTACTACCACACCCAACATGACAAACTTTACAATTTTCACTATACAATTAATCAGAAGGGTCTGGAAGAGGAGGAGGACTGTCAGGATTACTGGTTGTCCCACAATAGACAGTTGCATCATAGACTTGAGGTGTTTAAGGGCTAACATCCTGGTCACTTAAAGTTGAAGGATTTGTAGATGCTGGACTACAGCTTTGAAACTCATTATTATTGGTTATCTTCTTAAACATATCATTGAGGCGATGTTGTTTCATGCACTCTGACCTTTGTGAGAGTAGCGAAAAACTCAAGTGTTCACTTGTAATTTTGTCCAGACTAAAAGAGGCACCAGACCATCAGTTGCCAGAAAATCGGTGGTGTGTCTGCATTATTTCTTACTACATTTAAGAAGTCTGTTGAAGCTCACAGAACCAAATTTTTTTTTTTTTTAAAGAAAAGTTACACGGACTAATTTTACTAACTGTATAAAAATCCCTCTAAAGACTTTTACAATATTCTTTTTTTAAAATCATTTATTCCTTTGACTTGTGGCGAGTTGAAACGGAATTGTCCCCCATGATTAAAGGTTAGTTCCCTAATTCCCCACATGGTCTCATAACCTTTGCCTCCCCACGTGGCAACAGCCGATCATGGCCCAACAATTAATCACGTAACAGGCGCGAGATTTGAACCAGCCTCTTTTACTCCCAGCCTGCCTCCCTGACAAGACGTGCATGACACCCCTGCTACTAATTGTATGATTTGGGCCTGTCTGAAGTGTGTGGTCTTCACGCGTTATGGACGGGCCAGAGTATAAAAAATACACAGAACAAGGTAAGCAAATTCCCAAAATTTTACGTACAGATTTTAATATAATATGAACTCCTTGTCGCATATACATTTTAATATAATTATGAACGCTTTGTCACGTACACATTTTAATATAACTGTACTCTTTCATACACGAAAACAAATATATTCGAACAAAGTACTCTTACATATTTACACACATACACACAGACAATGGACTTTTAAATATACACACATGCGCACATAAACGCTAATCAAATTAAACCTCAACTCTTACATGAATAAAAATATTCATCTCTTTCAAGATTGTCTTTTCGTCTGTATCTCGTTGCTAATTCCTTTTCCAGCCATTGATCGTATCTAAATGGAGTCAAAATCAACCCACCTAAAAAAAACAGTATTATGGAGAAATATAACGCATTCGAGCTGGCGCACCATACAATCATTCTTCCACAAGAAGGCTGAATTCTCTTCAATAGATCCGGCTTCTTTTTCCTCAACAAATTACGGGCGCCGGCAACAATCATTACCCTCCATAGCTTAATGTTCCAAATTAATGCTGTAAAGATCTATTCTTTTTATTATCTGGCTTTTCACTACTTTGCACACATAAAATTACATTTTTTGTTACTTTGATTTAAATAACTAAAGAATTTCTTCAGGGTTACTTTGTCATGGAATAATGGTCATTTGATCTAATGATTAAGTTCAAAAACAATTTCCTTTTGCCCGTCCAGGCAATCATGCTACATTGAGCCTCAGTATTACATGACAATACAAAGCTTGGACATTAAAATGTAAGCTTTTCATTTGATCTAATGATTAAGTTCAAAAACAATTTTCTTCTGCCTGTCCAGGCAATCATACTACAGGAATACCTTAAATATGTAGTACAGTTAAGGTATTGCTGTAAAAATAATGTAACTAAGTATAATCTGAAAAAACAAATACATACAATTATAATAAGTCCTTGAACAGTGTGGGTTTTGATGTAGAACGGTTAAAGTATTTCTACACAAATTAATGTAACTAGTATAAACTGAAAAAAAACTCATTAAATTGTAATAAGGTTTTGAACAGTACGGAAGATTTTGGAACAAATTAACCACACTATTCAAGGTATACCTGTACTTATAAATGCTAACATTTATGTGAGGTTGGTTTTAATGACAGATATTAACAGATTCAAAGTGCAAACAAAAGACGTTCTCACACAGATCCTTTATTCATATATATTTACAATGACTGCATGTGTCTTCTCCGATCTCCTAAAACCAATATGGCTGCTCACTCTCCATAATGTAAAACAGCGCCCCCCCTTACTGGCAGTTGATAAGCACTCTCTTGTCTAAGGGGAATAACTCAAAATACTTACTTAACAATTTATATCCCAGGATGAAATATTCATGATCTTTTTGTAGACAATACTTTGCAAGCAACATTCATAATCAATTTGTTTCCAGGATTGTTTGGTGGGTGAGATAGTTGAGTATTTCTCACCAGCACCAGTGGTTGATATCTGGGCCCACTGCAACATGATGAAACTAGAAAGCACTCAGAGAGCGCATACCTCCGCCAATGCCATTGTCACTAAAAACTGAATAATCAGGTTACAGATCCTAGACAAGTGGAATTCCGTTTTCTGTACTTCTATCAAGTCGAAGGCTCGAAATAAATTCCAAGTTGAGAATGGTTTAAAAGGTGCTCTCTCACTAATAGACCCACAAATTGAAGAACTAATAGCAAAAAAAAACAGCAGTCAGATTGATGTGTATATCAGTTATGATAGCAGAATTCTTATTTTTTTTGTAATAAATTGGAATTTCAAATGATGTGTTCTAATTATTTTCGCTTACTTTCTTTGAGTAACAAATACATAGCAGCAGCCATACAATTATAAAATTAAACTAATTCTTAGTATAAAGCTGTCTAATTATATGTAAAATAAAATTATTATTTTAAATTATTCTTTGTTGCAACTTAATAAATGGAAGGGGGGGGGGGATACTAGTAATCTTATTAACAAAAGTAGGGAATTACTCTATTTACTAGACTATGCCGCAAAAAAAGCTTGCAATAATTATTCCATCATAGAGACATATCATCAATAGTTTGAAAAACAACTGCATTGAAGTTTATCATATTTATTTATGATAACCTCAACATGATAACTGTGTTATTACATCTGAAGAATATTTCATCACTTTCTGCAAACCATTATATAAGAAACACATTTCAGTTTCATCATATTAACAGTCTTCAGATTTTTAAACCAATCATATGGAATCCAAGAGTTTTACTTTACTTGCAAAATACATATATGGAGCATATGAAATTTTGTTTAACCCCCATGGGCAATAGGTTTTTAGGGGGGGGTTGATATGCAATACAAGTTTATGCTAAGTTACAAGGAATGTTTGTGCCCGCTTTCTTTTTTGAAAATTCAGACCATTTTTAGTGATCACAGCCCAACATTTTAATTGATCACCCCCAACACAGCATATATAGTGGCAGTGATTCATAATTTCCCTTGAAATGCTAGTTATTATAAAGTTATTTTAAAGATTGGAGTTTGGGCTATATCTAATAATAATAATAAAACAAAATCTGGCATCTTCTTGGTAACCCAGTGAAGGAATTTGGCCTGATCCAGAAACTCAAAGGGGAGATAATAACACAAATTCAGTGCTGCTAAATGAGTTCTAAATATCATCATCAGCAGCAGCCGTTATAAGTCCACTGCTGGACAAAGGCCTTTCCCATCTCTTTCCATGACGACCTATCTTGTGCTAACCTCTGCCAAGTCTTACCGGCAAACTTTTCTATCTCGTCCCTCCATCTTGTATCTGGTCTTTTCCTACTTCGTTTACTATCCCATGGGCACCAATTGGTTAGTCTTTTCCCCCATCTATTATCATCTCTTCTTGCTAGGTGGCCAGCCCATCTCCACTTTTGCTGCTTAATTAGTTGTATAATATCTTTCATTATAGTCCTCTCTCTGATCCATGTTGATCTTTTTCTATTTCTAGAGTTATTCCTAGCATTGCTCTTTCCATGGCTCTCTGCTATTCTAAGTTGGTTTTCAGCTCGTTTGGTTAATTTCCATGTTTCGCATCCATAAGTCATGGCTGGTATTATACAACCATTGTATACTTTACGCTTTAGACACATTGGCAAGGTGCTCTTCAGAATATCTCTATTCATACCAAATGCTTTCCAACCTAGCGTTATGCATCGTCTTATTTCGCAGTCATGGTCCTTCTTTAGTTTTATTACCTGACCTAGGTAGATGTATTCATCGACCTCTTCTAGAATCTCCCCTTCTATCTTTATGACCTTTTTTGGAACTTTATCATTGAACATTACTTTTGTCTTTGTTCTGTTCATCTTTAAGCCTAGTTTTTTACTTACCCTATTTAGATCAACTAGCATGTTTTGTAATTCGTCGGATGTTTCCAATGTCATAGAAATGTCATTGGCAAATCTTAAGTTGTTTAAGTATTCTCCATCTATGTTTATTCCCATTCCCTCCCAATCAGTTTTCCGAAAGATGCTTTCAAGGCTCGCTGTGAATAGTTTAGGTGATATTGTATCCCCTTGTCTTACTCCATTTGCTATTTTTAGCGTTGAAGACTGCTGCGTGTTCTACCGAGTCAAATGCCTTCTCATAATCTACAAAGGCCAAACAGAGTGGTTTGTTGTATTCTAAGGATGTCTCGATTAGTTGGTTTATTGCATGTAGTTGGTCTATTGTCGAGTAGCCGCTTCTGAAGCCTGCTTGCTCGCGTGGTTGGTTTTCATCTAGAGTGCCTGTTAATCTGTTTGTGAGTATTTTTGTGAATAGTTTATATATGTTAGGTAGTAGTGTAATTGGGTGGTAGTTGCCAAGGTCGTGCTTAACTCCTTTCTGGTGGGATAGGATAACTATTCATAGACAAAAGTTCTTAGGTACTTTTCTTTCTCTTATGCATTGTGTGAATAGCTGTGCTAGTCCCTTATGCAAGCTCTCCTGCATCTTCTAGAAGATCTGTCGTTATGCTATCCTCGCCTGGGGCTTTACCGAGTTTCATATTTCATAGTGCTGATGCTACTTCTTCTACCGTTATGTCTGGGATATCGGTAGTATCTATAGGTTTATTAGTTTGTGGTATGTTTATTTTTGAGGCGTACAAATTTTCATAGTATTCTTCCGTTACTTTTGTCAATTTATCCCTATTTTTGATAATTTTGCCATGTTTATCCATTAGTGCAAGCATCTATTGTTTGTTGGTATGGTCTGCGGATGTTTTAAACTCTTTCCCTTTCTGATAGCCTCTACTATCCTTTTTGTGTTTTTCTTTCTTTTTTCTTTTCTCGTTCTTTTATTTATTAATTTGTTAAGTTCTGCTTTTTTGTTTTCGTCCTCTTTAGTTTCTATCTCCATATTTCTTATCTGTTTGATTAGTTTTAGAATGAACAAAATGTTTAATTTGATGTTGTGATCTAAATTCTGACATTGAAAAAAAAAACTGGTTCTCATTTTTGTTTGAGACTAAATTCCATGGGATATAAATTCTGACAATTAATGTTACAATACAACATTAATGAAATAAGGCATAAAAGTTACAAAATTAACTGATTCTTTTTTTTTCATTTTTGTTCAAGAATAAATTTCATTGCGAACCTTTCAGAAAATATAATAACATGAAAGAATACCAAATTATTTTAGTTCAGAAATTAGTATAGATATGACAGATTTAGATTATATGACAACTATAAATTGGACATAAAATATTTACAATTTTATCAAAGATATTGTTCTAAATCTTTTAGATGTGTGTGTGTCTGTCTGTCTGTCATGCTATAGAAACCATCTAAACATGGGTGCATATTTGGCATGCATACTCAATAGACCTGGGGGAATGTTTTAAAGTAAAAGAGTTTTGAGAAAAAAAAATATTTTAACGGATTTAGAAGAGGGGTTCTATTTACATGTAACTATAATGCTAAACTGGACCCTTATTTTCCATTCAATATACATATACGTATCTTCTTTTTTTATATATTTATATATAATTCTTTAAGGGGTCAAGGGAAGAATTATCATATGAAGGAAAACTTTGTAAGGGGTCAGAAGTGAATAGAAACTTTTCCCCCTTTAAGCGGTCAAAACATGAAGGGAAATTGTTCAACTCTTTGAGGGGCCAAAAGTGTAGGGACCCCCCC
>VCCN01002475.1:2096360-2108726 GCA_006491835.1 Architeuthis dux
AAAAAAAAAAAAAGAAAAAGAAAAGTTTACTGATTTTTAGCTACAAAAATTATATTTGAGATCACACTATACTAGTTTGAAACTAACAAATGTTAGCTTGTCTAGCAGTGATGTGTCAAATCAGTCCTAATGGTACAATCCATTTTTGATGGCCGACTCCTTAAACTTTGAAAAAAGTTCAATAGAATTTGTCACATGACAAACGTCTTTTGGCAGCATGCCATGTTGGGGGTGATCTATTAAAAGATTGGCAAAAATGAGTGATCTCCCACCTTTTGTTGGATCACTAAAAAGTCAGGATTTAAAAAAAACAAGCATGATCAGACAAACTAAGGGACCAATTTAGCATAAACTTACATTAAGAAGTTTTTTTCTAGACATAATAAGTAGTAAATGTTTAAAATTTCAGCCCTCTAGCACCATCTGTATGCATAACACACAGCTAGCCGTCATCATTTAAAAACAGTTCTGGTTGAATGGACAGGTATTTACTTACCGCTCTCTCCTCGACAGATTCTGCGGAGTTGCAGCACCACCCCCTCCACCCTCAAGGGTTATTTCCGTCACTTTCTTGCTTGCTTTTGAACTCACTCGGTTGGGATTCTCAATATCTATTAAATGACTAACACCTTTGCTTTTGTTAGCCTGAAAATTGAAAGACAAAAAGAAATACATTAAAAGACAAAGCAAGAATTTTGCATCGAATACAAGAGACTACTTTACCAATGCCATCAAAAAATAAGTAAAATAATAGCAGTAGTTAAATAATTTAAAAATTGCATTGTACTTGAAAAATATAAAAAACATTGCGGCTCTGCATTTTCTCTAATGTTCAACCAGAATGAATCTGGATTTTTTTACATAGTTGCAAAAAAATAAATAAATAGTTGCTACAATATAATTAGCATTTCATCTCCCTTGACAAATATTACAGACATACATGTGGCATATTATATAAGTAGAAGACTTCACTGGCTAATTCCAGTTAACCCTTTCTGTGGCAATGTAGCAGATCTGCTACAAATAGAACAAGCAGCCATTATCTTTTGGCCTCACTTTCAAATCAATTTTTAGCCATCATCCATTGCTATTTGTAACCTTCCTGACATGTTGCTAGGCAGATTTCACATTTCAGATGCGCGGGAAGAAGTTTACATGCACTCGATTTTGTCCTTGATAACGTATGTTTTCTGCCCTAACTTTGGCTTGCTTTATTCTGTTTTTCGCATTGAGATATTCATTGAATGTTTCACATTTTAAAATCTTCATACACTGATGATTTAGATATAGTAAACTTTTTTCAGTGAATACTTTGTTTTTGTTGTAAAACTTTTGATGAAAACCTGTGTAGCATATTTGCTACATTGGCACACGACGTTCACATCATGTCAAGATAAGAAAGCTTCCAACATGTTGGAAATATGACTATTTATTAATAGGAGATTACAAAAAAAAAAAATTTGAATCCACTGGACTATTACAGGAAATGAACCCGTGAGAAAACTTTGGACAGACATTTTAGATGTAATAAACATTTGTATATTTTCACCATTATGCACAAAAATACAAATCAGTTCTTGGGACAGAGACAATTTTTTCCTCAACCAGCTTAATTGATGTCCATTCTTCCAGGAAAACTAATTGTTGTATACAAAAAAAAAAAAAATAAATATTTGCCACAGAAAGGGTTAACAGTTTACAGTTTCATAAAGAAGAATGAAGATAAACCCTAAACATTACTGTCAATAATAACTAGCTGGATCCGTGGGAATTCCACGGGTGTCGATAACTAAGATATCATGATTACTCTCGCATATATTTCTGCAATTAAAGTATATAGTTTTGTTAAAGTAATTTATCATCTATGGAATGTATCTATATTAACTATAATATCATACAAAGGCAAATTAAAATAATATCTATTTTTGTTAATTTGCATGGGAAAAAAAACAAAGATTTATTTTTTCTAGAAGAATGAAAGCCTAAGAATTTTAGTTTGTGTGGTAAATCTTTTTTTCCACGAGAAAATTTAAACAGACAGAGAGAGAGACAGAAAGGAAGCCATTATTGATTGATAACTTAGAAATTCAAAACACTCACATCGTCACTATCAGAATCTGATGAAGATGATGAGCCTTCGTCTCCACTTTTTTCTTCTTCTTCTTCATCACTCTCGATTCCTTTTTGTTTCTAGAAAAGTAAAAAAGTCAGGAAAAAAATGTTAGAGAAAAACAAAAATGGAAACAAAATGGAGAAAGTTGGATCTAAAAACAAAGACAATGCTTACCAAACGTGGTTTCAATGCAATGAAATAATACACACAAACAAGCAGTAGAATTATAGTAGGGGTCGACCGATTAATCGGGTTGTTATTTGACGTTTTGAGATAATCAACATTGTTTATGAGAAAAATAATCAGCCAAACCAAAAAAAATCCAAAAACGATATATTTTTCACAGCGTCTTATTTATCATCCAAATAAGTTTAATTCAAGAAACAAACATGAACCCAAAAATGTTGGGACAAAGAAAAACTGAAAAACCAAAGCCAGACTTGTTGGTAAGTTGGTGCCATCATTACTAAAAATAAATGACTTGCATTCTTAGATTAATGGATGACCCTCAAGGGCCTGCAGTCATGGGTTGCTTGTCAGAGTTTCTGGCAATATAAGCAAACATGACTGCCACTGCCAGTGAGTTCCGAGCAGGTGTCCACCACACAAACAAGTTTTTCACCCACGCACGGACAATAACAATACCACAAACAGGGCAAGTAAAGTATTTACCTCCTACAATAAATACATTTCAAGAAGGAACTTTTGTTCAACACTCATGTTATATGTCACATATACATTACCAAAGAGACTTCCGCCTCACTAATTCTGACTTTTGTGTGTGCATGTGAGCGTAAGTGTATGTATGCGCAAAAAGTGACGTGTACGGATGTGGTATGTGTAGGTAGGTTTGTATGTGAGTGCATACGTGGTATGTGTACGCTTGTGGCTTGTATGTGTATTGTTTGTGTTTATAATTTCACAATTTGATTTGGCATCCACTTTTGATGAAATGTTTGATAAAGTCGTGCTACTGCAACGCTGCCAACAAGCTTAGACAACAATCCAGTATCATCAATTTAAGGTAAACAAAATTTTTAAATTAATATTAATTAATATTATGTGAATATACATAAGTAGAAGGGAAAGTTGGTTTTTGAAGAGGTTCCCTAGAAAATTTAATTATTGAAAAGAGTTCCTGAGTAGTTAAATTTTGAAACCATAGCCAGCATTGACAACTCTTAAAAGTTTTATATCCAAAAATATCTAAAAAATAAAGTTATGAAAAAGAATTATCTAAAAGTATACTATTATTAAGCGTTCATTTACTGAATGATATATGAGGAATATGAAAAATAACACTGAAATTTAAATATCTAAGTTGGCAATGCCATCTTGAATATTTATTGATGCCTTGTTTATTTTTAACACGTGTGTTCCCTTTATCACATTTACACTCGATAATCAAACTGTAAATGTTATTTAAACATAAAACGCAAATCTGAATGAAATAAAAGTAAAATTTTCATTCTATTTATTCAAACTTGATTGATATGCTATACACAAAATGAGTTTCTTCCGACCAGAAATCAATACCTTACAAAAACGTCAAAATCGTACAATTTTATTGTCAGAATTTTTTGGCTCATTAGTAATAAGAAAGATTGGGTAAAGATCAAAGAACACCTTATAAAACTGGATATTATTGAAAAAGAATAGTACAAAAAGCTGTAGCTATGTAAACAGAATATTACATATAATTTGCATTTGAAAAATCTTTTTTAAATTCACACGTAAAACTTGTAAATTTGAAAAAAAAAACTCAAACAAAAAAAAAAACAACTCAGACAAACAGCGCCAGTGAATCGTCACCAAAGTCTTATTTAATTTTAAAAAGATTGAAAAATCAAGTAAAATATTGCTCTTCTGGGAAAGTTTTATCTTCATTTGCTAACCTCTATTTTATGGCTATTTTCCATTAAAAAAAAAAAAATTTGACAGTAAAATTTTATTGTCACAATTAAAAATTTCCCTTGTATAAAATAAGCATGTCAAGTTAATTTAAATTAGATTGTGCTAATCATGAATGTATGATTTTTACTAAGCAAATCTTATTTAGTTTTCTTTTTTAAAAGTATACCACTTCATTTTTTAAATTTTTAATCCAAATATAGACCTTGTATTATTTCTATTTTAATAATTCAAGATGGCTGGACAGAAATCTAGTCTGTTATGGCAGTATTCCACTGAGCCAACATCAGGGAAGGCCAAGTGCAATATCCGTAGCGACTTGGTGAGCATTGGGGGAGCTCAAACAGGGAAGTAAACGAACACCACCATTATGTGGAAACATCTGAAGTCTCAGCACCTCCTGGATTATAAAGAGGCGCAGAAGAAAAAAGAAGATGCAGCTAGAACTGACTCACTTCAGCCTACTACAACACAGATGTTTGATGCACAAAGAAAATGACAAAAGTCAGATGCCAGGTCAAAACAAATTGACATTTTAATAACAGAACTGATCGTCACAGACGACCAGCCCTTTGAGAGGTTGATGGCTCGTAGTAGAACCAAGGTATAACCTTAAAAATGTGAAGTACCAGCGCACAGACATGCTGCTGGACAGTGTGCAATCAAAGCACTGATTGCACCAGACAATGCTGGCCTCCATGTGTCTTTCACCACAGACTGTTGGTCTGGAGAAACTGAATCATTAATGAGTCTAACATGTCATTTTAGAGACAATGCATGGCTCCAGACTAACAGATATTTGTTTGCCCTGAAAACATTTTTACCGTCCCTGGCACTACGTTAATTTCGAGCCTTCAGACAATGACTGGGAAAGAAAAGAGGTAGTCTTAAATGTCAAGGCCATGACTGGCTCCCACTTCAGCAATCTATTTCTTGACATGATGGACCATTGGGATATCAACCAAGAAAGAGTGGTGCTTGTCCTCAGAGACAGTGGTGCAAACATGATCTACTAGTGGGGTCAGAACACTCCGGGAGACAATGTTGCAGATCTTGGGAAAAAGATTTTCCAAGATTGAGGAGACCAAATATTTGGTGCTGGCAACACTGCTGAATCCTCAATAGAAGGGCCATGTCTTTGTAGCTGATGACACACACCGAACAAAAGGCGAAACAAGCTACTGCATCTGGAATGGTGGAATCAGAACAAAACCCACCTAAGCCTTCTTGCACCACTGGCAAGAAAATTTCTCTGTCCTCCAAACTAAAAAAATGTTTTTGCGCTAGTTTGACTGCCAAAAAGCGCTAGATTTTTTTTTAAATAGCCAAAAACCACCAAAAAGACACTAGAAATGGTCAAAAATAGCCAAAATGTTTTAGGCGCAAATGCCTTAAATCGGCAACACTGTGGGGGACTATTTATGAGAAGAAAAAGAGGAACAGGCTCAGTAGCAAAAAATGCAGAGAAACTTTCTTTTCTGCATTACAACTTGCAGCTCTTAAACTGGCACTAGCGAGTGACTAAAACCAAAGAGATGCTGAGAGAGAACATTCAATGAGGGTGGGGCCCCCACTTAGGAGGAGAACAGGTCCAGTGAAAAATATTGCAGCAGAGAAACTCTAAATGTTTCCTGCATTACAACTCACTGCTCATAACAGGGACTGGGGCTAAAAACAAATGATACAGCGTGTGCACCAAAATGTTATTCATTTTTTAAAAATTTATTACAAAGTTTAGTTTTTTGATGCACTGCAGAGACAGAATGAAGATCTACTTCCAGAGACAATGCAGATAGACAATAACGTTAAATAAATGTTCATTTAGCAATTTTGTGTCATTATCAAATTGTATCTTATCAGATGCCAAAAAACAAAACATATCGGCCATCGGACGCCCTGATTAAATATCGGCATCAGCCAAAACCCATATCGGCCAACCACTATTTCTTTCCCTGCATTATTACCAAATAAGACAAAAATTATAACAAGCCAGGCTGCTGCAAGGTCAAACTCTACTATTCCAACTGAAGATGATTACTGCAACTTTTGTATTGTATATATGATAAATCAAAGAATTATAAAATATATTATTTAGTATAAATGTATTTTTATCAAATTTGACTTCGGTGAGAATCAAACTCACACCCCCATTGCCAGAGGGAGAGTAGTTTACGCCTAGCTGCTTTTACCAATCAGCCATGAAGACGTCATGGATTAGCAGAAGCTGATTTACACTTATAAACTCTAGTTCGATTCTCACTGAGCATTTACTCTTTATTTCTGATTGTGCTGTTATTCGTTGCCATAGAAACAGTGGCCAGAATTAATAAATTGTATAAAAACAACTAAAATTAGGATGACGGTAAAAACTAGTCAAATTTGATAAAAGTACTGTATTACAATACTTTATCCAATAATAATAAAGATTGATTTAGTATAAATGTATTTATTTATTAGAATGAAATCAGTCTAAGTAATTGTAACAAATCTTTGTAGATATACAGGACTTGTCGGTTTGGCTCAGTTAGTAAGAGAGACACATACCGATCACTTGGTCATGATTTCAAATTCCCAGGAGGACAATGTTCTTTTTATATAATCGGTTTGGTTCAACATGACAGAAGAGACAATCAGTGAAGAGTTTACTCCGCTAAATTAGGCGAGGATTGGTTCTTGTTACGGTGGAAAAACAAAGTCAACTCTAGCCTCCAACTCGAGTTTGACAAGAAAAAAAAAAAAAATGAAAAAAAAATCAGTCCACTCACCCTCCAAGCTCTTTTCTTTTCTTCTTGTTCATGTTGATGAGCAAGTTCTTCTTCATTTGTAAACATTCTTCGTTGGCCTTTGTGGCTTCTCTTACCACCACGACCGGGTCCACTGCTTCCTAAAACAAAAAACAAAAAACATGAATAATAATGAGACCACATCAAGATGAATGCCATAGGAAAACAGCTTTTCTAGATAACACCACGCAACATAATTTTTTCATGGGTAGTGAGTGTTATTTTCCGATTGCTTATGTGTAAAAAGTATAGAAAATGGCTATTATCCCTTTCAAACCGCTTTTGTGACCAGGACAGTGGTATTCATATGTAATTGTTTTTCTTACTTTTATGTGATTAAAAATGTGCAAGTTCTGCCCATAGTCTAATTGGAAATAAGTAGATTTCAAATTATCACTGTCCTGGTCACAAAAAGAAAACTTTGAAGGGAATAATTGATATTTTCTATACTTTTTAGACATAATTAGAAAACAACACTCGTTACTAGAGGTCGACCGATTAATAGAAATCGGACGATGCCGATTATCACAAAACGTCAAACATTGCCCAGATTAATTGGCTGGCCAATCAATTTGGCTGATATTTGACTTTGAGATAATCGACATCGGCCTGTTTATTGAATATCAAAGAGCAGATTTTTATTCTAATAGAAAAAAGTACATTTTAGTTTAAAATTAAAACAAAGGTTGAAAGAGAGGGGGATAAAAAAATTTTTTTAAAAAAAGCATGTAATTTTTGTAGTGTTGGTTCTTGGCTGAGGTAAACTATCAAAATCACTGGTTTCACACTTTTTTTTATATGATCAAACTATGATTTATATATTACCACTAGCTAATTCAGTTACCTCATTTATTGTCGATGACTTTAGAGCTCACCATCAAAATCAAGACAACATGAAGAAAAAAAAAAAAAAACCTGATTAAAAGATGTTAGGGGACCTTTATACAGGGTGTTTCAAAGAGGAAACACCCATCTTTTTGACAACGTGTACTTAAACTAAATTACAAAAAGATGTTAATTACACATACATTTTAATGTTATAATAGTTACTGAAAGTGATTTCCTTTAACTGGGATGCAGGTTCGTACTCGTTTCATTACATTGGAAAACAACAGTTGATACAACACAAAGGAATGGATGCTTGAATGAGGCTAGCGAATGATGTAATCATTCCAACTAAGTACTGTTGTCTTTGAGTAGTGTTGCCACATAACAAATATTGTAGCATAGAATTTACATGCGTGTAAATTCTACCCTTATGGTTGTGACCTTTATGAAACACCCGGTACATCAACTGCTAACTTATTAAAAAAAAAAAAGATGAATTTATTTTAGCAGTCAATATTTGACTGATATCATACTGCAAAAAGGTTGGTTTTTTTTGACAGCTTTAAATCTTTTGGAGTTTGGTAAAAACAAGGACTAGTTCACCAGTTTTATTAAATTGGAGTTAGTTTTTACCTTCATCCTAATTTTAGTTGTTTTTATACAACTTATTAATTTGGGTCACTGTTTCTATGTCAACGAATAACAGCGCAATCAGAAATAAAGAGTAAGCCTTCAGTGAGAATCAAACTCACAATCATTACCAGAGGGAGAGGGAGGACTAGTTTACGCCTAGCTGCTTTTACCAATCGGCTGCAAAGACTTCATGGATTAGCAGAAGCTGATTTACACTTATAAACTCACTCTATACGCCATATTTTTATGTTGTTTTACATATGAGACCCAGTATCTTTTTTATAAATCAATCTTTATTAATTATTATTATAATATGGAGTATTGTAACACCACTTATTATTAAATGACTAGTTTTTACCTTCATCCTAATTTTAGTTGTTTTATACAACTTTCATAAATCAATCTTTATTATTATTGGATGAAGTATTGTAATACACCACTTTTATTAGATTTGACTAGTTTTTACCTTCATCCTAATTTTAGTGGTTTCTATACAACTTATTAACTCGGGCCACTGTTTTTACAAAAAAAAAAAAAAAAAAAAAAAAAAAAAATCTTCATAGTATAAACACAACCTGACTTTAATTCTTTCCCTCAAGATTCAAGAGTGACTAATGAAGCCGATTTAAAGGTGACAATTATGAATGTGTGAAAGATTTTTTATTTACTATGCTTATAAAATTTGTCTGTCTTATATTGTCTACTAAGTTAAAACAATCCTGTAAGTCAGATCATAGATATGCTAGTTTTGTGTGAACTTAAAAAATAAATTTGGCAACACTGACCTCGCTAGATCAGCAAGGGCAGTGTTGCCAAATTTATTTTTTTATTATTAAGTTTACATCTAAAATTGAGTAAAAAAAAAAAAATCTAGATTCTCTCCACACACACACACACACCTCTCTATCTAAAATCTAGGAAATATACTACATATTATTAATAAATTAAATGTGACTTTAATCGTCAACATTTTATAAAAATAAAACTAGCTGAAACCCGCTATGTATATTGAACATAATTTAGCATTATAGTTACATGTAAATAGAACACCCCTTTAAAACACTAAAATATATATATTTAAAAAACAAAAACAAAAAACAAATCGTCCTAGGTCCACTAAGTATGGATACAAAATTTGGTTGAGCTGTGCCAATGTTTAACCAATGTGGGGAGCAGAAAGAGTCAGTTGTTTTATATAAATAAGACTATAAATTAAATAAAAATATTACTCATTTTATTAAAAATAATAACAATTTCTGACATCTAGACACAACCAGAAACATCTAGATTTAGATGAGAAACGTCTAAATTGGCAACACTGAGCAAGGAATGTAACTAACATTTTGGTATGTCAGTCAGTGACAGCAATCGATGATAATGCACCTAAAAAACAAAATTTCTCACAATCTGACAACAGTTAAAGTATAAAAATCAAGTTAAACCTAATCACACTTTCTTTGGATTAGGTTATCTGTTTAAGTAAAAATGATTTTCTTAGTATCTGTAGTAGTAGTAGTAATAGTATTACACGTGGCATTTTGCCCAAAACTCCTGTCCTGTTGTGTCAAGACTGTATTTTACTACCTCGTGCAACTAAGAATTACATCAGATTTATTTCAGCATTTATACATAACCAACTGAAACAATACACCTCAGGACAACAACAAAAAAGATATAAATAAATAACAATGACATTTTGGTAGTGCATTGACACTACACTCCTTGGCAAAAAGAATTCGAGCCAAGCTTTTTTATCAAATTCTTTTGCAATTACTCTCTCATTCTAGTGTTTGTGTGCAGAGTATGTTTTAGTATGGGATAGCTTTTCCCTTGTTTTTCTTCAGAAAACTGAGCCGTTTGGTCAAGCTGTCCGATAGTTGTTTACAGTGTGCTGTTTCAATGTTTTCCATCCATCTCTGACTGCTTCTCAGTGTTCCCCAAATTATGCGCCCATATATTCTATGGTGTTAAGATCTTTTATATGATGGAAAATGCTCATTTGTTTTTGCCCAGGAGTGGATTTTCTTCCTTGCCAGACAGAGCTCACAGTGTGGGACAGGTCCTGAGTTATGATTAATTACAATTGCTTCCATGAAACACTGATGAAATTTGGAGCCAACTTTGACATCTTTCTCTGAAAAAAATACTATTTTCTAGAGATAGGCTGATAATATTTTCAAAATCTACATAAAAAGTCGACCCTGAGAACAAATATTTCAGCACAGTAGAACTTCCTGTTATGGAATGGAGGCTAATTGAAAATGGAAACAAAGATTTGGCCACTGTCACACCAAACAAAGTAGTCCTTGGATTCATAGTGACTGAATGAGTAAAGATATTGAGCTAAAATTTTACAGGACTTCATTTCAGACCCAAAAGAACATGTGAGCAAAATCAGAGATGGTCGCGTGGGAACCATTGGTCAACTTGACATGAAATGACCCATAAAATACACACACTGGAGACTAATGCATTTGTTAAAAACATCTAGTGTTTGTGGAGTTTGAGTGGTTTCTTCACATTCTCTTACTATAAGAATTAATAGTGTAAATAAATGTTTACATACTAATTTCATCTGATGTTTTATCAAAAAGTGAAAAAAGAAAAAGAAAAAGAAAAAGGCCACCAGATTACGAGTTTGTCTCTGTAAGAGTTTATCTGTAAAGAAAAAGAAGTTCCAAAAGAAGATACCCTTTTGCCTCTAAAATATCTCTAGCTTCACAAATGTCACTCTATTTTGAGGCTCTTTGACCATACAAGAAAAAACGGCCATTTTATTTATTTGGCAAAGATGTTGCTTTAACAGTACACAATTCATTGCCAATGTTCCTTTTGGTCATTGTCCAGGTTGTCAGTAGATAATCTTTGTGTAATGACATCATTCAGGACAATTAATGTAAATGACAGCCAATTAAGTCAGCAAGATAATTACACTTGGCTACGGCAACATTGTCGTTGTCCTGGCTGTTTTATGGTCAGAAGCCTAAACAGTCATTAAACTGAAAAAGTAAAAAGTATTTATTCCAAGTTTTATTATTCAATTGCTTAACCATTTCGAGACTGGGACATATATATCCTAAGGTTTCTATGACTGCTGGGACCTATATGTCCCGTAGATCTCTTATAAGTCTATTGTGATGTATGTGTCATAAAAAATTAAGTAAATGAGATTTTTCACAGCTTTTACAACTGCAGACAATGACGTCATAATTGCATGAAACACAGAAATCTTACATGACAAGAATGAAGAGGAACGAAGTGTAGGCAAAGTGAACAGCTAATTCTGTGTTTTTCATTGGTTCCTTGATAAATGTCTAAGGAGACAAATGTATCCCATAATGATTTGGATTCTTCAAAATGTAGAAAATTTCTATTCAATAAAAGAATACCTTTCTTTAACCATTAAATACAAATTAACACGTTTACAACGTTTTTTTTTATACCATTTTAAAAATTCAGACATTAAGCACTTTTAATAGGTTAATCTTGAAAGGGTTAAGTAACTTTTCTGAGTTAATTCTAGCTAGACTAGAAAGCACTCAGAGAGTGCATACCTCTGGCATCGCTGTACCCTTAACTCAATTGAGAAAAAAAAATTCCTGGATCCGCCCCGAAATTGAATCAATTCTTCCTTAGCACATGGCCCACTCTTTTTGTGTTCGGTGACGGTATCAGTAAAGAGTGCTCAATGCCTGTCTAAAGAACAGATAATCCCTAATTTGGTCAGAGCGATAAATATCTTATAAAAGAAAGAACACGGAACGAGACCACAACCAGTGACAGGCTGTTTCACATTTAATACGATTTTTCAAACTTATTAAATGTGAAACAGCCTGTCACTGGTCTCTTTCATAAGATTATATATATATAACCCCATGTTTTTCCTTCTGTCCACAATATTTTCAATGAAATTTTGTGGAAGAGTAAGACACAAGTGATCAAATTTAGTGGCAGATCCAGGGATTTCTTTTCAATAGAGATATCCCCCACCCCCCCTACATTTATGTATTCACCGATGTCTCTTCACACAAAGTTCAAAGAAATTTCATGGAAGTTTGGGCCATGTGCTAAGGAAGAATTGATTCAATTTCGGGGCGG
>VCCN01002475.1:2108928-2120394 GCA_006491835.1 Architeuthis dux
AAAAAAAAAAAAAAATCTCTTCAGATTTATACACTTTAATTTCAACAAACTAAATGGGACCATTAAAAATCTCCATTATATTTAATCAAATTCCTAACGGAATGTTTTTCACATTTAATATAAACATGCTAAATGAAAACATTTAACAAAATTTGAACTAGAAAGCAATGTCACTAAAAAAATAAACAATCAGGTTATAGATCCCAGACTATGCTGTGACAAAAGCTTGTAATTATTATAAATATTTATTGTACTAAACTGCCATTATGATGACGTCATTACTGTCCTCTGAAAAATTGTCCTCTCTTGCAATGTTAAAAAATAAATTCCAGGATCTGCTCCAAAATTTAATCAATTGTTCTTTGGCCAATGTCCCACCCTTCCACAAAATTGTCATTGAAATTTATGGAGGACTTTTAGAAATGTGTAGACAAACATAGGTGAATCACTGAATACATAACCTTTGTCCAACTTCATTGGCAGAGATAATAATAATAATAATAAATTAAATTTGTCCACAGGAGTTTTTCAGAACAAAAATATTGGAGGTTTGTTAGCCAAAATTCAGTCATTGCTGCCTAATTTAAGTTGGCTAAAATCACCAAACCAGTGATATTAGAGCATTGAAAACATCTAATATTAACCCCCCAGTTCACATTCTTTTCCTAAGTTACAGTTTAGGTTTTCAAAACAACTATCTCTAATTGAATAAGAAACTTATGCCCCCCCCACTTTCATACGCTTTAATGTAGGGGTGTAGCAGATTTTGAGGAAAAAAACCAAAAAAAACTATGCCATAAAAATATAATAATTTTGAACATGGCAGCTTTTAGTGGTGTTTTGGAACAAGAAGCCGTGGACAAAAGGGGAGACAACGTCTCTTCCCATTTGATGATCGCTAGGGAAGGAGATGTTCATCCTATAATTATAAAACTGACCAGTCCCAGTATTTTATTCAATTTAGTAAACTATTATACTTATATTTTAAAAATCATTCATATAAGTTGTGTATATCAATGTGGTGAAGTATAAAATGAAGATTTCTCAGTTTGTGCCCCCCCCCGTTTCTAAGAACTAGGAACGCCACTTCTAATATGCAAGCCTTGCAAGGTTATTTATTCATCATTTGTGATCAATAACATCAAAGTTGGATGCAATGCACTTAGCACATGACTAAGAGCTGTTGTTAATTGGACACATTTAGAGAAGTATTTCTTAGTGCAAAGCTAAAAGTAATCAACATTTGAATTACAAAGAAGGTTAATTCTATTTCCAATTGACATGTAATTATCTTTATGTTTACCCCACGATGAGAATAGATGACTTTTCAAGTACAACAATCCTTACTATACATTGATTTAAGGTTCGTTAACCTGCATGGAGGTTGCGAGTTCAATCCCATTGTCAGATGTGCTATGCATTCTTACCTAAACATCGCCTCCCTACATGGAGGTACTGAAGCAATCTTTAGAATTAACCAAGGCTCAAAATTATGTCGTCAGTAAAAATGTGTTCAGGAGGAACAAATATCTTCCCCGGGACAGAAGTGATTTAAAACAATTTCTTTTTTTAAAATCACTTCCGTCCATTCTGGAGGTGTCCAGAAAAGATATCTTTTTAAAAATTTCGTGAGGATTCTCCTTGTCGTTTTTGTTAGTGTAGAAAAAACAAAGTCAACTCCAGGTTTGGACTGGAGTTTGACAATTATTTATTTCCTCAACATTATAATGGTGTTTTTATTATGCTACTACTAACAACTATAGATGATAATAACAAAATAAAGAAACAACATTTTGATTTTGGGACCGTTTACATTTTCTTTGAGGCTGTTAAATTTGTTTTTTGGGACGGTAGTGAAAAACGTTAGTCTGGAGCCCTGAAATTGACCAACTTTTAAAAGAAATTTTAAAGGTGTAGTGTCTAAATACAATAAAAACTGTCTTTTCCTGGTGTCAATGAAATCCAACAAACATATTTTTGTCATTTGTACCAACCGTGGTTCTATTGTGTATACAACTTAACCAGACAATCAAAATGAGAGATTATAAACTAAACAGCATCGTTGTAATTCCCTGTAAAAGTTAATGGCTTTTTTTTTTATATACAAGTTGAGAGAACTAATTGCAACTAGCAGCAGAATGGTAGTTATTGGAGGGAAAGAAAAAAAGATAAAAATACAAGATAGGTACTTGCATTCATTGAGGACATTACTACACAATAGTATCAAGATAAATACCAAGACTTCAGTCAGGGGATCAGTTTAAAAATAAAAACTGCACGTAGAAAACAACAGATGTGTCTCCATACGCATTTCCAGCAAAAATAACCAACAAAGCTATTCAATATCAATATTCTAAACACTGAAATGTGTGTGTGTATGGTTGCATAAACACATACAACTGTCTTGTAGCTAATACAGAGGAAGCCGCTTATTATAGACACAGATAAAGTGATCACAATAAACGGCTCCTCCTATATATCCTTCACTTAATGTTATCAACTAGTTATTGCTATCCAAAAGACCCTGTCACAAAGTGATCATGTAAACTTTTATCACATAAGTTCTTTAAACCTGGCAAATATTTTGAAAAATCCCTTAGGTGAAACATTATTTGTAAAATCAAAAATGCCATAATTAGATTTAAGGGGAAAGAATAATTAAAAAATTTTTTTAAAGGGGACAGATGGATTAAGATAACTACACAATTATATTTGTGTATAATACGCAGCTAATTTTGGGCAATGAAATCCTGGAAGAAATATCTCGCGTGTATAATATGCACCGACTTTTCCTTAGTATCATTTCAGGCTTGTCAGATGTGGAGATTGCAGCAACATACAATGACACAGAGTATGGAAAAAGGAGTGTTTAGTCATTTATTTTAATTGCTGAAAAAATTCTTTTTTTTAAATACTGAATGAAATATTTACGTCATTACCAACTAAATCTGTTACATGGAAAAAGTTCATGCATACTAAAAACCAAAAAGCAAATTTGAACTTCAATCGGTGCAGGCCGTAAGAGTGCACCTGCTGACGTAAACTGTATCTATTTATAGAATGAAGTCACACATGCTTTTGTGAGAATTTCTAGATAAAAACAATTTCATTTTTTAATTGATTCACATCAACAATACTTGGTCAAAACTGTATTTAATTGGACGTTGATTGATATGTTGACAGCCGAGCGTACTGACCTTTGTGTGTTAACATCATGCAACAGGTATCAATATTTGCACCAGAAACATAAAATTCACATCTTCAATGTATACTTGTGAAATATAATGAACAATTAATATATTATCATTACAATACAAAATTGTAACATTATTATAGTGATTTAAACTCTTTGTTACACATCAGTTAGCTTAGACAATAGATATAACTTTCAGTCATGCCGTCCCAAATATGGCCCGGGAAAAAAAAAAAAAAAAAGGGGTAACATTTAGTTTTACAGTACAATGCACACCCCTAATTTTTAGGTTTAAAACTCTGGGGAAAAGTGCATATTATACACAAATAAATACAGTAGTCGGAATTTATCACATTCCATAATAATATCACTTGATTCTTGGATCCCAACCAATTTGAGCTAAATTATTTTTATTTTAAAAATATTTTTAGTTCTAAATAGTGGGAGGCCACAAATTGAAAGTTTTATGGATGTTCTTGCATCATCAATAAGTAGCAATAAATTTAAGAAAATCTGATCTTGTGGATAAGAACATTATGATACCAGAAAGTTAAATATCACGTTGCATTTCTTGAACCAGAGATAAGACAGAGGATACCGATCAGATCTGTTCAGCTGTTGTGAGGAATCAGGGTTGGCACGTGCATTAAGCAAACCTAGGAAGTCACCAAATTGAATGAAATGAAACCCTGTACAAAATTTAAGTTGTACTTAGGGCACATGAAACCCCCGCCCCAACCCTGTGAGGAATAGATAAAAAGATGCAGGTGTTAAAGAACTCAGCTCTATTGATAGAGATGGATTCCATCAGGTTAAATGTGTCTGAAAAGTTGGGTGTAATTCAGTTTGGCAGTTTAGGCGTGCATTGCGTTATATCAAATTTGAAGTAAAATTTCCCTGTATCTAGCATTTTTCGTGACTAACAAAAAAGTCTCTACAAGATGACATAGATTTTATTAAAATTGGTTGAGTTTTACAAAATTAAAGTTGTTGTATAAAAACTTAATCATATTAAGGGCTGCCGTGCTCAAATGTCAAGGTCTCAATCTCATGATAATACGGTTTTGATAGTACAAATAGCTCTATTGAAACCAATTCTTTTGAGAGAGATATATAATATATAAAAATTATATACACACAAATTTGAATTTTCAGGTCAAAAACAAGAACTACACTAGATGTCATTCTACATTTGGTCTCAATGGAGAACATTTCTATAGCCATTAAGTTACTCAGAATAATTATTTCCCCTATAAACAGAAGACTAATCAAAAAGACTAATGTGTATTCATATATATATATATACACACACACAAACATGCGAATACCTTGAATAGTGTGGTTTTGATGTAGTATGGTTACAGTATTACTGTACAAATTAATGTAACTAGGTATGAGCTGTAAAAAACATTAAATTATAATAAGACCCTGAACAGTGCGGTTTTGAACTATACAGCACATTTAGGAACAAATTAACCGTACTATTCAAGGTATACATGCATATTATGTGTAACATTTTTCATCGACTGCACAAATACACTTTAATCCTATGCAGAAGTGCCAAGAGCGACATGTTGATCGTAGACAAAGCACAGATACTACACTCTGATTCTAGGCTGAAGTGCTGATCCATACATAAATAGTCCTGTCAGTTTTGACAGGTCCTAAGTTAGTTTGAGTAATAATGATTCTTATGAATTTTGTCATAGAACAAAATAATTTTGAAAATTAATATTCAAATCAAAAAATCCTGTCTATAATTTTAAAAATAGGGAATTGAACAGGAGGTGAACTGGTACTTTTTGCATTGGTTTTGGATATTTTTTTTAACTGACATTTGGGAAAGTGAGGGTTCAAATCAAGGAGAGACTGGCTGTTACAAGGGAGATCAGTTTTTACACATCAAATTGACAACTTAATCAGGTTATTAATCATAACTTAACCATCTTCCGCCACTTTATGTGATTAGTTTGACTTGGCTACCATCAGATCAGATGATGTTTAATATAAAAGGGATTCAATTATTTTCCTTAATGAAGATTTAGTTTCAGGGTATCAAAATGACAGTACTGTTGAAAGTAAAGTATTGATGGGCAATTGCCCAAGTTGCGGGGGGGGGGGCTCCAAGACTTAAAAAAAAAGAAAAAAGAATTTAAACAAATGACGTTAGAATAAAAACAAATAAAATCTATACTAATAATCTGCTTGTCACAATGTACGACTGTTATGCTTTGATTGGTCCAAAGCCGACCAATTACACGAGAGAATTTTGGGACACGGAAATTTGAATAAAGCAGAAGACGAATCAAGATTTTGTTTCTTTGTTACGTTTACAAATTTCTAAAAAATCTGGGGTAAGAAAAATGAGAAAAAAAAAGGGTTAGGTAATAGGAAAATTTTGACATGAAATTAATCCAGGCTTGTATAACACTTATAAAAAACCAATGATCGGCAACCAAGATTGGAAAGGATAAGGGAGAGAATGAGAAGATACAGTCATAGGGTGAGATAAGATAAGAGGCATGAGATTATGGATAATCTTAGTTGTCAACATCCGTGGAATTTTCACAGGTCCAGCTAGTAAAAGAATTATCAAATAAGTCCAGAAATAAAACATATTGGCAAAGAAGAAAGACACTTCCTTGCTGAAACACGTGGCTGTGCGATTTTGGGGAAAATTTGGAAAATTGTTTTCTAATACATATTTTATTTTATGTGAATAAAATCTCACTTTTTGGGAAAAATTGAATTTTTAATCACTCAATTTTCCAGAAATTCACAATTTTTATAAGAATAAACTGATTTTTAAATTTACCCTTTGAGCTTACATGGGTTGACATGAAAAGAAAATCATTTTTAAATTATCCTTTAATATAAAGTTGTTTTTTTTTTTAAGAACATGAGATTTCAAAACTTGAATTTTTTTTTTTTTTTTTTTTAAAAAGGCAATATTTTGTTTTGGGTTTTAATTTTTTGGTTTCACATTTCGAAGTTAATATTATTTAGACATATGTATTTTCTGATATAAGCCATAATCTTAATATTAAGAAGACATTCAGACCTTTTTTACGTCAATCAAGAATAAATGTAGTATTTTTAACCAAGGAAAAGGAAAGGGATTAGATCACGTGTGAATAAAAAAAACCAAAGAAAAAAAAAACGACTTTTTTTTTTGCTTGTAAAACCGTCAAAACAGAAATTTAAAAGAAAAATCTCTTGAAAATTAGAATTAATACATTTATTACAACCTAATATTCAAAAGTTTAAGAAGAAATAAATATGGATAAAAAAAAGGTTTTGTAATAGAATAGGAGACACCATTCACACCAAAGAATTAAAGTTAGTCTACAATGTGACTACTATTTAAAACTAGTCTTTGAGGTGTATTTCTTTTTTTAAAAGAAAGGTTTATTTTATTTAGCAAAAATAAAATCAACTTTAGTTTGTTCTAATCTTGATTATTTTCTATTTAAATAATTACTTAATGAATTAGTGGCGAAAACAGTTTTAAATTTCCTATTAATTCAGATGATGCAATCTTTTTGTTACTGAAACTAAAAAGAAAGCATTTATTCCAGACTTTTTAGAATAATTCATCTTGTGTAACTTTCGATTTTATTTGTTTATTTAAAACAATTTAAATTTGCCATGTTTTACGAATTAAAAAGGATAAAAAAAAAACTTTGATTGACAATAAAAACGAATATAAATAAATCCCTCCAAAAATAAAATAATTGCCAACTTGCGACGTATTTTTAACTAAAGAAAATTTTTAAAGTTTAAAATTCTTTTAAAATTTCAGTTGACCAAAAATTAACTTTATTTAAATATATTTGTTAAATTGTTACTGAAATAAAGAAACAATTAGTTTTAAATGTATTTTTAACTTGAAAATTAGGAAATATACGTTTTAAATAACGTTTTTCTTGTCTCAAGAATTTAAATTAAGAACCAAAATTTTAATAAATATTTCTGAATTTATTTATAACTTGATCTTCTTACATCTTTTATTAGTTAAAATTTAAGTTAAATACTTTATTACTTTGAACTCCAAAAACATTTAAACATCTTAAAAAGTTGTTCATTTCTTATAAATCAAGACTTTTTAAAATATAAAATCAAAGACTACCTTTTTTTGTAAATAAAAACACAAATTTAATATTAATAAACGTAAATCCGAGTTCTTACAAATAAATGATTAAGCCATCTTAACATTATTTAACTTGTAGAAAAGAAAAGAAAAAAAAGAAATACAGTAGGGGGGATCAGTTTATAATTGTTAGTGTATCATAAACTGATCCCTGTATTTATGGCCACTTTGGACTAAGCGATCCATACTGATCTATCTTGGCTTTCTTATTATTTTTTCAAAACATATCTTACCTTTCGGCATTGTTTGTTCTTGAATTCTTAGACTAAACACAAAATCAAGGAAGGAACTTTCAAAGATGTCAAGAAATTCTTCGGGAAAGACCCAAAATTCTTTCTCTCTCTCACTGTCGTACAGACAGGAAGAAACAACGAGCGCCACACACACTGCGGGAGCGGACCGTAATTGAAGAGGGCGGCCTTTTCTAAAGCAACCTTTTTACGCGATACGCCTTACACAATTACGAACTGCTCCCCGTGACTCTATAGTTTTGTACATCAAAAGTGGAAATGTTATCAAATACGGTGGCTCAAAGGAACCACAATTTACAATACGAGTTTGTATTTATTTATTTTTTAATTTTTTTTTGGTTATTGAATTGAATTCTCCTGCAGGTGGGGGCGGTATCAAGGGGGTCCGGACCCTCCTACCCTGATCAGGCAAAGCAAAATTTAATTTTTTTTTTTTTTTTAAATATCTCCATAAAAAATTTAATAACTACAAAACCTGAATAATTAATTTAAAAAACAAAAATTTGTTTGAAATTATTCTTTTTCACATATTTATTTGTAAAAATAAATTTTCCATTTGGACCCCCCCGCCCTGTTCAAAATCCTAGATCCGCCCCTGTATAATGTAGAAAACAACAAACATACTTATCAAAGGTTTTATATAAAATTCAAACTTTAATTCATTTAAATATTTTTAACATTATCCATTAGATATTTAAATATAATGGATAAAAATAACTAAAAAAACATAGTTGTAGGTAATAATCAATTTTTGTTAATGAGAAAGTATTTTATGTTTAGTTGCATAATGTTCTGAGGATGATGTAAATAAGCATTGAAATATGAAGAAAAAAATCAACCAAGATTTTATTGTTTGATCATCAAAGCTTAATTAAGTTGTTTTCTTTACCTTTTTTTAAAACTTTATTCATAATTTATAAATATGACTAGCATAATACCCATAAAAAATGACTGGATTATTATTTACGTACATATTGGCACTTCTGCCTAGGATCAGAGTGTCACACCCTGGCCCTTTGCCTAGGATCAGAGTGTAGTATGTGTATGCATTGACAAAGTGTTACACACAAAAAAATATATATATGGATACACATTGTGTTTTATATATGTGGATAATATCTAAAAGGAGACGGAAAACAAAATTGGCAAACAAAGTTCAAATTCTGGCCGAGGCTGCTGAGTAAGGCATGAATCCACTTTTTTTCTGCAATTTGTCCTATTGCCATATTTCTTGACAAAAAGTCTCATCATTGGCATGCCACAATGGTTGGAGAAGAAAAGAGTGGGTGACTAAGTGTGGTGGACAACATTACATCTTTAGTTTGAGTATAAATTATGTATAAAAGTAGCTTACAAGAAAATGAATTTCATCATTCATCTTTTTTAACCAATCAAAAGCAGAATCTTTTCTAACCAATCAAAAAAGATGTATTCTGTTTCTGATTGGTTAGAAAACATGAGTGATGAAATTCAATTTTTTGTAAGCTGTGATCCTACTTTTGTACAGAATTTATGCTCAAACTAAAGATTGTAAGGAGGTGCAGGGTGGTGTAATGGTTACCAGCACGGAAAACAAAATTGGCTGCTCGAGTTCGAGTTTCGGCCAAGGCTGTTTATGTTCATTTCACTTTAATGTCCTTAAGAAAGGCATGAATCCACTCCTCCCTGCAGCTATGGGTAAATAGCAGGGTAGTGGAAACTCTTTAGCCCTGTAACGTAGTCCAAGAGAATGTTACTTTGACAGAAAAAAACTACATCTTGCTAGTCCCAAGCCCAGATAAAGGAGGAAGATTGGATGTGGGGCTAACAACTCCACCCTGTAAAAAAACCTACTTGCTACTGAAACACTAGCAGAGTGGTTGCGGCCCTATGCTCCACAAGGAGTCTACAGGAATAAAAGGATATTTTAATGTTGTCCACTACATAAGCACTTGGACAAACTACTTTGGTATATCTACATTATCTTGCCCAGTTAGTAACAGCAAAAGGCTGTTACCCCTGTAGTCAACCTTGACAGGATCTAATCGCATCATAATACCATAAAATTATATGCTAATTTTACATATTATTTTTCCCTACTACACAGCACATTTATGGTTTTCTCTTAAAAGTCATGAATTGGCAGTAATGCTTGCATTAATTCCTGACCATTGAAAATCCCTTTTTTCTCATTTTCAATGCACAACATACAGATTGAGTACTGGAACAAATTTTAGGTAAAAATTTGCAAAATTTGGTGTTTAATCATCAAATTCTTTTCACTCTCACTAGAAATATTTAGTCTGTTAGTGCAAAAAGACTGTTAGTGCAACAAGACTGGTAGTACAAAAAGACTGTTAGTGCAAAAAGAATGTTAGTGCAATAAGATTGTTAGTGTATTAAGACAGTGCAACAAGATTGTTAATGCAAAAAGACTTAATGCAATAAGATTGTTAGTGCAATAAGACTGTTAGTGCAATAAGATTGTTAGTGCAAAAAGACTGTTAGTGGAACAAGATTGTTAGTGCAATAAGACTGCTAGTACAATAAGATTGTTAGTGCAATAAGACTGTTAGTACAATAAGATTGTTAGTGCAATAAGACTGTTAGTGCAAAAAGACTGTTAGCACAAAAAGACTGTTAGTGGAACAAGATTGTTAGTGCAATAAGATTGTTAGTGCAACAAGACTGTTAGTGCAAAAAGACTAAAGGTAAGCGGAAGTGGAGTAGCTGTAAAGTCAGTGCTAAAAACAGCTGCAAATGCAGTTTGGGTATTCTTTTGCCTCTGCACAAGGGCGAAATGTGATACAATGTGGCGCTCCACATGTGTATATGTGGGTAGGGACAAAAATTGTTCACTTCCCTCAGCCTGGCCTTTTGGCACACTACACCACTGGCCCCAGGGAATGCCCTATCCCTTTCAGTGCAATGGAGGTGGAGAGGGGTCCCTTGGAACTAGACTTAATCTTTATATCCCTAAGCCATGGACGACTGGGGACTGCACTGCTTAATTAATTTCACTAACAGAGATTGATTGTTTTTTCAAACAGTTACATTTTTATAAAGCATGTCATTTTTTTATGAGTGGCCAAGTTAAAAAGAATATGTCACTATCTGCCATTATTACAGGCATCACGTGACTCAGCCGTACATTTTTTTTCTTTTCATTTTAATTCAGATAGCAGAAAATAATGAAATCGCGAAAGAAAAAAACCATGAATACAATTTAACATGTTATGTTTCTACTTTCCATCCGTAGTTTAAACAAACTTATTCTCTGTTGAGACCGAGTGGTTGGCGACACAAAGGGGAGCGTTTCATTATTTTAAAAAGAGACCACCACTCCGTATGAGTCACGAGTTTGTAAAAAAATGACTGCTCCCATATACGCGACACCATTCGAGAACTATATTTTTTTTCTCCCAAATAAATTAATAATAATATTTGAACAATAATTGTTTTTTATTTCTATATTAAATCAGATCAAATGGATATGTTATTAAGTCGGAATCATTTTTTGTTTTGTTGAACATTAATAATCTCGCGAGAGCGTGATCTTGAATAACCACTTCCGTCTTGATGGACTTAGAATAACAGTGTTATTTAAACAATTGTTAAGCGTGTCCGAAAATCTCTCTGTTTATAGTTTTTTAATCTTGCATTTTAAAACTGTTTTATTTTTAAAATTATTGAATTTAATACTTGAAGAATATGCCGAAGGTACGCAGAAGTAAAAAGCCTCCACCAGAAGGTTGGGAACTTATTGAACCAACTTTAGACGAACTGGATCAGAAGATGAGAGAAGGTTCGTAAATAATATGATGCTTTGCAATATGGTATAAGATTTAAAAACAAACATTTAATGAACTAAAAAATGTTATATATTGTGTGTG
>VCCN01002475.1:2130650-2141741 GCA_006491835.1 Architeuthis dux
ACAACATTAACAATTACACATTAAAAATACTTATTCAACATTTAAAATTATACATTGATTCATGTGATAGAAATGTGTATGAAACTTATTTAAAAAATGACAAGCTTATCAATACAGAAAAACATTTACCAGGCACAAAAAAAAAAAAATTCTTCTATATATTTCAGCTGATAACTCCCAGAATTGCCCTGTTAATTTATTTTTGAAAATTATTTACACTTTTACGATTTATTACATAAGTTGGTAAACTATTCCAATATTTCAAAATTCTCTGGTAGATTATGTTTGTAATTTCCCATCCTGACTTATTAAATATTATACTTCCATAATTTGTAAAACTATTTAATATCTTGAAAGTTTCGATTTAAGTCTGCTCTTGCCCTCCTCTCAAACAAAGTAGCCATGCCTAACTTTTCTAGTCTATCCTTACAACTCAAATCTCTCCTGCCACGAATCATTCTGGTAAATTTTCTCTGTACTGTCTCCAATTTCAAAATTAAATTCCAATTAACATATCTAGCACATAGTGTGTGTGTGTGCACACTCTGTACTTGTTTCTATGTACTAATACCACCTCAAGAAACACATGAGGTGTGGCTATTAAATAATGTGAATGGGCTTATGTAAGTTGAACCCCATTGACTAATGTGGAAGTATAAACAACCCAAGATAATTCCAATCTGCTTGCATCTTCAGTTTGCTGTTATGCATCACTTGAAGTAGACCTGTTGCTCTGATGTGTCATGAAAATTGTCGGTTAAAAGAATTGAGCAATGCATCAGTTTTAAACTGTTGGTGAAATTGAACAAAATGGCTACCAAATCTTATGGTATGCTAACTGAAGTTTAAGGAGAAGAATGCATGTATGTTCAAGTGGCACAAGAGATTTTGTTGAGGGGATGTCTCATCATTCCTATGTTGAGTTGTCAAATGTTTTTTATTTTTATTTAAAACATTTTTTTTTTTTAAAGATTCTCACCGGTTCTTGACAAAACATAAATTAATCAGCACACAAGGCAGTGCAGTGTCAAGTTTAAAGTTTTTTGGGTCAGCAGTTCTTGCGAAATCTAATTAAAAAGAACTTACAGATTATAGATCTTTTATCTATAGATATAAAATATCTAAATTAGCAACTGAAAAGTGACTGGAATATTTCGAAGCTGTATTTTCGTACGATGGATGAAAAATTATTTTACATGACTATTATCGCAGGCTGCTCAACACACAATAAAGTCTGGTACCTTTGGAACATCCACAAATTTTCTCCTCTTCAACATTCTCTTAATAATACAAATATACTATACAACATTAATTGTAACAAAAAGCAACCGCTTCTTGAAGTGCTCAATCACAAACATTTGTACAATATTTATTGGATCCAGACAATGTTTTCTTCAAAGAGTTTTCTGGACAGTTGAACTCCTTGTGTGTGTTAACACAATGTTTAGGTTTTTCACATTCTACATCCTTCTTCTGGTGTATTATCCGAATGTGAAGGCGAACATTATCTTCTCTGGGAAGAAGTCCTGTTTATAGATGCTGTTGGAAACTGAGAAAAATCAAAGCAGCAGCACACATTAACGTGTCGACTGAGTGTATAAGTCGGACAAGTGCAGAGTTCAACCCGATGTGGCATCCATTACTCAATGGGGACACAAGGTATGGAAATCCCATACCTAACAAGGAAAGGAAATAAAAACACTAGAATCCTACGTTATAAGCGTTGCTTCCATTGGGGTAAAGAATTTCTGATAGTACACCTGAAGAAGGCCATACAATGCATCAGCCGAAACGTGTCAAGGAGTTCAATCGGCCGAAAAAACGCTTTGAATGTTAATGACCTTTCTCAAAATAAAAAAAGTTAACTAAAAGAATTTAAAAAAAACATTCCTTGTTAGTTATCTTCAATCAAACATGTATCATGGAATGATTACTATATATATGTATATATATATATATATGTGTGTATATATATATATGTGTATATGTATGTATGTTTGGTAAGTATCTACAAAGAACATGGTAAACGTGCTGCAATGAAAACAACAAAGATCAGGATACTGGTCCAAATAATTTATGGAATAATGAATGCTGCATAAAGTCAGTTTTTAGTGTAGGTATTTAGTGGATCTACATGTGATAGGGGAAACCACACCTTTTTTTTTTTATCTAACTACAATTGAAGAAATCTGTGTGTGTGTGTGTATACACAGTGTTTACTCGATAACTGGTAATTGTACAAAGTTGACATTCATCAGATATATTAGTCGGCACACAAGGCAGTACAGTGTCAAGTTTGAAGTTGTTTGGATCAGTGGTTCTCAAGAAATCTAATAACAAAACAAATTTTTAAAAATACAGATTATAGATCTTTTATCTAAATTTAGATATAAAATATCTAAATTGGCAACACTGACGAGATTTAAACAAAATACTTTGAAGCCCTAGTTTTGTACGATGGATTATTTTACATAAACATTATGGAAGGCTGCACCGCATGCCATAAAGTCTGGCCCCTTCCAAACAGGCACTGCCCTAGTTTGGTAAATTTGGAAAAGAATAAAAGCACGCAAGAGCAGCAATAGTTATTTACTAAGCTTGGTCTATTCTGGCACAAGGTCAGAGTAGCAAAGCACTTGGTGAGGATTGGACTCACTATTGTTGTATAGGACAAATACTGAATGCGTATTCACCCTTAAGTGAGAGAATAACGTTCAGGGCTATCACATCTTTTCACTATTGTAAATGGAACAGGTCATCGTAAATATATACAAGCTGTTAGAAGAGGAGATCATCTGAGATTATATTAGATATAGATGCAGATTAGATCTGTTTCAGATCTTATCAGAGATCAGTTCTAAAGTAAAATAAGTAAATAATTACAACTTCTGGTTCTGGAATATGTTAACCAATATTAACAATAATATGATTTAACCATCTACGGCATACAACGTCAATTACCTAACTAGGAGTAAAGATACAACCTACGCCAGAATACCTAAAGTGCCATCGAAGACATTAACAAACTTGTACAAATTTACAACAATTATACTAGTTACTTGGTCGTCAATACAAGCTAGCCAAATATTGCACTATGGTAGGCACTCCATTCACTAGCAAGAATTATAGGAAAAACTGTTAATAGAATCACACAGAGTATTTGTGTACTCGCATATACAGTGTCGGCCATAAATGAGTACACCCCTACCACTTTCTTTATAGAAAGTTAATTTTCTTCTAAACCAAACATAGCAGGATTTTATTATTTCTAGTGGAACATTACACAATCAAAACGGATATTAGCAGGTATTATTTATGATCAAACTCTATAGCCTTGAAACTCTGTTGCCAAAAATATGAATATGTTGCCAAAAATGAGTACACCCCCACAAAAAAGATTTTTGGCAACAGAGTTTCAATGTTGTAGAGTTTGGTCATAAATAATATCTGATAATATTTGTTTTGATTGTGTAATGTTCCACTAGAAATAATAAAATCCTGCTATGTTTGGTTTAGAAGAAAATTAACTTTCTATAAAGAAAGTGGTAGGGGTGTACTTATTTATGGGCGATACTGTATTCTTGCTGTTGAGCAGGGATTAGCAAGCTAGTCTTGCAGAAATTTCTTCTGCTATAATGAGTTCGGTCCTCTCTGGGAGTCCTAAACTAAGATCAGTAAATATTTTGGGCTTTTTGCTATAGCGTAATGGTTAGTAAATTAGTCTAGTAGACCATTGCTACTGTGTAGCAAGTTTGATCCTTACTGGGTGCCCAACATTTGTGGCCTTGTGCCAGACTAAACTAAGCTTAGTAAATATCTACTGTAGCACAATGTATAGCAGGCTTATCAGATTATTGAACTAATTGGCGAGTGTAGTGAATTTGGGCCATACTGGGTGCCCCATCACTCTAGCCCTGTCGGGGACATGGCTAAAGTAGATGTGCCTGGTCCCTGGAGATTCCAACTCTGCAGCAGCACCTCCCTGTTGCATTCAAAGGGGAGTGACCTGGGTCGCCTTTGCGGCACAGGCTGCAGGGACTTTTTGCCTCTACCCACACGTAAGCATGTGGAGACCCACATTAAACCTAAACTTGTCACATTTTGCGCCAATTTAACGCTTTTTGCACTGCCAAAACGAGAAACGCGCTGTATGCTAAATTGGCAACACTGATCGGGAGGCCTAAAAATACCAACTAACGGTAAGTTCACTTAATGCTGCTTTTATGACAAAAGGTGAAAAGCGAAAATAGTGTTTGTTTTGCAGCAAGACGTTATAGAGGCAGCGTGCACCTACTGTATCTCCCACCACCACACCCTCTGACGATTCAGCCTAACATACCATCATCATCATTTTGGGTATCCAGGAACGCTCAAAAAACTTTCCGATATAAAATAATGGTGATTGCTTCTTCGCTTTACGCCATTTCTTCTTACGAAAGGTTTACGCACACAATTTACGGATAATGGAGCAAACCTGTAGTTATAAAAAAATCAGTTAACTCCCTTGCACTTAAAGACTGATAAAATTAGAAAACATATTCAAAGAATTTTTCGGACGATCGAACTCCTTCTTGTTTAAATTGTTAACACGAGGTTGCGGCCGATCCATTCTACGGCCTTCTTCTGGTGTACTAGGAATTCAATTGTCCGAAAAGCTCTTTGAATGTTAATGACCCTTCTTATCAAAACTGACAGTATAAAACATATAAAAAAATTTTTTAATGATTTTGATATTTTGTAAGTACAATGAAATTACACAATCCAACCAACAAAACAATGTAATAATGTATACAAATTATGTTCATATAATTATATATAATTATAGGTATATCTTTAAACCTTATATGCCACGTCATTCTTTAAATTGCGATTATGTCCCTTGAGAATCTTTAACGCGAATTCTGATAGCAGTTACTTCCCTTGCACTCGTCAACCAACAGAATAACGGAATTTCATTAACGAACGAACGGGGCGATTATCGTTCACAGAGTTGCAGTTTTCTCTCCTTTAAAAAAGACATCATGTTGGTGGATTGTCTATTAATTGTCTTTATTTCCATTTGTACGGCCTTACTGGGTGAAGGTAGGTACCGTATAGATTATTCAGAGACACTTTTGAACTTAAATTTAGATAAAATAATTACATGGGAGAAACGACACGCCTTTTTTCATTGAACTGTTTTGTTGGGGTAAAAATAAGTTTAAGGGTCTTTTTTTCCCACGATGCACAGCCTTTTCTAGTCTATAAGTTTATTGTTTTTAACCTTTAACTCTTCCTAAAGATTAAAGACTAAAAATTAGTTTAGTATTTGGGTGTAGTTTGCATGTATTTTCATTTAAATGGGTAAAGTTCTCGTTCGTTTCATTTTTTATGAAAAAGACGGAAACGTGCTTTCGGCGTCTCAGTTTTTCCATTCGAAACAATTGACCCATTTTCATGCTCCGTACTACCGAAGCCCAGAAGGGTCATAATGTATAGGTTGGATTCACGTTTTTTTCTTTAATTGTTGACTGTGTTCAGAATTCGCTTGTTGAGATTTTACTTAAATTTTTTTTCCCGATGTTATAAAAAGAAAGAAAAAAAGAGGGGGGGGGATATAGCTTATGCAATAATTCTATTTCTAAAAATACGTGAAAGTCGCCTAAAGATATTTTTACACTAGCTTTTTTTTTTAAGGAAAAGTACGTACGAAGTTTGTCCGGAAAGTATCCAGCCATATATCGAGAACCGGTTGCGCGGCGTTGATGTAACCTGGCAACTAATCAGGGGTCTTTACTAAGCATGTGTGAACAGACTTTCTCCTGTTGGGTTACTCAGTCGACAGTGATACGCCATTTGAGTGAGCGTGTGTACTGTGTAACCGTCGAATTTTACAATGACCGAGCCTTCACATTCACGGTTTTAAAGCTAACACACCTGTTCCTAATAACATTTTTCTATTAATCTGAAGTAAAGATGTTTGCTAAAAAAGATTGATAAAGTACTTAAAAAAAAAAACAAAAAAAACAGTAATAAAGTCGGAATAGTGGAAGATAACCCGAAATATATTTTTTAAAGAACTCCTAGAAAAATATTTTTTCTTCGACATCGAAAAGTACTTAAAAGTCGTGTGTGTGTGTGTGTGTGTGTGTGTGTGTGTTTTAAATTGTAGTTTACAAAAGTGATTAATCTTAAATCTGAAACTCTTAACTTTATTACCATTTCAATCATCCGTACTTCGAAAAATCAAGCCGTCTCTGTGCTCTTACTATTACTAGGATTTTTTTTTTATTTACAAACCAATTTTGCGTTAAAACGTGCTGATAGTAGTTGGTTTTATTGTCTGTGTGATTATCTATAATTACCTACACACACAAATCCCCGTTTACTGTAAATAACAGACTGTTTAAAAGAAACTAGTTTTTAATGAACTATCAGCTGCTTTGCGGCTTGCCGGTCTGAAGAGCTGGGAAAAGCTTGCCTAAAAAATGTCATGTGCTGCTCTATTTACCGGTTTTAGTCTTTCTAGTAAATTGTGGACACCAAGAGACTGTTTAATGAAACAAAAGTTCTTTTTGGTATCGATTGTTGGTCCCTTTTACAGGAGATTGTTATAAAGCTTAACTGTTTTAATGATAGAACCTCCAATCTTTTTATATCGCTAGTGTTATGTTCTACCCTTGAGCTAAAAGGTATTTCTCTCTAAATAAATCAGCTGTTCTAGGAGTCTTGGGTTACATTCCTCCTCTTTCGATCCCTGGTTTTCTGACCCCCCCCCCCCATACACACACTCATTTGAATTTGTCATCTAGTAATTTGTCATTATTTTTCTTTCCATTCCCTGTTCCTCCCCTGATTGAATTTCCTCTCCTGGGGAGCCAAGCGCCTCCCTTATGAAAATCACTGCTCTAAATGAATTACTTACTTTTTTTTTGGTAGTTAATTCCCATTACAGCTGACACAAACAGTAAAACAGCATCAAATAAAGGATTTTTTTTAAAAACAAAAATTGCAAATTAAGTTCGATTTCTGTCATAAATTAATCTTTAATGACTATTTTTATGCATTGTTTGAGTACTTTGAAAACTGGAACCTCTTTCCACTCCTACCTGGCCTTCTGGCTGGGATCAAAGTGGAGTATCAGATCCACCTTAATCATTAGTGGCCAAGGGACAGCACCCGTCTAGTTCCAATGCTGTACCCCACCTCCTGCACTTTAAAGGGTAGGGTTAGGGTCCATGCCAAAAGGCAGATACCGAGGGGACTTGACAATTTTTATCGCCTCCCCACATGTACGCGTGTGGGGCCCCACTGACCTTATGTTGAATTTGCCCTTGTCGACTGCTGAATAAATCCCCTGATCTTGAAATTGTATATTCCAAGGAATATGAAATCACTTGCGAGAAGTAGCTCTTAGGCGTTGTAAAAGGCAAAGCTTAGGTCAATATTTTAATTCTAATCTATAATCAATACTTTCTAGAAGCCAGAGGGTTTAAGGTAAATGAATGTGAAAAACATTACCTTTTTCGGTTAAGTAGAACAAAAGTTTATATATAAATTACTTTTTTAAAATAGTAAAATTCATTTGTAAATTGCCTGTTTAGTGAAATAAAAGACAAGTACTTAAGTAATAATCTGAATGTCTACACCTGTCAATATTGTAGGTATGTACAAAAATGAAAACATCTGATTTAAAAAAATGTTTGGTAGACAATGCAGTACACATATTTGAGTGGAAAAAATAAACAAGATTAAAATACACAACAGCTGCACCGTGCAAAAAAAGGCATGTTGTTGCCGGCAGCACCCATAATTTGAAATAGCAGTCAATTTGCATAAACAAAAAACAGAATAAAATATATTAAAAAATACAGGCGGTAAATATTTTTTCATCATTTCATTATATTTAATTATTAATCCTTGTTATAATATTTCTGTATAAGTTTCAGTCAAACCAAGACATAGAATAAAAAATATGCATTTAAAAAATTTATAAGATATCGGAATAAATCAATCAAAATAATGAAAAATATTTTTTTAAAATAATATTGAGTGGAAAAAATTCTTTTTTTTAACAGATCAAAAGCCTGAATGATAATTAATCGAATAAAACTAAAAGATTTCCGAAAAGCAAATTATTTTACTTAATTTTCCTGTTTTTTTAATCTCAAAGTAAGAGTTCCGTTCCAGCAGTTCCTTGATATTATTCTAAAAAATAATAAACATAATTAGTATCTCCAGGGATCCATCTGTAAAATGCATAAAAATTGATGAAAGCATGTTTATATAAAATAGATAAATCATCAAACTCATAAAAGGTTGGGTAGGAATCATATGAAAAATAATTGTTCTTCTCCGAAATTTGGAAGGAAAAATTATTTTTTTAAAGATTTGCCCATTAATAAATAAGTATTGAAAATATAGTTAAAATCGAATAATATGCAGATTTAAAAAAAAGTTCTAGCATGTCGATTTCATGCTGAAATTTTCGTCCATTTTGTTCATACCTACAATATTGTACATAATTCAAACTAAAGCTGTGCCATGTGCCCTCAAAAACTCTCCAACACTAGTTAGAAGAAATGATTAAAATACATGCATTCGATGTACATACACAACATACCAGGGCTCCAGACTAACTTTATTCAACGTCCTGAAAAACAATTTTAAATGTCCCGAAAAACAATCCTCGCCAAATTAAAAAGAAAAAAAGATATGTTCCACCGATGCCTCAGGGGCAGGAGTGATTTTTAAAAAAAAATGTTTTTTTAAAATTCACTTCCATCCCGGAAGCGTCCTGTGGAAGATATTTGTTTGTCCCGAACACATTTTTACTGTCCCCGGGACAACATTAATTTCAGACCCTGCAACATACTCTATTTCTACCAAAAAAGTATGTTATCCAAAAACTTGATAATGTTGGAAAATAGAGTAAATAATTGTTGAAACTGTATGAATTTAATAAAAATGTTGTTAGTATCGAAATTCTAGTAGCTTAAATGGGTCTGACCTCTAATCATCATATATGTAATTAGAACCGTGTCTGTCACACTTAGAGTATCAATAGGAGATTATTATTATGATATTAATCATTAGAACAAATAAAACATCAATCTATTTTAATATTAATCAGCTTAATTTTGTATTGAATCAGCAGCTTTCATCCCATGAAAATAGGCTCATCTTTAGAGCAGGCACATTACTTAATCCCTGAATTACTTCAAAAACTGAATTCAAATTTTCAGATTCGTTTCTATTAAATATCTCCACCCTAAAGCGTGTTGTCACAACTTCTTTTATGCTAATCATCTTAAGTAATCCTACATGCTTGTGAATAGCAGATAAACTGGATGTTTTAGGAATAATCAGAAGAAAAAAGAAACAAAACTTTTTTTTCTTTTATCTGTTTAATGAAATGGTTTTATTTCTTTACTACTTGTAGCTTCTGGCAAAATTACATAACAGCACTTGGTGACCTCAACACACTTTAGTACAGCAGTTTAAAAAGTTAGTCTTTTTTTACCTTTATTTTTAAAAAATGCCTATTTTAAATAATTTAAAATGAATCTATTGTAACTTAGTTTGTCTGCCTCATAAAACCTGTCTACATTACATTGTTTATTTTTACATTGATCTTTTGTAAAGAAGTAATTCAAAGAGTTTTTCGGACGATTGAACCCCTTGTTTATGTTTTTAACACAACGTTTCGGCCGATCCATTCTACAGCCTTCTTCCGGTGTACTATCCGAATGTAATGGTGGTAAACAGACATTTTCCTCTCCAATGGTAGCAACGATTATAACGTAGGATTCGGTTGTTTTCCTTTCCTTGTTAGGCCTGGATTTCCATACCTTGTCCCTGTTGAGTAGCAGAAGCCACATCGGGTTGAACTCTGCACTTGTCTAACTTATACACTCAGCTGGCATGCTGATGTACGCTGCTTCTATGATTTTTCTCGGTTTCCAACTGCATTCCCTGCCAATAATCTGGACTTCTTCCCAGAGAGGATAGTGTTTGCCTTTCTCACTCCTGATGTGGTCAGCCATTCCATATTTTTCGAAAAACTCTTTGAATGTTAATGACCATTCTCAAAACTAGACAATATGAAGTAATGTTTGTGATCATTTGACAGAATTCTTGCTTTGGGGTAGGGCAGTGATGTGCACAGGCTCTCAGAAGGGCACAGGGTTGAAAAAAGGGCACTTACCATATATTTTTAAAAATGAAATCGACAGTGCCATATAGGCTATATATATATATATATACACACACACACACACACAAAGAAAAATGTTAAAATTGTATGTGGTAAATATTCTTAAATTCAATGTATTATTTTTGTTGTGTCTTCTATTAAAATAATTTTGATATGAAGAAAAATGGGGGTACTTTTGATATGAAGGAGAAAAGGGGTGCACTTTTGATATGAAGAAAAAATGGGGGTACTTTTGATACAAAGAAATGGGGGGCACTTTTGATATGAAGAAGAAAGAAGGGCAGGAGCTCAAGTCCCACCCCAGTGCACGTGCATGGGTAGGTGTGATTAGATAAATAGGGTATTTATTTGCCTCCCCACAAGGATGTATTCGACGCAAGGTCAGGTTTAATGGGGAGCCCCACATGCGAACATATGGATGACAATAGAAATTGTTTAGTTCCCTCGTCACTTGCCTTCTGGCACACCTCAAGGATTATCCTGGCCCTACTCCTCTTAGTGCAGTGGGGAGGTGCCGCCTGGGGCAATGATCTCCTGGGGCAATGATCTCCTGGAACAAGATGATTGCTTACCCTTGGCCATGAATAACCAAGGAGAATAAGATATCTCACTGTGATCCAAGGCAGAGAAGGGTGTGGGGGATTGAGGCCTTATCTACATATATAAAAACCAGTAATATTAAAATGACCATGTTGCACTTTTGCACTCTCAGCACTGAAACATTAAAATACTCCTCTCTCTTATATACTGATGTATTTGAACTGGTATCTTCATCTTGGTTGTTTATAGTCACACTGTCTCGGGCATTGTACCCTCAAGCCTTCTTCAGGTGTCTGGTGTATTTGGTAATGTTCCAGAGAATAGACTTGGACGTGGTAAAAGGTTTCTGGCTCGAT
>VCCN01002475.1:2189945-2212492 GCA_006491835.1 Architeuthis dux
ATCCTTGATATTTCTAATAGTATTTCTCTAGATGAATAAGAAGTAAACAGTGTCTTATTGGCTCCGAATTGTCTGTGTAATCTACGCTTTAAGCGCATCCATATATTTTAAAGCGTCTCTATTGGTTAAGTCTTAGTTTGCGAACCTATTCCATACAATTACCAACATTTTTGATACTTATTCATTTATGAAAAGGATATTTTGTAAGAAAAACTTCTGGGATTGATTGACTGAGTTAAAAAATATTTAATTTTATGAAATCTCAATAAAATATCATTTGGACATTAAAAATATTTACATTTAAGGCTTACAACTGTTGGTTTAGATTAGGAATTCCTAAAAAATATATATATCTGCCGTCAGGTGTATAAAAGGTCTATGGAAATATAATGTTTGGCGCGTGAGTAAACTAGGACCCACAGCTGTGATTAAATAAATAAAAATGAGCTTCTAAAATCCTTATTTGATACAAGGGCTTTTCATTTATGTAAACAGAAATCGGTGACAAGACAAAATCAATTCCTTGTATAAAAAATGCCCGCTTTTATAATTAGTTTAAGGTTCTTGATTATTAAAAAAACCCAAGTAAATGTTTAAGAACAATCCCTTTTCTTTAACCATTTTATCGTAAATCGTACTAAATACCACCAGCCTAATAAAAAGGAAATGAATCTATTCTGCTATGAGATTTTTCATTAAATGTTTTATTTTCTTTAATTTTTCACGGCGAAAAAAATGGGGGAACAACTCCTGCTTGATGAATTTCAAAAATTAAAATACACATGACAAAAATTCATTTATTGACGATAATTGTTTACAGCCAATAATACGGTCTAATTCAATAAATGAAATCTATAAACGAATGTTCAGCAAAAACACGACGAAAAACAAACTCTTATAGATATATTTATTCTTATTATTCCAGACCAGAATCCATTGGACGTGTCATGATGCAGGTTTGTTTTGGTACTTATTTTTAGTGGTGGACCAGTCGCCTTAAATGGTATTCGTACGTACAGAGGCAGAATTTGAACCAACGAAGCTAAATATTATGATTTACTACAGAATGATTCTGTAGAAAATTGTATACTTTCCATCCATCCGTATTTATTCTGGGGCGATAGTTGAGATACACATATTTCGTTTTAAATGTTGGTAAATTCAAAAATAGCTTAAGTGGGAGTTGCTTCCCCAGTCACCAACATAAAACGGAAGATCACCTTTATTTACTTTATCTGTTAATAAGGATTACCTAATAATAATAAGCCACGTGTATTTGTAAATCTATTTTTTGTCTGTAACACCAAAGGAAAGGAAAAAGGGGTGATGAATATGTATATTAGTATACTTGTATAAAAGGTCTACTACATTGACAACTGAAATGTTTTTGTCGAACGAATTCATTTCCTTGTCAAATTGGTAGTGAAGTGTGTGAGGACGTAACAAAATATCAATTAATTTCATATGCCGTAACTTTTGACAGCGCGGGTCTCTGTGATACGAATACCATTTAGTGTATAAATAATAATAATAAAAACACAAAATTAGGGGGTAGGTATTTTGCTATTCTATTTTAGGACAAACGTATAAGTAAAAAAAAAAAAAAAGAAAAGAAACAGATAAGGGTGGGTCATCACCGTATTACGAAATTTCATTTGTAAGTAAACTTGAATGGAAACTTCAATGAAAAAAGATATGAATAATCCAGAGTGAAACTTGTTGCACAACTCGTTGTGGATCAATAAAAAAAATATCATTTATATTACTGCTCTACCATAGGTATTGAGCATTCTCTAAAAACCACGGTCTACTAAATTAGTTTGACACCAATACTGTGGCAATTTTATACATACGAAGTATATATACACACATACACACACACATATATATATAAAAATAACAAAATTACTTGATTGTTATCAAGAAATTAAAGAAAAATTAAAAAAAAAACCCCACATTTTTTAGTTGATAAATAAATATAAACAAAACTGACCTGGAAATTGTAGACGACCAGGTCGTACCGCAAAATAAGCCATAATGGAGAAATTAACCCGACCCTAGCGATGAGAGGCAAGATGACAGATCCAGAAAACCAATATTTAGTTATTTGTGGAATACTTCTATACCAATCACCAATATCGTTTGACGCCATGCTTAGCGAAAAATATGCTTTGCAAGAATCGGTGTCAAATCAAGCGTTTCCCCTTTTAAAAAAAGGCACACCAACGCTTTTCTGAATTACAAATTTGATGATTCAAGCGAATTAATAAGCATTTCAGCTAACCGATATTCATCTAAATAAATAACATTTAAAACATCTTATTTTTAATATTATTTCTTGCTTTATTAGGACGTTTTCAGAACATCGTTTTATTTTATCCGGGTTCGGAATGATACGTAAGCACTTCCGTTTTGTGATGCTTCCCCTTGCTTTTATGATTATACACTTCCGTCAGATGATTTTTTGTTTTAGATTGTATCGTCGTTACACGTAGATAATAATGAGAAATAAACCAGATGACATCTATATTATTTTTATTTATTTGTATTAGATGAAGCATTGTCAACCAATATCATTAATGTTTGACTAGTATTTTTCTTTCATTTTAATTTTTGCCACTAACGTCAAAGAAAAGGGGTCTCAGTTTCTGGCCTTTTAAAAATCGAAGAAAATGTTTTCGTGCATTCAATCCATAAGACCCTGGGGTACCCATGGAATTTTTCAGTCTTAAAAAGAGTTAAATTTTAAAGGTTTTAGGAGGGGGGGTCCTGTTTACAATATAACTATAATAATAAAGTGGGCACCGTTTTCCGCCATATTTACGGAAGTACGGCTTACATGAATAATCTCCCTTTGGTTTGAAAAATGGCGCAAAAATAAAAAATAAATTCTAAAATTGAAATTTAAAAAATTTTTTGTTATAATATAGAGGTCCCGATTGTAAATGATAAAGTTTCACACCTACACTCGCTCGATGTTAAAAACGGCGCACAAATTAAAAGAAAAGTTGCTTTTTAAATCAACTTGTTAAGTGAGGATCGGAAAATAATGGGATAAGCTCTCGGTGAGATTCGAACTTACGTCGCTTTGGTCTCGGGGAAGCTTGGTTAAACGCTTTAACCATCTGAGCTATGAGAACTCGACGGTTGTTTAGGCACTACCGTAGATTGACGGCTTGAGCTAATTTAGATAAAAAGCAACTAAAATTAAGATGAAAGAAAATACTAGTCAAAAAGACAGGTAACGGTCTACATCCGTTAACCAAGTCGAAAAGAAATTGAAACAATTTTTTTTCGCCAATAATTTTGAATCCTTTAGACCTTAACACTCTTCCTAAAAGTTGTTAGGTTTTAGAAAAAAAGTTTTTTTAAAGGTTTTACGAAGTGGGGGGGGGTGTTTCTATTTACAATGTAACTGTATGGTAAACTGGACCATTACTTTTAGTCCGTTGTATGAAAGTGAGGCTTCGAAGTATTCGGTTACTTCATTTGTGAAGCTTCTTTGATATTTTAATGACCAAAAAACCTTAATGAAAGCACAGAAAATCTTCATTAAAATATCAAAGAAATCTCGTTAACAATCTTCACAAGGCAAGTAACAACATGCTTCGGAGCCTCACTTCCATACAACGGACTGAAAGTAACGGTCCAGTTTACCATACAGTTACATTGTAAATAGAACCCCCCTAGTAAAACCTTTAAAACAACATTTTTTCTAAAACCTAACAACTTCTAGGAAGATTGTTAGGGTGTAACGGATTAAAAGCACAACAAATTATTGGCGAAAATAAATTGTTTCTATTTTTTCTCGGCTTGGTTAACAGAGGCTGGGCTTCTGAGAGGGGATGCAGTTAGTGCATCGCACCGGGGCCCGAAGGCCCAAGGGGGCCGAGAGTTTCTTGGGCTTAGAGCTGTGTATCAAAACTCGATACGATCAATGTCCATTAATAAAATAAGTTTACTCTATTGTTTAACGGCGGGCGAATATAGTATGGCGTACTAAAAGGTTTATAGCATATGAAAACAGGATGGCTAAAGGACAAGGGTGTTTGTGCAGTGTATATGTGGAGCTTTGTATCGCCTTATAAAATCCCTCTCGGAGGCCCTGATGGGAGGAGTCATGTAAACTTGAATAATAGAAACACACAAAGGGATTGGATAAAAAGAAAAGTTGTAGGACCCTTCCCTTTCTTATCATGGGGAAAAGAAGAATGTTTGTGACGCCGAAAGTTGTAGAGGACTCATACGTATTTTTGCACTCACGCACTCCGGTCATCAAGTGGAAAGCACTTGACACAATTTTCCGATTTTTATTTCGAGAACCAAGTTAATCTTTTCGAGTACAACTTTTAGATAACCAATTTTCAGGACGTGAAATTAATGTACTTGACTCGAACTTAATACGCTTTGTAGACAAGTCTGGCAAAATCATGTATCTTGTCACCTTACATTTCATCTTTTGATGATACCCAGTTCAACACATCACAATTTCGACCATCCACACATCCACCACTCACCCCTTACTATAAGAAGACCAACTATCCTTTATTCTTCTCAGTCAAGATGTGTAGCCTTTGACAAATCCATGACGGTTCCACAGAGACGCGCCTCTCACCGCTGATTATGTACACACACACACACACACACACACACACACACACACACACACACACACTCTTCCTTAACATCTTCAATAAACTAAGGACAGACATTTTTACTAAGTAGTGTACGAACACTTTAAATGCATTCTTTCTTCTTGTTCTCATTAGTTGAGCAATACCCTTATTGTTATTCTCCTGTAATAAATATACTTCTTATTATCATTGCAGAGTATTTGTATTCTTTATTCTCATTGAATTTGCTACCATGTGCAAATCTGCATCTTTGCACGTGCATGTATTTCACCCCTTTCACTACTGCAGAAAGAGTCATCGTTAACATTACCATCTTTCTTTCTCTAGTCTCATCAGCACGTTAGATTACTATTCGGCAGTATTGACCCTTAAGGCTGCTATAGGCACTATTACTACTGCTACTACTACGCTTCTATGCTCTAATATTTGTTATTGTTTATACAGATTCCAAACAGCAATTCCTTGGAGCCTATCTCAGACTATTTGAAGGACGTTCGAAACTCGTTTTTTCAGTGACAACCAGTGACGGCTGGGCACGCACTCAGGCCATGCGGACCGGGCCATGTCGTGGCAAGTGGTCATAGTTATGGTTATCTATTATTCCGACTCCATAATTAGAATTTGACCTAATGTCCATTAACAATAATTTGGGTCCGTATAATATTAATAGAAGTAAGTCTATAGGTAGTTCGCCAAGTTACATTATGAATGACCAATGTAGGTAAAACAAAGGGAACATTGTTACGACGAAGTGACAGTGTGGTGAAGGGAGAAAGTGAACGAATACCTGACAGAGATATGAATGAAAAACGAAAGGCTTGTATGAAACATAGAAATAACAAAAAGAGATTTATTGAAACTAACAGATACAAAAGATATTTGAATTGAGTGTTGCGAGCGTTACTGCGAAAGTCTGATTGCTAAGAAAGAGTTATTAATATTGTTCAATCGTCGTGCATATGCTAATACAGTGTGAGTTCTAAGAAAGGTAGAAAATGTTTATAGTTTGTATGTAAGTGTCTTTCAATAGAAGATAAGTTCGTATTTTCTTACTTGCCTTGTGGCGATGTGCAGTATTGTGTATGTTGTGTGCGCAAAGGGTGAATGCGTGTGTGTGAGACAACCATCTCGACTACACGTGTGCGTAGGGAAATGACTTTTGGCTGTCTGTCTGAATTGGCCAGGTCGCTTGCTTATATGGTAAACAGGTAGCCCAGAAAAATTATGTTGTGATTTTTTCCCTATCTTGCGCCAGTGATGTGCTCTGTACTATGTCCACGTGATTTTTCTAGGTAATTTTCTGGAGCCTATTTAATGAGTGATATAGTCCAGATATTGGATTTTGAAAAATTTGTATAGATGTTTGGAGGAAATGCCTGGAGCCTGTTTGTTGACAGATATCTAGGCGTCCTGACAACCATCATCCGAAGAAGAGACCAAGTTACAAGCTCAACAGACTTCTTCAAACCGCGTCATTCAACATCTTCTATTGCGCCATTCTCTCTTGACTCAACACATGACGTTACTTAACATCTATTTTGGCAGTCAACACAAGACGCTAATCAGTGTTTCACTAACTGCATACAGCAGTGTTTCCCAAACCTTTTCGGACTACTGCCCCCTTTTATAGCATAAAGCATGACTTGAGTCATGCTTATGAGCAATTGGAATTGGATGAGGAAACAGGAGAGCTGCTCACAATTAACACTCATCGCTTGCAGTTTTGGGTGTATAGTGCTACCGGAATCTTTCAACGGAAGATGTATAAGCGACTGAAAGACACCCCTTTCTGTAAAGTGTGCGTGGATGACATTTTCGTTTCTTGGAGTGATGATACCAGTCACCTTATGAACCTGCGGAAGGTATTGTCTGCGTTGGACAAGGCAGGACTCAAGCTAAAAGGGACCACATGTCAATCTCATCTCCCGGAAGTGACCTATCTCGGTTTTAAGAATTTTCAAGGAAGGCATAGCCCCGCTTCCGGAGAAGTGGCGGCTATGCAAGAGGCCCTTACTCCCGAGAATGTAACAGAGTTGAAAGCGTATCTGGGAGCCTTGAACTATTATAATAGTCATTTGCCAAATTTGTCCAACGTGCTCGAGCCATCGTTTGCTGAAGAAGGAACGAGCTTCAAAGAGACGAAGAAAATGTTGTGTTCTGTGCCCCTGCTGACGTACTTTGACCCATCAAAGGGCATTCTAGTGCTTGTGGACACTTCTCCCTATGGAATAGGAGCAGTGATAGAATGGATGATGGAACCGGTGTGCTACATACAAGGGCGGATTGGGAGCCGAAAACGGCCCGTGCAAAAACCTAACATCGGCCCATTAATGTATGATTCTGGCAAGCGCATAAGTCTGTAACGAGGTTTGATTAAATTCAATAGGTTAATTACTACCTGACTCCATTAGTATTACCTAAAATTTAACCCTACTATTACGTCTTTGTGTTAGTTTGTTATTTTCTGTTTTTAGCTGTGTTGGTTAAACGCGTTTGGTTAGAACCGTATTTAGCTGTGTTTAGAAAGAAGGGTGAACAAAGACGGCAATGTTTTCAAGGCGATGGCCGCTGGTCAAAGAGACACTTCTCAGCTCCCACTTCCGGGCCCTCGTTTCCGGTACCGAAAACAGGGCTCGTTATGGGGTCTGTTGGGTAGCTCCGCTTCGGCATGTTTATTGATATTAAGGATACATATATACATATATAAACATTACACTTACCACGTTAACATTTAATTCTAAGTTGAATTAATTAGTTTGAATTGAACGTAACGATATTAGTAGTAATAGAAATAGTAGTAGTAGCTATGGATGAAGTAGTAGTCCTTTCCTTACGGCACCGTGACGGCTGCGATTTAGTAAGCAAAGTAATTGACGAGAACGTATCCCTTAGTTCTTTCTTTCATTGCCTCTTTCTGTGATCATAGAAGAAATAATGTTGCACGCGACAATTGAATAAAAAGAGAAAATATTTGCAGTTGCGTGCAGTAATGAACTTAACAAGATATATTTATTAAAAGGTGCACAAGATTAGGTCGATACGTTTAGCTGTAGAAAGACTGATATATCCTCATTAGTGAAAATAAGGAAACTGTTCTTCTGCTAGAAAGTAAGAGAATATTCGTTCGGCGTAGAATGTTAGAAAGTTAACTGTTCAAAGGGCAGAATATGCTGGGATCGGACCAAGAATGAACTTATATGGTGCTTTTATTGAAAGTGGTATGTGTGTGTGGTGTGCATTGTCGAATCTTAGCTTTTAGCTGGGTTTTATCACCAACTCTAAAAAATAATTGAAGATGGAAATTTGTAATACTTTTCTAGACTCTGTGTCTCCAATGAATATCATATTACACCATTAGTTGATTATTTGGAGAAATGTGGCTGAGAAGAATTCTATTATCTGCGATGTACATTGTGTGCGGAGAAGCGATTTTGATAAGAATATTCTGTTTACTTAGCTTGGGTGTCAGCGACAATATGCATATCTCGTTGTTTTGTTTTTAATTAAGGGCCAAAGATAATCTAGTTTTAGTCCACTACAAGCGCATATAGCTGAGGGTTCGAGGAAAGTTTGAAATCTGAATAATTACGGGGACATTTTGGGACCGTATGAAATGGGTATTAGAACATATTCTAAGGTCAATATCAAGTACTTCATCCAATTGGCTTATGATTCGATTACTAACTATTTTGTGAGTCTCTGTAGCTATGACAGGGGGGGGGTCAAAGGAGCTCCAGAAGGTCCACTGCTCGAGCAAAGCACAATCATATTTTTAAAAATTAATATCTAGATAAAGAAATTTCATAAATTAAAAAAATAATCCCAAATGATCATAAATTAACCTTAAAACAATTTTTCTTTCATCTAATAAGATTTTTTCCGCCTTATTCTTTATAATTGTTAAAATTATTGGTGGTAAATTTCTTTGATTCACCTTTTACTTTTCTTTTTTGTCAATTCTGTAAAAATGTAAGTGAAAATGTTGGATCACATTATTTTCTTGTTTTTGATGTTTGAAATTTGTTTCCCTTTTCACGTATTTGTAAAAAAACAATTTCTATTTGCGGGGCCCCCTGCTCAAAATCTTGGACTGTTATTCATACAAAAAATTGCATTTTAAAAGAATTTTCTTTAGATCGGTAAAAATTAAAAAATGTCATTCATTTATTTCCACGGGTCCAGCTAGTTGATACTGATATGATATAGTGGAGTCATAGATAGTCTTTAGATGTGTACATAACGTAATATTTGGAATAAAGGTCTGTGAAAAACGAAAATACTTCTGATACACCCTAATAAAATCAACCATACTTGTGGTGATATCTGCAAGTCTGGCAAGACCAGGGATCTGCACCCGGATAATCTTGCTTCAGTCTGTGTTAGTAGCTATCAGCGCGACCCCATTTAGCGATGATTCACTATAGCGCTCTATTTCAAATATTTTTTCGTAGTAAATTTAGTAATGTTAAATTTCCGAAATAAATAATGATAAAGTCATTAATAATATACAGTCCCCGAAGTAAGTGTATACTGTACACGCATACACATAGACATACAAATACAAAATAATTTATCATGTAGTGATATATATGGACACCTAGTGATTCACCAGCTCCAGAAAGTAGCTACCAAATCAGCACTAATACATTCCATCATGTTGAGGCTCAACAACATCATATATTTTAAAAATCATTGCTGGCACAATCTCTATTTATGCTATGTTATAATGACCCCGGCTTATTTTTCATTTAGCGCTGAATCTTTTAAAGGACGTATCTAGAGCGCTAACCGAGGTGTTACTATATTAGGTTGTTATACATGAGATGTTTTTTAGAAGTAGAGGTTGTTATTTTTCAATAAGTTGAATCTGAACAATATTGACTTTTTATATGTACCTTTGCACATGAAAATGTTATGGTAGGGAAAGATTGACGTACGTTTTTCCATTTTCCATAAGATTACCTTTATTATTTTGCTTTTACAGCCTACTTTCTCAGAAAGTCCTTCCTGGTTGATTTGAAACTTGTTGTTTTCATTGTTTGCTTTTCGCAGTAATATAATCATATCGTAAACATCTTGAATGTTCGATACGCACGAAAGATTTCTTTTTTAATTTCATTGTTACAGGAAGCCACCCTTTTCTTCGAAAGGACATTTAAAAAAAAGCATCGTATTTGACACAAAACTTGAAAAAAACAGTTTTGTGTCAAACATACGATGCTTGAAAACTTGAGATCGCATATCTCTACCAACACCAAATAAAAACTGAAGGAAAATCAATTCATATATAGCTACGATGCTCGGGAGATAACTGTAAAAGATTCCTAGATCCTCTCCAAAATGTAACTAATTTCACCTTAGCCCATGTCATTGAAATTCATTGAGAATTTTTACATATACAAACACCTACAACAGGTTGCTCAGAAGCCAGGGCTGTACTTAAAGCAGTGCAAACAGGGCCCCAAGATTTTAAGGCCCCCCAAAAATGTCTTAAAAATATTTCAATATTTTAATTTTTTGCGTGTAAAAAAGTAAACTAAACTAAACTTGTTTGGGATTTATTATCTTACAAAGAGGTGGATTATTGATCCATAAAGGACTTTGTGTTAAATTAAACATCATACTTTTATGAATATTTCATTTTTGTTTTGATTTGTTTGAAAATAATTGCTGAATACAAAAATAGAAGGGCCCCAAGAAATGTTAAGAACTGGACCCCATCATTGTTAAATTTGATCCTATCAGTAGCACAGAAGAATTGAAACTAGAGAGAGGCAAATGAGATTATCAGCCTAGTGCAGTGGTTCTCAAACTTTATTCTATGACGACACACTAAGAAATGTATTTGACTTGTGCGGCACACCAACTGTAGAAATGAAATGAAATACGCAAACACATTTCACTAGTCAATGAACAAAACTTTCATATCAACATACTGATATAAGTACTCATCAACCCTTTTCCCTTTCACCCGTCGCTAAAAAGGTTGAGATCTCACAAAATCTAGTGATAAAACCACTAAACTGGCAACTCTGTGATGGAAGCGGGACAGACATAATACCCGTTCTGGACACGTCCAAGGCTCAAAATACATATTTGCGTATTTGGAAAAAATATGCAGCATACTTGTGAGATAGTTGCGGCCCACTATTGTGTCGAAATCCTCAAAAGAAGAAGAAATCAAACGAAAAACCACCCTAGGCTGGCAAGCTTTCGGTAGAGCTGAAACCAAGTTTATCTTAATACAATAATACACGGGGAATAACTTTGAGTCTTTTACGCATATTATGGCCTGGACCCAAAGCCTACCGTAAATATATAGTAGGCCTAGCCTGTACCCCATTATTACAAGAGTACAAATATTTGGTACTTTTTCGTTATCTGTGCACCACCCATTGCGCACTGTTCCCCCATTTCGCCGATCCCCACATCCGTTCTGCTAATTGTGTCAACTCTTCAGGCTGTTATCCGTTACTATCGAACAGCAGAAACGCTTCTTAGTGCTATTAATGAGTTCGATCTATTCAGATTGTGGGCCGGGTTACTCCACTGAGGAGTTAAATACAGCAGGTTTCCATCACTTCACGGTGGACCATCGATATAATTTCGTCGACCCCCGAAACAGACGTTAACACACAAACAGCGCAACAGATGTGGAGGATAGGCGAAATAGAAGAATAAGACGCTATGAGTGGCGTACGGATAACGAAAAAGTACCAAATATATTTATAGTTAGACAACTTTAACAAGACTGATATAATTGATGCAGGTGTTGGAGTGTGACTACAAATGACAATGTGTTCATACGGCTACATTGTTTTTGTTTAAAAAAAATTAAAATGACTTTAAGTACTAAAAGGGTAATCTCCCCGATTAAGTGCATAACATGGAGGTAACTCCTGTTTTTAAAAGGATCGATTATCTCCCCTTGAAAAAAAAAATCATTTTTTGAATGAATTTAATTGTTTTTATTTGTGCGCCGTTTTTAACATCGAGTGGACGAGTGTGTGAAATGTTTAATGTTTATATGGAAATATAATTTTTCTATTTAATTGTATCTGTCCTCCGCTTTAAATATCGAACGGTGCTCCGTTTTTAACATCGAGTATGTATGGAAATAGAGTTGTTTTTATATTCCTTTTTATTTGTACCTCCGCTCGATGTTACCATACCTGCCAAGTCTCAAGCATTCTGCGTGAGACACACATTTTGATACATTCTCACGCTCACACGCATTAAAGGAAAATTCTCACGCAATTTATCAAAAGTGTTAGATTTATTAAATTGGTTTAGATTTCTGATAAAAAAAATCTATTTTTATGGAACTTTAGAACTCACATTATTTTAAAAGATCACATACAAAAGTTTTGAAACATATTTTAAAAGGGCTTCTAGACAACACTTAAAGAGGAAGATGATCGCCGTTCTCTCTCCAGAGCATCTTCCTCTTTGGGAGGAAGTCCAGATTATCGACAGAGAACGTTGTTGGAAGCAGAGAAAAATCAAAGAGGCAGCTCACATCAAAATGTCGACTAAATGCATTAGCCAGACAAGTGCGGATTTCAACCCGATGTGGCTTCCACTTCTCAACAAATCTAAACCCAACAAGACAAAAACACAGAAACACCCGGGCCATACGCTATAAGGGCTACCCCCCTTTAAACATAATTTCTGTTTAACCCATGACACTCGGATTTTACACTTGAAAAAAGGACGAAGAATGGATCGGTCGAAACGTCGTGTTTACAACACAAATAACAAAAAGAAGTTCAATCGTCCGAAGAACCATTTGAATATTAATGACCCTTCTCCAAACTATAGAAAATATCTATTACGAGATGTTTTCTTTCAAGGGGGAGATAATCGTTCCTTTTAAAAACAGGAGTTACCTCCATTTTCAAGGAATGTAACATACCTAGCTCCACGTTTTTAGCTGTACCTTTTCAAAGTATGGTCGGGTCTACTCATCGTATGATGGTGACGTAGATTTTGATGGATATCAGGTTTTCATATGATCTTCTGCTCGTTGCAACCATTTATTTCATCAGTTGTAGACTAGGTCAACGATCTGAGTCGCTTAGTAATGATGACATTTCTTCTTTCTTTTTACAGATTAGCCACAAACTTTAAAAACAAGACCATAAGTTCAATTTAGATGTATCCAACGTCAGACGTAGATTTTTATCGGCTGAATTGGGAAAAAATGATCCAGATGTTGCTTAAAAATTGCTAATTTTGCAACCCTCTGTTATCCTTGTTCCTGTTCTTTCCAGCTACTTACGCGTCTCAGCTTTGCTCTTTCCCTTTACACTGCCTCCCTTGCTTTCACTGCTCTTATCAACATGTATCTTTATCTTACTGCCAGAGTAAGAAGACCCAGGACGAAGAAATATCTCGCGAGATATCTCGTCAGCCAATCCCAAGTGGTTAGTAAATTATTGTTTTTGTTTTAAAACAAAATTTTAAGTCATTTACTTGATCACTTATTTGCAAAATTACAGAAGAAGAAGAAGAAGAAGAAGAAGAAGAAGAAGAAGAAGAAGAAGAAGAAAATAAATTACTCTCTTCCTTCCTCTTTCTGTTGTTTAACGTAATTGGAACCGACCGACAAGTGTCTTATTGAGATGCGTCTGGACGCATCTAAGAAACAACGTTACTCAAATTTTGTTAAAAAAACAAAACAATAATTTACTAACCATTTGAGATTGGTTGACGAGATATCTCACGAGATATTTCTTTGTCCTGGGTCGTCTTACTCTGGCATTGAATCGTATAGTAATTCAAGACAATGCCCGGTAGGTCTGGGAATAAATTTCGAATCTTGTAATGCTGCGTTTGGAGATATCGGACGTACCTGGTAGGTCGGCTACTGCTTTGGTAGTATTTGTTCATTTCAAAAGTACATTTGTTAACAGAGGCGGAGCTGAGGGTGCCCCCCAATGGAGGGGGCCCTCAAAAAGTTTTATGAATAGTAGTTCTCCTATTGCATTTCTGCTTACATTATACAATAACAAATCTCACTAAATGTTGAATGGGCCCCTCAAGGAGCCAAACCCCGAGACCCCCAAATCTCCAGCTACGCCCCTGGGTTATGCAGGGTAAACGTGCAAGGCTTTTTGGCAATTAGTACATTTTCTACTATCACCACATATTAGTACATTTGCTAAAAGCACAAGCTCTAACCCTTAGAAATCACATTTCCAGAAAACAAACTGTGCCAGTGTTTTTATTTATCAACAATTAATGGTGTTTACGCACCACTTTTTCTGTTTTTTGGGGGAATAAATGCTTAATTCATTCTAAAACTTTAGCTTGTGATTCCATGAAACGATTCCAAATACACAATAAAGTATCTTTAATTACAGAATTTATTTTTCACTGGTAAAATACTCGTTTCTTTGCAGACGGAATCCCTAGCGGTGGAAATCTAAAGCACAGTAGCATCTGAAAAAACAAACTCATGGAGGTTACCTGAAGGGACCATCCCGGTACTTAACCAAATCTTCTGCTCACAGTCACTCGAAAGCTAGTTCAATTCCAACTCATTTTATTGTCTGGCCTTTCTTTTTTCGACGGCCAAGTTCAGCCGTCCCCTTTTAGCCAATATATTTATGTTTTATCCCTACCGCTTCGCTTACCCCTTGCCTGCTTCTCTCTCCTTCTCCCCGCCCTCTTCGCGGTCTTTGTGTTGCGATTCCATTCTCAGAACCTCTCCTCTACGACCATATTCAATGAATAAATCACTTTCTTCGCCTTTTGTTGGGCGGTGATCACTAAAAGTCCGAATTTTCAAAAAAAACAATTGTGAATGCTGCCGGACACAAATTAAGAGGCCAATAAACTTACATTGTAAATTGAACCCTCCCTTCTTCTTCTTCTTCTTCTTCTTCTTCTTCTTCTTCTTCTTCTTCTTCTTCTTCTTCTTCTTCTTCTTCTTCATCATCATCCGTTATAAGTCCACTGCTGGACAAAGGCCTTCCCCATCTCCTTCCATGACGACCTATCTTGTGCTAACCTCTGCCAAGTCTTACCGGCAAACCTTACTATCTCGTCCCTCCATCTTGTGTCTGTCTCCTATTTTGTTTACAGTCCCATGGGAACCAATCGGTTAGTCTCCCCCCCATCTATTATCACCTTTTCTTGCTATGTGGCCGGCCCATCTCCATTTTTGCTGCTTAATTAGTTGTATGATTTCCTTCACTCTAGTCCTTTCTCTGATCCATGTTGATCTTTTTCTATCTCTTAGAGTTATCAGCCCTCTAGCTCCATGGATGCGGTCTGTACGCACGATACATACATACATACAGACGTTGTCCACCAATTCCTGGTATGGCCTCGATAGACCTTTTGCAGGAAGTACGGCGGTCTGTTGGCCATGACATGTCGAATGCGCTCCTCCAGTTGATCCAGAGTTTGTGGCTTGGTGCGGTACACCCCTCCGCCCTTTGCCCACCCACACAGGAAGAAATCACTGGGCGTCACGAAAATTGAGCAATATTTACAAAAGTTACATATAATTTCTAATAGGGAGTTAATTCTCACCCACCCTGTAGATAGATAGCCAAGCAGCCTGACCAACTTAAAAACTGAAGAAACCTATGTTGACAGTTTTGGTGACAGTTTTGGTTGACGGTTTCTAGTATGACATGTCTTGAAACCATTGCGGAGAATCGGGGAAACTTACTATACATAAATAATAGATTGACACACGACATATTAATTGACTTAAGCACGTTTCAATAGGTTTTCGTGTACACAAAAGCATAAAACGTTCTTACATGAATGAACTTGATTGTAGTCTTTCATAGAATCTCATTTCAGGTTTTGCTAAAATGTGTGACGATTCCGTAATTATATATTCTGTTTCTATTTCGTATAGGAATCTAAAATGTAATGTTTTGGTAAGAGAGTTCAAATCTGTCTGTCTGTCTATCTATCTATCTATCTATCTATCTATCTATCTATCTATCTATCTATCTATCTATCTATCTATCTATCCCAGTCTCTTCACATCTATCTATCTATCTATCTATCTATCTATCTATCTATCTATCTATCTATCTATCTATCTATCTATCTATCTTACCCCAGTCACTTCACATCCCCCCTCTCTCTCCCTCTCTCTATCTCTATCTCTATCTCTATCTCTCTCTCTTACCTCTGTCTCTTCACATCTATCTATCTATCTATCTATCTATCTATCTATCTATCTATCTATCTATCTATCTATGAGGATCAAACCCACCAACAACGGCCAGCAAGGTTAGCTTTCTGCTCATTGCTATGCGACGTGCGTCCTGATCAATTTCTTCATATAATTCATTAACATCCATAGTTTCAAATGATGGGTAGGGGGTATTTTTTATCTGCAAAAATGTTAACTTGGTGTGGAAGAGTCCAATTTTACGGACAGAGAACCAAGAAAATCACACTGTTCATTGTATAAGTTGATCCTCAAATGTAGCAAAAGTCAGGTGCTTTTCTCGTGCATGCATACAATTTTCGCGGAACCCCTAACAACCTCTCGGGTTACGTTGAGCCCCAGTTGAGAAAGGCTGCTCATTTCCTCTCTCTCTCTCTCCCTCTCTCTCCCCCCCTCTCTCTCTCTCTCTCTTTCTGTGCACGCGTGTTTACTACATACTTTAACGAATGTGCATGATTGCATTGTCATGTCATTGATCCTCATATTATACTGTAATTTGATGAGGAACAATGACATCTGAACTGACCAACAAAAGCAGTATATATTCCCCCAGTATAGCAGAAATTTCAGTGCCTTTTGAAAAGAAAAAAACACACGTTAAAACCGGCAAAGGCTAATACTAATTATACTTTTATGTCAAAAAATAAAAACATCTAAACCCAAGCTTGGATATTCCCTTTTGTTTTTTCTTCAACAATCCTATTGCAGATTCTACCCAACCACTTTTCTCCCCCCCCTCTCTCTCTCTGTGCACGTGTGTATGAATGACTTGGCTCCGCGAACGGAGATTTGGGACGGGTTTTCCGTGTCTTTATTCGGGTCCTAGGTCGGCGGGCCCTGAATGTGAAAAATCCGTGGTCTGCGCAATGGTGTTTTAAGGTGAAGTGCAACGTGCGCGCGGTCGTAGGTTTGACAGGAGTTTCCTTCTCCTGGCAGATGCGAGCTAGCTATAGGGGTCTGCCGCCCCTTTGTGGGAGTGTTCAGACGGTGTGGCTTACCTGTGTAGTTGAAGCACAGGACGTGAACACCACGGCCGCCTGAGCAGATATATTGTATATCTACGTGTGTATACTACATACTTTAATGAATGTACATGACTACATTCTTTGATTGTGTTCCTGGTTTTCCAAATGTATATTGGCCAGAACCTCGGCTCAGTGGAGTGTGACAAGTCACCTGAAGAGTGTCCAGCTGTGGAACCACCGAGCCCATTAATGTAAACTGATTATAACGATCACCATGGACGATAGATTTAGAAGGATTAACATATAATTTTGTCCTGACAAGAAGTTAACCAATCAAGACATTGTTCACTCATATGAATACATACATTTTTAAACGCATTATCGTCAAACCTGTCACGCCACATAAATTCTTGTCTAGTTAGTCACTCAATAGAAACCGTCATGCGTGTTGGGATCATCAATTAAACAATTGGAAAATTGTGGTGATCAATGAATAAGTTACTTCTCTTGCTCTTTGTTGGGCAGTGATCACTAAAAAAGGCCAAATTTAAAAAAAAAGGGAATGCTGCCAGACACAAAATAAGGGACCAATGTAGCATAAACTTACAATGTAAGTTAGTTCTCTCACCTTTTGTTGGGCAGTGATCCCTAAAAAGGTCTGATTTCCAACAAAACAAAAACAAGCGCGAATACAGCTGGACACAAAAATGGACCAATTTAGTATAAACTTACATCGCAAATTGAACCCCCCACTAAAAACTATTTGGGGGTTTTGAAAAAAAAATGTTTTTTTCTAGACATAAGGAATAAATGTTAAAATTTCCAGCCTTGTAGATAGATAGCCAAGCAACCTGACCAACTTAAAAACTGAAGAAACCTATGTTGACAGTTTTGGTGACAGTTTTGGTTGACGGTTTCTAAAAAAGTGAAACAAAATCGAAAGACCGGTTATAGCATACGAGGTCTTTCCGGAAATGATCTAGACATTTAATCAGAGGGACATGCATGAACACTCTCCCATGGGTTACTCAGTTGGTAGTGAGATGCCATTCAGTGAGCTTGCTTACTGTGTGTCCGACTTCTGGCTTTTCCAACGAGATTTCAGACGGTGGACGAGACTAAGGAGAACGCGACGAGGCAGACGTTGTATACCTGTTATGATATACTTTCACAGAGGTCATTTCCAGGCCAACACCTGTGTGGAAGTGGAAGTGACACCGGTGACCTCAAGAAGAATGCACATGTGTGGGTGTGTGAAAACAAGAACTAACGCATCAGCGTGGGCGTTCGAAACCCCATAAAGCTCAGAGCCAAGAAGGAAGCTCAAGAGACGGAGAAACTCGGAACTCAGAACAGAGAGGCAGACCGCCTAGGCTGTGCCGGAAGGCACGAGACCAGTGTCCCTGTTGGGGACAAACTGTCGGTTCTCATTATCTCTCTCCCACTCTTCGTTCTCCGGCCGACAAAATGTATCGTATGAAATAAAAATACGTTCTCATATTTTTACAAACAATTTTCGAGTTTTCGAGTCCTTCCTTTCTTCTCAACATACCTGAGAAAGGCCGAAGAATGTATTTGCTGGAACATCGTGTTAAAAGTCTGAATGATATATGGAATAATAAAAACCTATTCTATTTTTAAATGAAAGTAACAAATCTAAAGATGTAGTGTTTCTTGTTGATGGGTAATGAAGGCTTTATATTGCGATATTTCGCTTTGACAGTGTACAGGCAAATCCCGAAATACGCTATTTCAATCACCGCTAAATTCAGTTACCGCGGTTTGGAAATTGTGACCATTTCCTGTTTTACGCGTGTAATTATTCAATCACCGCACGATATTGCCGGAAAACTTGGGAAAACTCGAGTTCAGTTACCATGAGATATATCTGGAAATTCCTGGAAAACTCGACACCTTTCTAGAAATTTATGGAAAACTTGTGTTACATGTATTCGTGTGAACGGGTCTAAATAAAATACGCACAGATTCAATGTGTACCCAGTCACCTTTGGACCTAGACGTCTCAGACATACTGAATGATCTTGCTTGCTCTTATTTCATTTCTAATTTGTAAAATTATACTCCCCTATTAAATATGGATAAAAGAAAATGTGGAAAATGACCGGACGGTTATATCAAAAAGGAAAAGAGAAGCAATTATTTCAGAAGAAACACTTGAAGTTAATAAACGACCTGATGACGTCGCCAGTAATGTGAAAATCGGACATGAACTCGGCTACAATGAGTCAACTGTACGCATAATTTTAAAATCGTCGATACTGAATTTTTGCAATCCAATCCAATCCAATCCAACTGGCCACTGTCACCTTTCTGGTGTCCTACACTCACACAGACATGATCCAGAGGTCAGACATTTTAAAAGTTGGATTTTTCGACCTTGGATCCCAGACTATAAGAAGGACGAATTAAAACAAAAATCAAGACAGGGGCATAGCTGTAGATTTGGGGGCCCTGAAAAAAAAGAAGTTCTCAATGAATTTCAATGAAATTTCGTGGGAGGGTTTAAGTAAAGTTTTTTTTTGTTGTTAACACGGCGTTTCGTCAAATCCATTCTACGGCCTTCTTCAGGAAATGGAAAGAAATGTTGGAGACATAGATCGATAGATGAATAGATATATAGGTTACGAAAGAAGTTAGGAAATTTAGGAGCGGATCTATGCACGATTATCTCCCCTACGTCCTACCTAAATGTCGGCAACCACAACATATCTCCAAAGGTTCTCTGCCTGTCCACCCGATATCTCCAAAAGTTCTCAATGAATTTCATTTACATTTTAGAAGAGTGAGCAATAGATTATGAAAAGAGTGATTACATTTTGGAGCGGATCCATTCACAATTACCTCCTCTACACCGTAGCTATCTTTCCACACCACACAATATCTTCAACATTTCGCTGACTGTCCACACGATATCTCCAGAAGTTCCGAATAGATTTCCATGGAATTTTGTGCAAAGGTGGGCAATAGGCTACGACATAAGTCAGCACATTTTGGAGTGGATCCATACACAATTACCTCCCAAGGTCCTAACTAACAATCCGCATCACACAATAGCTCCAAAGGTTCTCTGTCTGTCCACACGATATCACCAAAAGTTCTCGAAGAATTTCAAGGAAATATTGTGGAGGAGTGGGCAATAGACTACAGAAGAAGTGATTAAATGAAATGGATCCATCAACAATTACCCTATATGCCATCGTCCACACAGGTGTTGCATTTTAAAACAAGGGTTTATATGTCATTTGATTGTGAATAGCTCAAAATGACTTGCTCTGAGACATATGGTTCTCCTGTAAACTTTATCATCATTCAATTTCCTTTCCAACGATATACAATATGCCATATTTGATTAAATGTTTTCCTTACTAGGGCATCACAGCGAAAATCCGCCATTATTAAAAATGTCGTTAACATTTCTTTGCAACTGATCTGGAATGTCCCACTGAAAGTCCCTCTAGCATGTCCAATTGGTTTCATTAGTCAATTCAAAAATTCCTACGGGGCCCTATTACAACGCTACGACTAGTACGGAGATTCATTACAATTATTCTAATTATTGATTCCATTAATCTCTTAACGTGAAATCGTCATGAATTACTCGAATGAATTAATTGCGTAAGTCGGGGTTTGCCTGTCGTATTGGCAAGATGTGGTCAATCGACCTGCAGCAGTGAATATTTGGGAATTCCTCTCTACAGTAGCCGTCACCAAAAATGTCAAGAGAGAGAGAGAGAGAGAGAGAGAGAGAGAGAGGGGGAGAGAGCAATGGGCGTGGCTGGAACTAAAACCAATGGAGGTGCCGATAAATGGAAAGAAATTTCATAGTTTATTGCTATAAGTTTTAAGCATAAAAAACATTGATCTTTTTGCAAAACGGAAGAGGGAAATAGATTTGAATAGATTTAGATACTCAGATATGGACAGAGTGAGATAGACAGAGTGTGTGTGTGTTTGTTGTACGGATGTATGGGAATGCGACAGAATGGTAGATATGATTAGACAATGTGGAAAAGAAAGATTGAGAAAAGCGTGTTAAATCTCAAACATGTTTATGATCATTAAGATAAATCTTTATGCATTTCGTCGTTGTAATTACGTCATCAGAAGAGATTTGAACATAGCAGAATCGTGCGATCACCCATAATGTAGTGTGAATGAAATGAGATGTGTTTTGTATGTTCAGGTGACCTGATTTCTTCTGATGACGTTGTTCACAACGACGAAATGCATAACGATTTATCTTAATGATAATAAACATGTTTGTGACGCAACCCGCTTTTCTCAATTTTTCTTTTCCACATTGGCTAATAATATCTTAGTTAAAGCAAATATGACAGTTGTGTATCTATAGCAACGTAATTTGTTTTAAATTTGAAAATACAAAAATTTAAACGTGCTTGTTGATGGCGTTTTTGATATTCGAAAAATCAGATCAAAGCTAAATTTGAATTTAAGGAATATTTTAAAGAATGTATGTTATAAGTATATTAATATACAAGTGTGTTATTTTGTATTTAGTTGTTGGTGTTTTTACGGATAAAGTGTGAAATTCTTCGGATGATTCAGTTTAATATTAAGTCCATCTGAGGACAGGGGTTCAGACGTCGCATCCAATTATCTTCATGAATTTCTAATGTAGATGTGTTTTTTTTCCTATTTTTTCTATGATAGTAAATTTTTCGTCTACGTTAAAGTTATGGTTTTGTAAGCGAAAATGTTGCTCTACAGGTAACAGTTTGTTGTGGCCTAATGATTTAATCCTATATTTATAGTTATTTAATTTGTAGTTAAAGGGCCATTCGGATTTTCCTATATATTGTTTAGAGCAACGTGTGCATTCTAAGAGGTAGATAATGTTTTTGTTCGTGCAATCAGACTTGTGGTAAATTTTGGTAAAGTTTTCATAGTTATGAAACTGGTGAATGTGTTAGCAAATGTAAGTTGTTTGCAGCATAAACAATTATTCCTATTAGATAGTTGGCAAAATTTAACTGTTTTTGTAATGTTTTGTTTTGTGCATAACTTTGTTATTTATTATGTTATTGTTATCTTTCATTTCTTTAATATTTTTAGGTTTACGGTTGGCGAGAAGACCTGGTTTTTGAAATATATCCTTCAAGTGTGGTCTCAATTTTAGAATGTCCCAGCGGTTTTTGATTATTTGAGTTAGTGTGGGTAGAGTGTCATTAAATGTTGTTATGAGAAGGGTGCGATTTGATTTTTCTTTTGTTGTTGATTTCGATATATATTCTCTTGGAGTAGTAATAGCTTTGTTGATCTGTTTTTTTGATTAAATCATGACTGTAGCCTCTATCTACAGAGCCGTCGGAACAAAACTCATATGAGGGGGCTGCGATCGAAATTGTTTTAGACCACGCCCTTTAGATCGTTGTAAAAAGTGCACTATTTAATTGATCGATATATGATGATGTTCATATATCTAATTGATGAAGATAATTATGAACAAAAGGCTGCTCGGGGAATTTTTGAAAATAGAGCTTCAAAATCTGTCAGAAATCAATGTATTTTTCAAGTCATCCACAGACTTTTCTTTTATTAATCATACTGAGTTTTTTATATTCATTTATAGCAATTTCTTTTATTTTTATTTTATCCGTGCAATTCACTCGAGCAAAGACACTTCGATTAAAAAATTAGCGATTCAAAATTAGAAAGGAATTTACCTGACCGTAAAACGCAAAAATTGCCCTCTTCTTTAAATTG
>VCCN01002475.1:2232487-2242957 GCA_006491835.1 Architeuthis dux
CACTTCATAACTATGTGATTTAAGATGATATCTAGCTGAGATGTGGCACCCCTGTAGTTTTTCACCCACCGAAGCCATTTCTGGCTTCGGTTGATCTATATTCTCTGTAGTTATGGGTCCTACAAAATGGGGGAAAATGGCTTTTTAGTGGGTGTTGTTAAATGCCGGCCATAGAAACTGAACTACGGGTGTTAAAATAAAAATTCCACTGGATTATATAGAGTTTAAAAGCATTAAATACTTTTCTGATGATCAAAACATAGGACCATTACAGTAAAACCACAAAGTTTTATATGTTTTATGAATGCATGAAAAGTAACATAGTCTGTTAAAAAAATGGTTCAAACTTTGCTGAATTATAGTTCAATCTATTCGCTTTCATTCTTAAAAATTTAAAAGGTCCTACTCATATCTAACTTGGCTAAACTGCCACACATTTCAGAAAATCTTTTTCAGAGATATTCCAACCAAGTATATGATCAATATCAATAAATTAAAGTATTATAACCTTTGAAGTCTCACCAGGCGACACCTTTTATAGAGTTAAATCAACTCAGAAAACTTCAGCTTGATCAAACAAACGGTTCAGAAGTTATAACACATTGAAATCTGCAAATGCTTTTGCTTTCTACCACCAAGCTCTCCAATTTTTCGCCCTGTAGACTCCTTGTGAAGCCTAGGGCCACATTGTGGTTTCAGTAGCAAGTAAGTTGGATTTACAGATTAGAGTTGCCAGCCCCACTTACAGGGCTGAAGGGCTCCAATTGCTCTGCTATTTACCCCTAGCTTATAAAAACCTTGTAGGCTGCATAAGTATAGAAAGGTTGTAATAAGATAGATAAATGCAAATCCAGAATTTGATTTTTAATTTAATTAAACACATTCATGGATTCATACCTTTACTAAGGGCTTTAGTTTGAAGTGAACATAAGCAGACTTGGCCGAAACTCAAACTCTATTCACCGATTCTGTTTTCCTTGTCGGTAACTGCTACGCCACTTTGTACCCCCCAACCATTCAATAGGGACACACATTTATATTTTCATTGCTTTAAGCTTAAATCTCAAATAACCCAGTCCCCTTCTTTGCATCTTTTTGAAGACTACCAATTCATCATTTATTATTTATGCTATTAAATTGTCAAATCTCTGACCAGGAAATATAAACATTTGATTGTTCTATCCGCAAACACTTGAAATTTGACCATCTGTGTGTTGGTCCTCTAAACTATGAAACTCTATTTGTTTCATACATACATTAATCTTATTCACTGTACGTCTGTAATGTTAACCCTTAACCTGGCACAAATAGTTATAACAACTACCCTGCAGAAATAATCTTAGATATCACAGAAGCTGAAACTTTCTGGTAAATCCCTTGCATATATTAATAACTCTTGCCTGTCATTTCTTACAAACATACATAACCAACCTACTTAAGTTACTACAGTGTAGACCAGTGGTTCCCAACCGGGGGGCATTCCCCCAGTGGGGGAATTTGTGTAGTCCAAGGGGATAAATAAGGTTATTAGGTAAAAATAAAAGTCCAGTCTAGAGATAGGGTTTTCTGCACTTCTATCAAGTCGAAGGCTCGAAATAAGCTCCAAGTTGAGAATGATTTAAGATGTGCTCTCTCACTAATAGACCCACAAATCGAAGAACTAGTAACAAAAAACAAGAACAGATCACATTGATGTGTATATCAGTTACGATAGCATTACTAGAATTCTTATTTTTTTGTAATAAATCGGAATTTCAAATGATGTGTTCTAATTATTTTCGCTTGCTTCCTTTGAGTAACAGCAGCAGCTGTACAATTATAAAACTTAACTAATTATATGTAAAATAAAGTTATTATTAGAAATTATTCTTTGTTGCAACTTACTAAATAGAAGGGGGGGGGGTACTAGTAATCTTATTAAGAAAAGTGGGGAATGACTTGAAAAGGTTGGGAACCACTGGTGTAGATAATGCTTACTACACAATCCCTTAGAACAAATGACATCTCTTGTAATGATTTACCTTACTACCCATGGATCTAATAATGATTCACAATTACCAATATAGCTATGGGTGTGGGCAATGTTCACTCTAGTCTTTAGTAGTCAGAAAAAAAAAATTGTGCAAATTCTTTTCCTGTGTCAAAAATATGTGCTCACTTTTGAATTCGACATAGTGAATCAATATCTTTTCAATAAAAACTCAGTAAGCTATCTACAGAATTTGAAATCTTTTGTGGGCACATTAATTTCCTTTGTGCACTGGTTGCACAGTTCAGAGAGAACAATGGTGGTGGGTAGCTCATTGTGCATCCCTTCACTCCCCCAGAACATATTGGCTCCACTTAATGCAACATTGTTGGAGCCTAAATTTTAAATGTTACAAAACAAGAATTAGTATTCTAGGTCTACCAATTCAAATGTGTGTGGTCAGTTCAGTGAGTCCATGTTCAGCAAGTCTACATTCAGTGCCATATATGTGACCATTGAACATAGCATTAAAAATATAGTAAAATTCCAAGGGAAGTTATGAATCACTGCCACCCATATATGCTGTGTTGGGGGTGATTAATTAAAAAGTTGGGCTGTGATCACTAAAAAATGTCTGAATTTTCAAAAAACAAGCGGGCACAAACTAGTTACTAATTTAGCATAAGCTTACATTGAAAATTGAACCCCCCACTAAAACCCTATTTTGAAGGGGAATTTTCTAAAAACAAAACAAAACTATTTTCTCTACTCATTGAGGAGAGTGTGTGTGTGCAAAATTTCAAGTTTCTACTATTAACGGTTAGGGCTGGGCAAAGTCCAGATACATAGATAGATAGATACATATAAATGTGTGAACACATGAATAACCTAAACCTTTGGTAGTGGTGATTAACTATTCTGGTTTGCTTGCGCAGAATAATGTATAACATTTCACTACAAACATAAAATTGTTATGAGGGCTGATCATTTCTCATGCATGGTCGGTATTCATGTACATGTATTGTATTACACGTCTGTATATACACATTACACGCTGATGTATATACACATTACACGCTGATGTATATACACATTACACGCCTGTATATGCACATTACATGCTGATGTATATGTAAAGACTTCACTGAAATGGTAGGTGAAGAATTTAGAGTCACTAAAGAAGAAGAAGAAGAAGAAGAAGAAGAAGAAGAAGAAGAAGAAGAAAACAACTTTATTAAATTTGACTAATTTTTACTTTCATCCTAATAGTAAAAACTAGTCAAATTTAATAAAAAATGGTGTGTTACAATACTTCATCCAATAATAATAAAGATTGATTTATGAAAGTTGTATAAAAACAACTAAAATTAGGATGAAGGTAAAAACTAGTCAAATTTAATATAAGTGGTGTGTTACAATGCTGTAAGGGGTGCATGTCTTACCTTAAAGGTATTCTTCTGCCCAACTCCCCATAAAATGAGAATGATCCTAGCTTGGTTTACGTAAAGTCGAGCTTAATCAGGTGGATTATATTCTATGGCACAGGATGTCAGCTCTTACCTTACAGTAATTGGTTTTTCTCTCTTAACTCTTAAATTCATTTTAAAAAAAATGATGCCATTACCAAGAGAAATAACTCCTGTTTGAAATTATCCCCCTTTGACCATTAGGTGCTTTAAAAATATTTTTCTATTCAATCCACATAAGAACTCTATTAAAAACCGTCAACCAAAACTGTCAACTGTTTCTTCAGCTTTTAAGCTGGTCCAGCTGGCTGGCTGGCTATATATGTATCACATGTACAGGCCATACCAATGGAGCTAGATGGCTGAAAATTTCAACATTTACTCATTATTATGTCTAGAAAAAACATATTTAGTTTAATAATTTCTAACATATATGTAAATAAAGAAACTGAATTATTAAATTTGAATAAAGGCAATTAGTTTCAGTATGTGGTCCCAAGTCTCCAAGTAAAAGCATTAATTAACGAAACTGGACACAACAACCAAATTCAAATCACTGTACAGTGTCCAAACCCGAAATCAAGCTCTAAAATATGTTGAAGTGTCTCTGAGGCGCATCATTTTTCAAATTGTATTCCTACTTTTGCTGACTTCAAATTACAGTTTGCTGACTCGTGTTCAGCTGATTTAGATGTCCAAATCTTTTATACTACTTTTCTGCTTGTTTGTATGTACGACCGTTACACTTTCTGATTATTATTCATTCTCCTCATATCTTTCATCCTTTCTCTTTCCCCTCCCCACCCACCCTTGCAATGTAATGAACAATGGTAAGAATGGAAGTAGGCTTGAATGGGAGGAAAAGGGACTCTCTTTCTACCCACCCTTGCAATGTAATGGACAACGATAAGAATAGAAGAGGGTGCTTATGCTTTAATGGGAGCAAAAGGGACTCAACATTCATTATAACTGTCATTCATTCATTACACTGCCCTCACAACTCTGAAGCCTAAAAATTTAGTTATAGTAGTAGTAGACCACAGGAATATATACAATTGTTAATCGTTCGGTGCCATATTTCACTGTTCACTAGTTGTAATAATATTATCCTGATTTACTTTTTATTAGATGAAGCATTGTCAACTATGGAGGTATGAAGGATTTGTTTATGGGTTAGATTTGATTTTCTGCCAGCTGTAAGAGCTATAGTAGCTCAGTCAGTAGAACAGCACCGTACATGGGCAGATTCATGAGGTAAAAATGATGCGAGTTTTAGTCTCGTCTAGAGCTTATTCTTTATTCTTTCTGATCTGCACTGTTTACTCATTGCTATAGACCAGGGGTGGTGAACCTATGGCATGCATGCCCAACATGGCATGTGAAAACATTCTATTGGCATGCTGGAGATATCATTTTTTGTTAGTGATTTTATAAAAAGAAATCGACAACCTTTAATCTATCAGCTATTTCAATTTCTCTGTTATATTTTTTGTTAATAATAAAAGAATTCCTAGCATTGCTCTTTCCATGGCTCTCTGTATGATTCTAAGTTGGTAAATAAAAGTTAGTAAAAGAATAAATAAACATAAATAAACATAAGTATCAAAATTCCTCCTTTTTCCTGAAATAGATCCATTATCTTTGTTATTTATGCATTAATTTTAATTCTTTTGAATTACTTGTTACAAATATAACATATGATTCCTAAATCTGTCCCATTCAAACAATCCAGAAATTATTGATTGTCTAAACGGACTTCCTTAAGAATGCTTTCAAGCATTTTGTTTTCTTTCTCAATAAAATATTTTGTAAAATACAAATATAATAAAACAGATAATCTGCTGCTCAAAAATCCCCATAGGCATGTGAGGGGATTTATTTAGAAGATTATCGCCAATGTGGACACGCGCTCTCAAAAAGGTTCACAACCCCTGCCATAGAGTAATGGTCGGAGTAAGTTGCAATAAAAGCAATTACAAAATTTAAGATGGTAAAGTCAAAAATTAATAATGGTTGACAATGCTACATCTAATAAAAAATAGAAATACTAGTAAAAAATGAATCATGGTTGACTAATCTCTATTCTTTCAATATAATCCAGAGATTATGTAGGTTAACTCTTAAATTCACAGACCGCTTGTATTGACAGTGGAACTCTTCAATGAATAGAATTAAAAATAGCAGGTCTGGTTAGTCACTCAATAGAAACCATCATTTGACCAACAGCATGTAGTGTTGGGGGTGATCAATTACAAACTTGGAAAAAGGGGTGCTCAATGAATAAGCTACTTCTCTCGCCTTTTGTTGGGCAATGATTACTAAAAGAGTTGGAAAAAAAACAAGTGTAACACAAAGTAAGGGATCAATTTAGCATAAAATTAAATTGCAAATTGAACCACCCACTAAAAACCTATTTAAAGGGGGAATTTTCAAAAAACAAAAAGAAATGTTTTTTCTAGACATAACAAGGAGTAAATATTGAAATTTTCATCCCTCTAGCCCCATCGGTGCAGCCTGTATGTGTTATACATACATAGCCAGCCAGTCAGCCAGACCAGTTTAAAAACTGAAGAAACAGTTGACAGTTTTGGTGACAGTTTTGGGAGGGTTTCTAATAGAACTCTTCTGTGAATTGAATAGAAATACATTAAAAAAATCATCTATTAGTCAAAAGGGGTTAATTTCAATCACGAGTTATTTCCCTTGGTAATGGCATCATTTTTATTAAATGAATTTAAGAGTTAAGGGGGGAAAAAACAATTACTGTAAGGTAAGAGCTGACATCCAGTGCCATAGAATATAATCCACTGATTAAGCTCTCCTTAGCAAGGATCATTCTCTTGACCTCTATTATCAAATGCTTCTGTTGTACAACAAACCTAAATATGTTGGATTTATTGACTCTTAGACATTCTGGAACTGCCTTGGCCAACAATACTTTCTAATACATAAATGCAATTTCTTTTGTGTGTCCGTAACAAGTGTATTCTTATACATTGATACAGGATAATGGCCTAGGTCAGTGGTAGGCAACCTATGGCCTGCAGGGATTTTGACCAGCCCGTGAGGAAATATTGGGATACTATGCTTACTTTTTATGTTTTAAAGAATTTTTGTGTCTTTTAAATAAATTAAAAAGATGCCTCGATTGAAATAAATTGTGACTAAATTGAGTTCTTTGATTACTAATTGGTATCCTTGGTTAAGCACGACTGATTTTTAGGGTGCGTTGTTCATTGATTTGAGACACAATGTAACTAGATTTATTTAAATGGATAATTCCCATATTTCAAGCATTTTTATGACAATTATATGGCCCACTGTCTACTCATTAATATGCAATCCGGTCCGCAGACACCAAAAGGTTGCCGACCCCTGGCCTAAGGGCTAAAATCCTTGGTTAAATCTATCTAGTTACCTGTTGCTTGTGAGTTCCATCCCTGTGTCAGGCAGTGAAAGTCATATACTCTGGTTCAGTGGAAAAAGCAAAAGTGACATCACAAGGAAGAATGAACTAATATGAGATATCCCCTGGTGCCATAGACAGCAGAATGAGAACAACCCACAGGGATTGAATAAAGGAATTGGTTCCTAATTCTCAGACTGTTACCGAATACGATAGGCACTTAGAGAAGGTTGAAGGTACTACAGTTTGAATAAATCAGTATAGAATCTAACTACAATTGAAGAAATCTGTGTGTGCGTGTGTGCATCGCGATTACTCGACAACTGGCCAATGTACAAAGTTGATATTTGCCGGATATATTAATCAGCACACAAGGCATTGCAGTGTCGAAATTATTTTACATGACTATTATGGCTGGCTGCACCAAAAAGTCTGGTCCCTTCCAAACCTTTGGTCTATCTATTTATCTATTCACTAGCAGGGATACCCGGCATTGCCCGGTGGGAAAAATAACTGCAAATATAAACAAACAGGAAAAATATGTTCTTTGATATATTTCTTCTTACACAACACAACCAATGAAAAAAAAACCCCAAGTATCTACATTATTTACACATGTAAAAGTATCTGTAACGGAAGAAATATTCTGATGCACAAGTGCTTCTGCCATTGGGTGCCAATATGAAAAGGTTGTCCGAGGATCCAACCCTAGAACAACCAATATAAAGTTGTCCATGGAAAAAGCATGGATAAGTCAGGTAAAGGCCAGAGATTATGAGAGATTGTCCTTGTGCTTTGTTAAAGTTTGATAATTTTAGTCTGAAAATGTTTCTAAGGGTTGCACAACTTTTTACAAACAAAAGAAAAAAAAAAGATCCATTTTTTAAGCCTCTAAAGTTATTTCGTTTTGCTCCCAAAAGTTATTTTAATCCAAAATTAACCTGTGCTGGTCTCCAATGATCTCACCTGTCCACTCACGTTTTGTTTATGCCAGTGGAAACCCACTTACTAAATTACCCCCAAGAATATAATTGTTTGGTTGCAAAATGGCCCCCAAAAAGTTAATTTAATCTAAAACTGACCTCTGAGACGTTTCTGCGTAAAAGAATGGTAAAAATTTACCAGCTCCCAATTGATTTTGACCTCATCAGCTCGACCATTAGTGAGGTAAAGAACAGTTTGTATTTATAATATAAATTGCTTTAGTTGGCTAGAAATGACCATAAAAGATGAACTCGAGTGACCTCCAGGATAAACCTCTCATTGTCTAGAACTTTCGCAATGTAAAGATGAACCCCTATGTCAGTTTTCTGCATCCTAAGTGCAGAATTATGGCCAACAACTTAGAAAAATGGCTAGAAATGACCAGAAATGACATATGGTGACCTAGAATGACATCTGATGGCAAAATCCCATTGTCAAATACATTGGACGTGAACAAATTAACGACTATGCCAAATTCCAGTTTCATAGGTGCAAAATTGTGTCCAAGAAACGGAAAATTGGCTAGAAATGTCTACAAATGACCTCAGGTGACCTTGAATGACAACTGAGGTCAAATTGGCATTGCCTATGACCTTTGCCATGGAAAGACTTACCCCTATGCCAAATTTCAGTTCCATCGGAGCCAAAGTATTAACTGGGAACATTGAGTAGAAATGACCAGACATGACCAGAAATGACCTTGAATGACCTCCAAGATCAACCTGTTAACTTGCATGTGAAAGGATGTACCCATATGCAAACATTCAGCATTCGTTTGGTGCGAAATTGTGGCCCACAAGTTTAAAAATTGGCTAGAAATTACCTCTTGTGACCTCAAATGACCTCTGAGGTCAAAATCACAATGCATATTAGCTTTGCCATGGCAAGAGCTACCCCTATGTCTAATTTCAGTTTCATAGGTGCAAGATTGTGGCAAACAATGACCAGAAGTGACCTCAGAGGTCAACATCACATAGATCGAGAGAAGTACCCATATGGTAAATTTCACCGTACTTGGTGCAAAATGGTGGCCAACAACTCTGAAAATTGGCTAGAAATGACCAAAGATGACATCTGGTAACCTCGAATGACCTCCGAGGTCGGCCTCACATAGCCTATGTGGAAAGTTGACCTCTTCTCAGTCTACATGCAGAATATTAGGTCGATAGGATGTGTAGTTTTTGTGGAGAGGAAGTACCGACAAACAAACAAACAGAGTGCTCAAATATTAGTCTAGCAGATAATCTTTCTCATACATTTAACTGTGTAGAGATAGGGAGCTTAGGCAATATCTTTCTATGAGCCGCATATCAAATGTCAAGGAGCTGTTTATTCCTAAATATCGTCATATATCCAGCGGTAACTACACAGTTGAAGTATTATTTACCCACTGTGACTCAGAAAGTTTTTATTTATGCTTATAATATAAAGCAGAAATAAAACATAAACGTAACAAAAATGGCAAATGAAATAAAAGTGACAGGTCTGGTTAGGCACTCAATAGAAACCATCATGTCTTTTGGCAGCATGCCGTGTTGGGGGTGATCAATTAAAAAACTGAAAAAAGGGTGATCAATGAATAAGTTACTTCTCTCAACTTTTGCTGAGCAGTGATCACTAAAAAAAGTCTGAATCTTTAAATGAATGCTGCTGGACACAAATAAAGGGATCAATTTAGCATAAACTTACATTGCAAATTGAAGCCACCTTCTAAAAATCTATTTATGCGAGTAATTTTTAAAATAAATGTTTTTCTTCTAAACATAATAAGGAGCAAATTTGGACATTCTAGCTCCATTGGTGCGACCTGTATGCGTGATACAGCCAGCCAGATCAAAAACTGAAGAAACGTACATTGACAGTTTTGGTTGACGCTTTCTAACTAAATTTATAATCTAAGCACTTATCTTCATGATTTACACTGATTAACATTCGATGGTTTAGGCGAGCCTCTTGATTAAAAACACAATGACTCACATAGCCACACATGTTTCCATAACACCTGAGCGCAAACAGATACTCAATAAGTAGCTGTGATACAGGTATGAACTTGTCACACACACACACACACACATATATATATACATACATGCATGCATATACAGATGCACATACACACACATACATACATACATATACAGGCACACATAAATACATACACATACATAGACACACATGCATACATAGATGTACATGCTCACACACATACATACAAATACATGCATAAACATATACATGTATATACATGCACACACATACATATATAGATACGCAAACATGCATATATATATATATATATATACTCATATACTTAATATACACACTCATATTCAAACATGACATTCAATTCAAACTTTTCTTTTTTTAAAAATAGGTTTCTTCAGTTTTTAAGTTGGTCTAGCTGGTTTGCTTGCTATGTATGTGTCACGTAGGGGGGGGGGCTGACAATTTACTCTTTATTATGTTTAGAAATATTTTATTTTTCAAAATAGGTTTATAGTGTGTGGGTTCAATTTACAATGTAAGTACATGCTAAATTGGTCCTTTAGTTTATGTCTGGCTGTTCATGCTTTTTTTTGAAATTCAGACATTTTAGTGATCCTAGAAAAGGCGAGAGAAGTAACTTATTCATTAATCACCCCTTT
>VCCN01002475.1:2842485-2854159 GCA_006491835.1 Architeuthis dux
ACGAGAGTGAGATAGATAGAATAATAGATAGATAGTGGAACAACTTAGTAGAGTTAACGCAGACGGTCCCCGGTCACGCACACCCGTAGAAAACACACAAAAGCACTAGCAAGAAATAAGTGGAATCCATAATGAACTCCCTCTTTAGGGTTTCACTTCATCAATAGGTCCCTGGTGTCAGCGCTGCATAATAAATACATAAATGATACAAAAATCATCCCTGAAGAGGAAAAAATAAAAAATAAAAACTCGAATCTATGTGCCAGCGTAAGTTGATAGCCGCGATGTATCTGGCCTGCGGGCATCGCGCATGCGTGCCATTGTTCGTACAGTTTAGGCGCGAACAAGACCTTTCACCCCTACGCATGCCTCCTTGATGGTAAGACAGGGATGGACAGGCAGGGATGTGGAGGTTGGTGATGTTCAATCTCTCGTTTGCGTTGCTCGAAAAGAAGGCGAATAGAATTGGCGCGAAAAAATAGCAAAGTATTGAAAAATAGGAGACAAAGGAAATGGCGTCCATGTTTCAGTCAGAGATAGGTGCTTCGTTGGCGAAAATGTAAATTCTAACAGGTCTTGTTCGTCGATCAATAGAGACCGTCACGTGACCAACATCTTTTGGCAGAATGATGTGTTGAGGGGTGATCAATTAATAAATTTGAAAAAGGGGTGATCAACAAATAAGTTACTTCTCTCGCCTTTTGGTTGGCGGTGATCACTAAAAAAAAGTCTGAAATACAAATTTAAAAAACGAACATGAACGCCGCCGGACACAAACTAAGGGACCAGGGATTTAGCATAAACTTACGTTGCAAATTGAACTCTCCACTAAAAACATATTTTTAGGGAGAATTTAAAAAATAACAGAATACCGTTTTTTCTAGATGTAATAAGGATTCAGCCCTCTAGCTCCATTGGTGAAAGGGCGCCTACAGTTGCATAATGATTAGCAAAATAGATCATTCACCAGTGTAATTATTTTGATCCTCACTAGACAGAAGTGTATGATTTTTACTGGTGATGTAGGCCCCTAATTTGCCGAAAAAGTGGGCATGCAGGGTTTTAATTTGCTGACAATGTGGGTGTGCAGGCCGAATAAAAGGAGATGTTTGTCGACATAAAGCGCATTGGGGTACGCCCCCAAGCACCCCTTCGGTATGCCCCTGTCACTAGATACCTGACAACTATTACCTTGTGTCAGACTAAAATATAAGCTTACTAAATAACTATAGCATTTACTGCAGTGCCATGGTCAGGAAGTCCATCTTGTTGATCATTCAACTATTGACGTGAGTTCAATCCTCACTGGGTGTTCGACGATTTGTGCCCTGTACCGGATTTAACTGAGATAATATTACAAACCAATTTGCGAATTTAGTGAGTTCGAGCCACATTGATAGTATCAATTGTCTACAAGTACACTTTCAGCGATCCACATTCAGCGAGTCTACACTCAGCACTGGCTGTTTCCGCGATTTCCACTTTCAGCGAATCTTCATGTATATACAGGCGTGTTATGCAATACATGCACATGAATACCGACCATGCATAAGAAATAGAAACGATTTTATAATATTGTATTGAAATGTTATACGCTATTCCCTCGCAAGCAATCCAGAATAGTTCTTTCCGCTCGATGTTCTACCATCTATAATAATTACAATTTAAGAAATCTCCGTTAGTGTGTATGCACCGCGATTACTCGACAACTGCGTTTGTACGAAGTTGACATTTGACATATATAGCAGTCAGCACACAAGGCAGTGCAGTGCCGAGTTTGAAGCTTTTTGTATCAGCGGTTCTAGAGAAATCTAATAAAAATAAATAAGATTTAAAGATTATATATCTTTCTTCATGGTTTCTATAAAGTATCACCTTTGACTTCCGCTCTTTAGAATTATCTAAATTTAGATATAAAGTATTTAAATTGGCAACACCGAAAAGAAGTAACTGAAATACGACAGATGGAAACTTATTTTACATGGCAATTATGACAGGTTGCTTCACACACCATGAAGTCCGCTCCCTTCCAAACATGCATATTTGGAATGGGCACTGCCCTAGTATTTTTAATACGACGTTTCATTATCATCATCAGCAACATTTTAGCATCCGTCGTTGGACATAGACCTACCCCAAGATTCGCCAGACATCTCTATCATGGGCGTCGTGGAGCCAATACTTTCTGAACTTGTCTAATTCGTCACGCCATCTTATTTTTTGACGGCCACAGTTTCGCATATGATCTCTGGGGGTCCACGTTGTGAGCCGTGATGTCCAGCGGTTGTCTGACATTAATGGTCAGATATTTGGTTACTTTTTGTGTTTGTTCGCTTGCCATAATGCCCAAGTACTTTGTAGCCCTTCTTCATTTTTCAACCATTCAATGATCGTCTGGAAGAGATTGTGCCAACCCTAACCCTGACCCTAACCCCTAACCCTAACACTAATCTTAAACTCTGAATGTAGACGCGCTGAAAGAGGAAGTCGCTGAAACGGTGGGCACTGGAAGTAGACTCGCTGAAAGTGGAAGTAACTGAATGTAAGCTCGCTGAAAGTGGACTTACTGTAATGACCACACACAATCCACACTGGGTGCTGTACTAGTCTGGCCATGTGTTAAACTATGATAAACTTGGAGACAAAAAACATACACTTGGTGATATCCTGCAAATATGCTTTTTTAAATGTCGGAGATGTTTCTTTTGGTCAGGTCGGGAAAATGGTTTTTCTTGAGCAGGACAAAGTGTGAGATATAGACCTCTCGTTAACTAGAAAACCCTTTTACCTCGCGACCACAAGTTTTGTGGCTCATATTTCTGGAGTTTAGCAACGAATCACACGCGATAAGTCCCATGGTTTGACCTCCAGACCTCACGATCTAAAGACTGTCACTGATAATGGCTAACAATGGGCTCAGGAAGTGTGTTATTGTCAGATCTGGTTATAAATATGCAGTGTCCATTTAGTCCTCTGACCTCACTATATTTTGGTTTGGGAAACATCTGTCGCCCTGAAACCCGGAACCGTATATGTTTTTCTTTTTTGGCAGAAGGGGTGGAGCAGCGGTCAAGTGTCTAGACTCAAGCCAGTTAAGTATCTATATTTATTTCAGGAAATACAGAAGATTCGGGTCACTCCGTATCGGGGTGGGGTGGGGGGTCGATATTGGAAACCGTCAACCAAAACTGTCACCAAAACTGTCAATATAGGTTTCTTCAGTTTTTAAGTGGGTCTTGTTGGCTGGCTATGTTACACGCGTACTGGCCGAACCAATGGAGCAAGAAGGAACATTTACTCTTTATTATGTCTAGAAATCTTTTTTTTAGTAAGGGTTCTATTTGCAATGCAAGTTTATGCTAAATTGGTCCCTTAGTTCGTGTTCGGCCGCATTCATGTTCTTTGAAAATTCGGACTTTTTAGTGATTTTGACCCCCAAAAGGTGAGAGAAGTAACACATTTATTGATCACCCTTTTTTTCCAATTTCTTAATTGATCACCTTCAACGCAGCATACTGCCAAAAGACTTTAGTAGCATGACGGTCTCTAATGGGTGACTAACCAGACCTGTTATTGATTGAGGTTTTATGTGTCCATTTAGCTGGTATGATGAGGGTTTGGAGATTTGGCGTGCCTCTCAATGGATTATCTGCGCGGGAGAAGGGGGAGGGGCGGAGAAATAACATTTGGTGGAGATTATCCGAGAAGAGGGCTGCTTAGAAATGGCTTGTTTTTATTTCGAAAGAAAACGAAGAATAAGAAAGAAAAGAGAGATTCATACGGACATTTAAGACGTGCTGTGTGGCGTAACGGTTATCAGCACGGAAAGCGGGATCGGGGAACTGAGTTCGCGTTCCAGCCGAGGATGCTTACGTTAACATTGCACTAATAACCTTGGGGGAGGCATGAATCTACTTCTCCCCAAAGCTATTAGTAAGTAGCTGGTCAGTTGGAGCCTGTGTTGCCAACTCAAAAAATATGTTCGCGCTAGTTTGACTGCCAAAAAGAGCTAATATTTTTTTTAAATAACCAAAAGAGACTAAAAATGGTATAAGAAATAGCCAGAAAACGGACAAAATGTCTAAGCGCTAACGCGCTAACTTAGCGCTTTTTGCACTGCCAAAACGAAAAACGCGCTGAATCTAGCGCGAAACACGCTAAATCGGCAACACTGGTTGGGGCCCTTTATCCCCGTAAGGCAGTTCATCTTGGGCGTAGGGCTAGCAACACTACCCCGTGTAACCTACTGAAACTCCCCAGGGAGTCTACAACAGAAAAAAGTACAGATATTTACTGAGCTCAGCTGTGCCTGGTACAAGGCCACAATTGTGAGATATCAGTGAGACTTGATTTACTCACGATAGCTAGCAAGGCTAGTTTCTCAATAGTTCAACGGCAGCAGCCTTACATAAATATATATGGTAGAGGTAATTTGACAATGTGGAAATGAAAGATTGAGAACGTGTTGAAAGCGTGTTAGATATTTATTATCATAAAGGTAAGCCTTGATGCATTTCGCCGAGTTTCATTCGGCGTCTTCAGAAGCTCTTTTGCAGTGCAGAAGATTCATGGGTACCTCTACCATTCTGTCGGATTACCTCACACATAACAAGCATAAATATATCATCATCAGCCGTTATAAGTCTACTGATGGACAAAGGCCTTTCCCATCTCCTTCTATGACGACCTATCTTGTGCTAACCTCTGCCAAGTCTTACCGGCAAACTTTCTATCTCGTCCCTCCATCTTGTGTCTGGCCAGCCATCTCCATTTTTGCTTAAATATGTCCTTCACTCTAGTCCTTTCTCTGATTCATGTTGATCTTTTTCTATCTCTTAGTGTTATCCCTAGCATTGCTCTTTCCATGGCTCTCTGTGCTATTCTGAGCTGGTTTTCAGCTCGTTTTGTTAATGTCCATTTTTTGCATCCATAAGTCATGGCTGGTATTATGCAGCCGTTATATACTTTACGCTTTAAGCACATTGGCAAGGTGCTCTTCAGAATGTCTCTATTCATACCAAATGCCTTCCAACCTGTCGTTATGCGTCGTTTTATTTCGCAGTCATAGTCATCTCTAGCTTTATTACCTGTCCTAGGTAGATGTATTCATCAACCTCTTCTAGAGTCTCACCTTCTATCTTCATGACCTCTTTGGGGACTTTATCGTTGAACATTACTTTTGTCTTTGTTCTGTTCATCTTTAAGCCTACTTTTTTACTTTCCCTATTTAGATCGGTTAGCATGTTTTGTAATTCGTCGGATGCATCCGACGTCATAGAAATGTCATCGGCAAATCTTAAGTTGCTTAAGCATTCTCCGTTTATGTTTATTCCCATTTCCTCCCAATCAGTTTTCCGAAAGATGCTTTCAAGGCTCGCTGTAAATAGTTTAAGTGATATTGTATCCCCTTGTCTTACTCCCTTTGCTATTTTTATCTTATTTGTATCTTTATGTAGTCTAATTATTGCAGTGCCATTTTCGTAAAATACGGAATAGGCCAGAGAAATCAGAGAGTTGACATGCTAGTAAATTTCTCAGAGAGATACGGCTTACAGATAACTAGTACATTCTTTCAAAAACGGGAAGGTCGAAAATGGACTTGGAAAGGCCCAAATGGCACAACAAAAATCGAAATCGACTTCATAATAACTGTTAAGATAAATAACATTAAAGACGTTACCGTTATAAACAAAGTAGACATAGGAAGCGATCATAGAATGGTAGCGTCCACTCCTGTACTCCTGTATAAGACCTTTGAATAAAGTGTATAAATTACACTTACAGTACTATAAAATAGTAACTAAATAAAGTATCATAAATAATAAAAAATATGCGCACCAAAACAATGCCATCAACTCATGTGCTCTTGAAGATTTATCCAGTTTTTTAATTGATCACCCCCAACACGGCAGGCTGCCAAAAGACATTGGTCACATGAGAGTTTCTATTGTGTGACTAACCAGACTTGTAATGTAATATTTCGTTCTATTTTCTACACTATCAGAAAAAATCCTTAAAACTTGATAAACCGCTAAAATCTATTACGTAATAATACGAGCAGAACAATTTCTTCATTTTCTGTGATCCGATCATGTTCAGGTCCCAGGGAAGCTGGATTAAAGAGGTTACATCAAGGAATATGTATTTGAAGACCATACTGGAAAAACGAACAAACTCCATTTTTGCATCCTTTAGTTACGGCCCCTACAAGTTTTGACTACAGTTAAGCTTTAGTTATTTACAATACAACTGTAAAAACGATCAGACTCGACGGTTGTTTAGCTTTTAGGTTTACCCGTCCACTAAAAGAACTATTAGATTTTGAAGTTTAAAATCCAAATTATTCAAAATTATAAAGCGTGAGTTTGATCGTTTTCCCAGTAGGGTCTTCATTTGGATACCTTACTAAACTTAGCTTAGTCTGGTTCTGGGTTACAGGAGTGTGCGTGCCAAGTGAGGCTCTAATTCACTATGCAAACAAGAACCTTCGAGACAAGCATGCATAGTACAGGTTGTATCCCTCTGACCCTGTGCCCTGTGGTCCGTCATCTTCCATGGTCCGGCACGTTTTGAATCTGCTGTCATTCGTTTGTCTATCCGCCACGCCGAGAACTCTGTACACCTCTACCACTCCGGCCACGCCGTTCACCATTGGTCAGTGATATAAATTGCAATAACGTGGACATTCTGTGATCAAATTATTTGCAAGAGGCGCTAAATCTCCAATGATGTTCAGTATGTCACGATCTGATCACCTCGTTGTGAACCCGAATGAGTTTGACCCTTTAACCCCACCTTGACCAATTCCACCCCTCCCCAACAATATTCGTCATCTTTTACTATTTTCTTGGTCACCTCCTTCTCACAGCCTGCTCATTTGCATATCAAGCCTGAGTAGGTGGTTGTGGGGACAAACCCAGACACACACGTGGGGGTCAATGCACGCGAAGGGACCTCAATATCCAACACTTGACGACCGGCAAATGACCCCTACAACGACCAGTCCCCTTTTTATTACGAGCAGTTCAACGTGCAGAAAAAGGTTGACTCATTTCGGCCACTCTGGCCCATCACACGTCAATGTCCAGTCCAGCCGGTCATCATACACGTGTTCAGCCCTTATTGTCCGCGTTCATTTCCGCCCACCCAACCCCGATAATTCTGTTTTCAGTATTCTTAGCGATGTACAAAAGGCTCCTTTAGAATTTCAAGTATCTCTAATAGAGTTCTGTCCGTGTGCACGGGTGCCCAATCCCCGTGTCCATTCCCTCTATCCAGTGTCCATTTGTTCTTTCAAGCAGTGACCACACGTCCACTAGTAACTTCGTTTAACGTCATTACCACAAGTCCGGCGCCCAAGCATGAAAACGCCCTGGAAATCAGGTTGTTCCAGTGGGGAGGCGGGTGCTCGTAGGTAAACGTGACAAAGATTATGTTGTGGGTAACAGCGGGTATTTAGCGGGTGGGTTAACGGGCGGTGTGTCTAGGGTCGGATATAGAACGAACGATAATTTGACAGGGATTTCGGTTTGTGGTAGGACTGACATCCGTGGGAATTAAAGACAGCTGTCATCTTCGAAACCCATCGTAAACAGTAATATAATGTAAAAGTCTTATTGAAAAACGTGCTCAGATTATTAGTGTCTCAAAAACACACTTTACATGTACGAATACAAATAATGAAATCAGTTTTTCGCGAAATGGGAAGTATTTAGAGAATTGCGATCGTAACTGGATGCCTCAATTTAGTGGCCTTAGGCTAAACTAAGATAAACTTCGTGAATACCGACTTTAACCCAGACAAACTCAAATCTTTAGAGCACCAAAAAAGCGAAATAAGACGCGTTTAGTAGATTTGATCATCACTTGTTACGGATTGGATACTCACTTTAGTGACTTTGTGACAAACTAGGTTAACTTCGTAAATACTAACTTTCACCCAGACAAACCAAATTTCTTAAAAAGCCTACCAAAAGAGCGAAAGAGGAATCAGTTGATGAAGTTGATCATCACTGGGTGCTCACTAGATACCACACTTTTGTGGCCTTATGCCATATTAGGCTGAACTTTTTAAATAGCGACTTTCATCAAGACAAACCTAAATTCTAAAAGCACTCTTCTAAATGTGTGACGTGTATTGTGCTCATCTTCCAATCCACTGTATTTGAGTTCAATCCTTATGATATGACCCACTTTTGTATTCTTGTAAGCAAATATTTGACAGGAATGCTATGATACTGGCACATTAAAAAGTTGGATTTCTTGATTTTATGATAGATTTCAAGAATATAACGCCTTTTTGAATACAATTAATGTTGTATAGTATACGTGTATTGTTTACGATTATTTGGTGTATACTAGTAGAAATATCCATGTATTGCAATCTATGTTCATTAATATGAGCACGAATGGCACTTTGACCGGACAATTGGCAAGCTAATCTACGGGATAGGGTGGTAGTTTTATGTCCAACATACGAATTTGATGTTGTTGCATTATAGGGGACACAATCTCCCCAAAAGACAAGGAAATTCGTAGATAGCATAAATATTGTTTAATGGAGGTTTTTAAAGGTAGGCATTATTAGTAAAGATTAGGTTAGAGGTTTTTAATTTTTTGCAATAGATTACTAATCTTATATTTTTATTAAGTTCAACTGGAGATGTGTACATATGTTTAATATTCTTAATACCTGTTTCATTTTGTTTAAAATTCTGGTGCATTTGATTACAATAAAATAGGTTTATTTTATTTTTTCTATTTTTCTTGTTATTGCTTTTTATTTCATTATCATCAATTGTCATTAAAGTTTTATTTATCTATCAACAACACAATTAATGAATCCATTATTTATAAGTGTTTGTTTAATATTATTGAGTTCTTTATAACATAATGTATGAGAAGAGATACGTTGAGCCCTATTGATCAAATGTTTAATAACAGCTATCTTATATCTCTACAGACATTCGATAATATAATTGAGGCGGTAGGAATTTAAACCTATAGGTTTTCCATATACAGAGGTGGTAAAAGTGTGGCTATTAGAGTCAACTAAAACGTCTAAGAAGGGGATTTTATCTTTAATATTGAGTTCGGAAGTAAAATAGAGGATCGAATTATTTTCGAAGGAAGCTTTTACGTTTTTAAATTTCGTCAAGGCTAATATGTGGGAGCTAGGATACAAATATCCACATGTCTAATGTACATTGTAGGTTTAACGAGGTTTTTGAAGACTATTTTCTGGGTGAGATATGTTATAATTTGTAAATGTCGGTCCAAGATGTTACCCCATAGCGATGCCATCAGTCTGCAAATAAATGTTTTTTAAAATTAATTCTGGTCATAGAAAAGAATGTTAGTAGTACAGGCTGGTAGAAGCTTACAGATAATAGTAGGTTAATCTTTTGAGATGGGGGTGGGGTGTATGTACACACACTTCCAAACAATGTGTCTTCTACGGGAGAGTTAGTGAACACATTTCTGGCTCCTTACGAAGCTAAGTTACCGTTATTAGGTTTTACTGAGTTGAGTATATGAGGAAATTCCTATGTGTTGTTTATGCTCTATTTATTGGGTAAGTATGGCAATATGATATGGTTCAATGGTTTTGATAATTGATATGTAGGGGTTGGAATTCGAGAAATCATAGGTCTTGAAATACCCCCGAGTTTATGAATCTTTACATTACCATATATTGTGGTAATATCCACTGATTTTCTTCAATTGCCTGCAACCCATTCCAGCATTATTGGCAGTTATAATCTCATTAACCTGTTTCATTGGAAACCTCGGGTTTAACAACTTTTCTAGAGAGAAGAATGAGGTGGGGTTTAATCGAGACTTTCAAAATAATTAACGGAATTTCTAAATATGGTCCACCATTCTTTAATATCTCTCCTAGAACTGGAAATCTATTGACAAGACAGATTCCAAAAAACTAAAGCTACTAAATAATTAGATTTGTTTTCAAATAGAGTAATATATTTTTGGAATAAGTTTCCTAGTCATGTTAAAGATAGCAAAAGTGTACAAAGTTTTTAAAATAATTTAGATAATTTTAAAGATTATGGAAAAACATGTCGGTCCAAGATGTTACCCAAGTATATTTTTGGAATCTGTCAGATGAGATTTTCAAGAGAGTTTGATCTGTGAATTGTGCTAAATTGTAGATGTTGTTTATATTTATGGACATTTGAATATGTTTTTGTTTATGAATTTTATATTTGTTTAGAAGTTGATATGTAAATATTTATTATTTCGTAGATGGCCAAAGAGGCGATAAAATAATAATAAATAATTGGTAGATCAGTAGTAGTTTTCTTAATTGTATGAACTTAGTCCGATTATCAAGGAATTTGGAATTATAGTCCTGAGGGTTTAAGATTACATAAATACTGGATTTGTCATCTTTTCTAATAATTTTCTCTGTATTAGTAACCCGTTCCTTAGTAGCAATTTCCATCTTTTGGGGTTAAGAAAGAATTGTCTTTGCTATCATAAGATCGTTTTTTATATCTTCTGATTTCTGTAATCTGTGTTTCTGATTGTAGTTGTTTAATCTACTGGGACAGCATTTCTATTTCAGTCTTTTAAAAGAAATGTTAAAAATGCGATCAAATTAGTCCTGTCGCTGTTATAGGTTTCCGTAGGAATTTTTGAGTTGAGTAATGAAACCCATTGGACATGCTAGAGGGACCTTAAGTGAAAAGGAAATTTGGAGATAATTCCAATTCACATAAGAACCATATGTCATATGGCATATGATTCTTTCCTAAGACTCTTCTCAGCATGAAATTTCCTTTCCAACGTTATACAAAATGCCCATATTGGATGAAAGGTTGTTTTTTCTGTCAAAGGCACCATAGCGAAAATCCGCCATTATGGAAAATGTTCCTAGATTCTTTTCGCAACTGATCTGGAATATCTACCCAAGTTATTTTGACTCAGTAAAGGTCACTCTAGCATGTCCAATTGGTTTCATCAGTCAACTCAAAAATTCCTACAGAACTCACGAACAGTGCCAGGACTTTGGTATGGAGGTGACAGTTGGGTCCAAGGTTGAGGGAGTCTTTCTCTGCTTGGTGATGTTTAGGTCAAAGGGTTTAGACAGTTATCTTTGGAGTTCGGTAGAAAGGTTTTTCCGTCATAAAGGTTGTTAAGCTTTTTGTTAATGCTGTATTTCTAGGTGAGTTCTTTTTTGATAACTTGGGTCAGGTTGTGGTGAATTTGATTCTAAACTTCTCCAGTCATGTTGGATTTCAGAATATCCTTATATTATCCAAAATCAGTGTGAAGGTGGTTAATTTCATTTTTGGTTGATATAAGCTCAATAAGTATTTGCCGAAATCTTGTCGTATAACAATACATGTCAGTCAGTCAGTCAGTCAGTGTTTGGAACGAATAGAAGAAACATCAGACATCGCTTAAATAGGAAAAAACACGGAGACTAATATAAAAAGATATCAGGAAATTAAGGTAAAAGGATTTTTTCAGAAGATCTTTTCATGAAATATATAATGCTATCTATGCGCATTAAACTGTAATTTTAAATTTAACTGTGCATTGGTGAAGTCTGAAGAGTGACCGGGTGAAGAGTGGAAAAGGGAGAAATTACCTACTAGAAAGAAAAATAAGCCATTGCTGACTCGACGACTGCTTAAGCAAGAAACGTACG
>VCCN01002475.1:3119715-3129916 GCA_006491835.1 Architeuthis dux
CTAGCTCTGTAGGGACCGCACTTCTTCTTAGGGACCACACTATATATACATGTATTTACTTTAGATATATAACTCATTTAACCTTTCGATGTATGTATAACTTGTCAGTTCCAGTCACATGCAATAAACGGAGTTCGATGTGTAAATATTCTGAAAAAATACTGACTTACCCCACTTGAATTAGAAGGGGCTTAAATCTTTGTATTTGTTGGTCTGGCTTAGATTTTACGGTGATTTTCCCTTTTCTCGCTTTTATTTTGTTGATATTTGTATTTTGTGCTGAGGTTGTGAATAAATAGAAAATGAAAAGATGAATTCCTTTCGGGACTGCTCGGGGGTTGCTTTACCCCAATCAGCGCGTGATTATTTGGGTTCAAATTTGCTCTTCGCTCTGCACAGAAGTCACTCACAAGAATATATTATCGAATAGAAATCTATTTATCCTTTTATCAGAAAAGTACATTCCACTTCGAATTTTTTTATTTTTTAAATTTAATTTTAATTTAATAAATTCCACTTCGAATTATCTTTTGGGCGGGGTGGGGGTAAAAAAAAAAATTCGAAGTGGAATTTATTTTTCTGTTAAAAGGATTACGAGATTTCTATTCGATAATATATTCTTGTGAATGAGTTCTGCGCTTCTCTTTTAAAAGTTTTATGAAGGAACATATAATTCAGTTGTCCATTTCTGTATACTGTTAATAACTTAAATCTAGTTGAAAATAAAATAGTAAATAAAATATTTAATAATCTAAGGGAAATAATTGAAATCGCAAAAACATTTTTAAATATTTCTGGACGAGTTCATTCTCATTGGTATTAAATAAAGGGGAACACAAATATTGTCCCTCATTTGATAATCTTATTAAAAGTAAAACATCGTTTAACCTTGTTATGAGTCAATAATATTTAATATTTTTTATAATTGCTCTACATCTTTGTATCGAGCACTTTAAAATAAAACAATTATGAAATATCTTGAATAAGCCATCACCCCATCATCTTCATTTTTCTTTTTGTACATAACACATCCCTATTTATGAGGTGCAGAAAACCGAAGCCCCCAGTGTGAACAAGTACGAAAGTTGACGGATGAACGGACTAGCATGAAACAAAAGTATTATGAAAGAAACCATTATAGAAAACCTTCGTCTAGCAATGACCAAAACCCCTGACTTCGTGTCAGATCCAAAGCTGTGCATGTGTCTTTCATCTTTTTCATTTTGTAATTTCATATTTGCTATATTTATGAATAAAATCATTTTGTCAATCTTGTTTTTCATGTGTATTTTGGATAAATAAACTCGGCCGTACTTTTTATGCCTGCCATTCCATTATATTATATATATATATTCTTCTTAATACTACTAGTTCTCAAAGATAAACAAACTCCCTGCCACACGATAGATTTTGCATCGAAATACTTCATTAACGTGTGGCAGGGATTTTTTTTTATGTTTGAGAACTAGTAGTATTAAGAAGTGGAAGGAATAGATTTTGTATCGAAATATTTCAGGAAGTGGCAGGGATAAAAAGTACCATCCGTTTTTCTTCATTCCGCCGTACGTCTCACGTCTGATTAAATAACTGCTGCCAATTTCACACGCATGCGTACATCGTTCTCTCAAGCCGCCATATTTTTTTCAACTAAAAATCTGATTGCTTTTTCTCCGAATCGAGGATTTCAAAAGATTTGTCGAGCCATGCGATCAATTGTTTTCCAAATACCAACCACGCCCAGTCACAGTTCATTCTCCGTTGCTCCCTCTCCGAACGTTAAATATGGTGGTTGTTATTTGTTAAGGTAGAACTTTAACTTCAGGTTAAGGTTATGGCTGTGGCCAAAGTTGCCAGTTTAGCTCTTTTGGAGATAGATCTAGCTCTTTTTCAGTGCATTTAGCTTCTATAAGTCCGTATCTAGCTCTTAGCTCTTAATTTAGCTCATTTTCAATTTATCTAATTCATCCATCTTTTTAAACATATTTTCTCATTTATTAAATAATTCACGAATTTTAGGTAAGTAAAATTGTAATTAAATATCCTATTTGATTGCAAATTGAAAAGATTTAATCTTTCAGTCATATTAAATAAGTCTTTTGATGAAATTCTGTTTTTATTCTGGGTTTTCTGGACGAGGGAGCGACCCACCTGCTTTATATCACGAACCGCACTATATCGACGTTTGTATTTAGCTACTTTTAGCTCCTTTTTTCTTGCAGATCTAGCTCTAAAATCTATTCGATCTGGCAACCCTGGTTGTTGTGAAACGGCTGGACTGGGAGGTTATGCTGGTGCCAATGTCTGTGTCTTGGTGAAAGGAAGCATAAACATTACAAATAAACAACCGGAAGTGTACCAGAATGAATTTAGTGTTCCGGTCAGTTTTGGACGTTGGTCTAATCAAGGAGAAAATTAGAAAGAATTGTGTGGTCGTATTTTCCAACTCCTGTTATTGCATCTCTTTTTAATTAGTCTTGTTTACCCTTCCTCTCTTCCTCTCTTTCTTCTTCCTTCTTTTCTCTTATGCTTTTTTCTTTGAGTCCTGTTTTTATTTTGATTTTCTATTTGTTATGTCAATTTCTTTCTTTTTTGTGATTTTGTTTGTATGCTTGCTTTTATTTTCTTTCTTTTCTTTTCTTTTTCATTTCTTTCTTTCTGTCTTTCTTTCCTCCTTACTTTCTGCTATTTTTTCTTTGTGTCCTGATTATTTTGTTTTTCTATTTTTATGCACATTTCTTACTTTCTTGTGAATTTGTTGGTTTGCTTTTATTTTTTATTTATATCTTTCTTTCTTTCTTTTTAGTCATTTCTTTTCTTTTCCATTTCTTTCTTTCTCATCATTTCTTTCTTTCTTTTAAAAAAAGTATTTCTTTCTGTTTCATTGTTTTTCTCTCCCTGTGACTCCCCCCACCCACTTGTACTCTACGCCACTATCTCTCTTTCTCTTTCTCTTCCTACCTCCACTTCTCTTCCTCTCTTTCTAAATATATGTCTACCACTTTCCTTCTTTCTATAACACTTTTGTTTCTCGGTCACACCCTCTGCCCGTCTCTCTATCTATCGCTCTTTTCTTTTCATCTTTCTCTTCTATCTTTCTCCCTTTCTTATTTACCCTCATTGTTTTAGCCTCCTTCTTTCTGGCTCACACTCCTTCACGATTCCTCACATCACATCTCCCTCTTTTTCTTTCTCTAACTTCAACGTTTCTCCCCTTCTCTCTTCCTTCTTCTTTCTTTCTAATCTCACCAAAAAGCCTTTAAAATAAAATAATAATAATGAAAATGCTTGATCTAAAGAATTAAAAAAAATATTTTAACTACGTGGCTTCTTCTTTTTGTGGCTAATTTCTTTTATCATGAGAGTTTGAACCGATCCATTCTTCTGACTATGTTTTAAACCTTTGGAATTGGTTTCTAACAGAACTCAAACTCAAATCCCATATCTTAGAAGCTAATTATTCGTAGACAACGCGAGCACGTTAAAAAATAGCGCGAGCAAATTAAAAATAAGAGCGAGATAATTAAAAAATAAAGCGAGCAAATTAAAAAAATAGAGCGAGCAAATTAAAAAATACAGCGAGCACATTAAAAACAACAAGAAAAATGAACCGTTGGACATGAATAATCCCATAATTACATTTACTGCTTCAATCGCCGCAAATGTTAATTTTTTGAGTTAAATTAGTTGAAACTCTTAATAAAATGCTGTATTGTTGACTATCTAACTGTAAGAGAGGAAGAAGACTGAAACTCCGCAAGGTTAGCTCGCTAACTACTGCTCTGGACAGGCATCCAGGAAGTTACTAAATTTAGCTTGTCAAAATACTAGAGCACTCAGTGAGAAACATGCCACTCTATTAGCACTGGTGCTCGAGACTAACGTACTACATACAGGTATACCTTAAATAGTGTGGTTTTGATGAATGCGGGTTTTGATGTAGTACGGTTGAGGTATTGCTGTACAAATTAATGTAACTAAAATAAACTGAAAAAAGGCACATTCAATTATAATAACACCTTGAACCGTGCGGTTTTGAACAGTACGAAACATTTTGGAACGAATTAACTGCACTAATCAAGGTATTCCTGTATAGCTCTACATTAGGCGATGTATATACATGTTTAGTAATCTTGACTTAGGGTGGCACAAGGCAACAATAATCGGGCACCCTTTGTGGACCGAACTGACGGCAGTAACAATTATCTACAAGACTAGCTCTAAGACGGGTGCCCAGAAAAGTATAACTTATCTTAGTTTACAATGGAACGTGGCAAAATCGTTGTTCAACCAGAAAGAATCGAAATCTAGCAATGTTGTATGTGTTTAGCTTGCTAACCATTGTTCCCTCTAAACTGTGTGCGTGCATTTTGCAACCAGCGCACAAAGGAAAAGAAATGTGCGCACAAAAGATTTCAAATTCTGTTGATAGGTTTTTTTATTAAGAACATATTGATTCTCTATGTCGAATTCATACTTTTATCACTGGAAAAAGTATCCACAACAAGATTTTTGGGTCCACTGATTACAGCTCATTTGAGCGAACATGTAATGCTAGTTATCGCCCTACGGCAGGCGCCTAGTTAGTTTAACTGTTATCAGCACGGTAAACGGAATAGGCAAAGCGAGTTCGAACTTGGGCTGTTCACTTTGCACTAATGTCCTTGGGAAAGGCATGAATCCGCTTCTCACTGGAATTCTGTCCCATCACCAGATATCTTGACAAAAATGTCTTGTCACTGACATGCCCCGATAGTTGACGAAAAAAAGAGTGGGCGAGTGAGCACTTACGCAAATCACTCTATAACTGTTTGGTTGGGGCAAAACAGCCTCTTACATCAAAATTTGCAAGCATTTTGGCCAGCAGTGGTGAACAGAAAGGGGTCTATCTTGTTGCAGGATAGCGCAAGATCCCATACTTCACAAAACACCCGACAAAAACTGTTGCAGTTAGGCATCGAGGTCTTGTCCCACCCTCCCTATTCACCGGACCTGTCCTTTACCGATTACAACTTTCCCCCGGCCTTAGATGCATATACACGCTAGCCGGTGTACACCAATGCGTACCAAGTCGAGAATGCCTTCCGGCAGTTTGTCGAATCTCGTGACCCCAGTTTTTAGTGTGATGGAATAGATTTACTGCCGGGTCGTTGGAAACATTGTGTCGATTCTAATGGTGCTTACTCTGACTAATAAAGTTGTGTTTGAGCCGAGTTATGGCGTTTTAAGGTTAGTGGTTCGAAACGGCTATTTATTTTGATATCTTACCTATCCAGGCAGTAATAACAGTCGAAAGCTATTAGATCCCTCGTGAGACTTGCCAGGGACCAGACATATGCATGGGCACTTGTAAGAACTGAAGAATTTACAAACAGACGGAAAATACGTCAGACGTCAAACAACGAGTCTTTTACTCTTTGACAATTTTCAGGAAAACTCATCTCAGATGGAATTAGAGATAAACAGAGATAAACGAAACGTTTGATCTTCGCAAGAAAATAAATACCACACAAAACCGAGTTTTAAATTGGTACGATCAAATGACAACTTAGAGTAGTTAGTCCAAGTGAATTACTATAATCACCACAGCTGTGGAGTCCGTACAGAGTTTTTGAGTCAAGATTCAACTTGTCATGTAATGGCTTGGCCTCATGAACAAAGATTTAGGAGAGTTTTCCAAGTCTGTTGCTGGCTCTCCGGTGGGCAGTGACAGGACCACGCGGGAGTGACAGGCCTTCCCACAACGGTTGCAGGAGACTGCCTGGCAAACAGAAGAAGCTCCAGTTTTATTGTGCTGCCTCATCTTCTGCTCTTGCTCTGCAGTTTGCTTCGGAAAGGGAGGTTGCTTGGTAGACCTTCTATCGCCATGCCTCCTGCTGTCCGCTAATGGTTTTTGATTTCCTTCCAGATGAGGTCCTTTTAAAAGGAGTCCTTGTATCTCTTCTGTGGCGCCCCCTTCTCCGCTGGCTAGAGACCAGTTCGCCGAAGAGGACGGTTTTAGAAGACAATATCGTCTTCCAACCTAAGCTTATGTTAAAAACCGTATTAGAGGCGTCTTGCGAATAGTGAAGGTTAGCAATCTTGTTTGCTAAATATTTCGCTAGTATCGTGAGTTCAATCCTCACGGGATGACTCACTATTGTATCCTTGTGTCACACTAAACTACGGTGAATAAATATCGATAGAAGTAAGCTCAACGCAGATAAATGATTTTGGGGTGCCTAGCTTAGAGGGATCCTTAGCAAGCTCGTTTCGTGAAACTATTCGCTATTGTAGTAGTAATTAATGTGCGTACAAAAGATTTCAAATTCTGTAGATAGCTTACCGTTTTTTTTATTGAAAAAATAATGATTCACTATGTCGAATTCAAAATTGAGCACATACTTCTGTCACTGGAAAAAAAAGTACACAGCTATATTTTTGCGCACATTGTCTATTAAAATTGTGAGGGAACATTGTTAGTAACTACCTAAATATGGCGCCTGGTGTAGAGCATTGATTAGGAAGCTAGTCTTGCTAGACTATTCACTGGGGCACTGAGTTCGATCATCATGGCGCGCTCAGCTCTTGTATCCCTGTGCCAGATTAAGACCAGCTTTGTAAATAACAATAAAATATATGCACAGGATGGATATATGTGGGTGCCTTCCGTGGGACGAAAATTGGCAAGCTGGTCTCGCTAGCTAGACTATTCGCTAGTGTAGTGATCTCGATCCTCACGGGGGGATCACTCTTGTAGCCCTGTGCCTGCCTAGTCCCAACTTAATAACTAAGCACCCAGAGAGTCCATGCCTCAACCAACGTCTCACACTAACTCAATCGAGAAAGGAATTCCTGGAACCACCCGAAAAATCACGTCACGTCTTCCTCAGCCCATGGCACACCCTTCCACATAATTTCATTGAAATTCATTGAGAACTTTTGGAGATATTGTGTGGACAGACATGAGAGAATACATAAATGGATTAAAAAAAATCGAAAGATATATCTCCGGCCCCACGTTTTAGTCAATTCTTTCTTGTCCTTTTGGCAATTCTTCTACAAAATGTCATCGAAATTCACTGAGAACCCTTTGAGATATCGTGTGGACAGACGGGCACGACTGAATAGATATACCTTTCGAACTTCAGGGAATAAGCTTACTGGATATTTACTAAGTTAATCTTGGAGGTGTGGAAAACGGAATCCACGGAGCGAATTCGAGTTTCGGCCGGGGCTGTTTACGTTCACTTTGCACTAATGCCCTTTGGAAATGCATGAATCAACTTCTTCCGCCATCCAGTGGGAGCCCGTTAGTCCTGTGCGAGAAGGTTACCTGACAGAAAGAGAAAAAAAAACTATAGCTTGGGCGTCGCCATAGCAGGTCCAAAACCCGAGCAAAGGAGAAGGGTTGGACGTGGGCCTAGCAAATCGGTGACTACAGCCAGTTTGCCTACATCCCAGAAAGTCTACAACCTACATGCCTAAACATAGTTTGTCTAAGTACTAAATCTGATTTTGTCAACGATTTTGTGTAAAAATATTGGAAATTGCAGAATAAAATATGTTATTGTTAAGACACAATGGAATTTGCAGAATTAATAAAATAATTTTAAAAAAAGAAAAGAAAAAAAAGACCCAGAGAAATTATGTTTCAATTCTTATATTGTTAAAGCATTGTTATTATATAAAAATAATATTTTTCATAGCAAACATTTTGGAAAATATTCGAGTGCCAAATTCACGTAATTTTAATGTTTATAAATGGACAATTTTTCACGCAGTTAATTTTCTGAAAAATCCCCGATTCTATAGATTTTTCTTGAAGAAAGGTTTTATCAGATTTGTTTTCCAATCTTTCTTCTTAATAATGACACAAGGATTTTGACGATAAAATAATCTTTTATACAACTTTGAGGTTTTCTTTTATCTCTGGTGTCGAGTAAAATCTTTGACCATAAAGCAATTAAAATCTCACTTTCTTTCTATTTTTAGATTGTATTAATTCTGCAATTTCCATTGTGTCTTAACAATAACATTTTTTCTATTAATTCTGCAAATTCCATTGTGTCTTAACAATAACATTTTTTATTAATTCTGCAATTTCCAATACTTTTACACAAAAAAACAGATCGGATTTAGTACCTATTATAGTAGTTTAGACAAACTATGGCAAGAAGTTTGTAAACATTGTGGACTGTAGACAAACTGGCTGTAGGTAAACTGGCAATAGGCAAACTGCACATGAACCGAAACCAGCAACTCCACCCCGTAAAAGCCCAATTTTCTACTGAAACCACAGCAGGATGGTTACGGCCCTATGCTCCACAGTGAATCTTCAGGAGTCAACAAAAATCTAAACTTAATAAATACAAGTAAGCCTGGTACCACACGCAAAAGATCTGTTCTGATACCGGCTATTGCACGCTGGTACTTTGTACGGCACACACCAACATAAAGATGAAATTTAATAACGCATAAAACTATTTCAGTTATACATGAAAAAAATTGTTTATAAGATTAATAATGTTATTGAGAAAATGTACCAGGCTATTACACGTATTCTCCCTACCGCACGCTCTTTACCTGGAACGTATGTTGCGTGTGGTACCATGCTTTCCTGTATCTAAAAACCCTTTCAGACAACTACAAAAATAAACAAGAAACAATCTCGCAATCTCTGTCATCAAATATCAACTGGCTACCATTAGCAAAAATAAATTATTTTGACAGAGTTTTTTCTCCTCTCGTGTTTGTGCTTTCACCATTTTTTTGTGCTTTCACCATTTTTTTGTGCTTTCACCATTTTTTGTGCGACGGGTGTGTATTACTTATGTAAAGGGATCTTTGAACTGGGGCGGGAATCTGGCCTTTGTGATTCCATACCGTAGTTATTTACTTCCCCAATCGTTTTAGGCTTTCACTGACCCTTAAGTGCACCCTGAGACCCCGAGGACAGAGAACAGAAACAGCTGTTCGTTTTGTTTCTAAGGGGGGGGGGAGCTTTTCGGTACTTTATTCTAGAGTTACGAAAGATCTGTTTTTTCAAAGTAGCCTGTAAAAGTAATCGTTAAGTTTAATGGCGACTGAAAAGCACAGCCCAAGGGTTATCTGGTAAAGAAATCGGTCTCTAACAAGGAGAAGGGGTTGGTTGGGGACTGTGAGCTGGCTTATAAAACTTAGTGTAAGCCTCTCGAGATTTTCGGTGAATATTTTAGCAGGCTTGTAAAATCCCCATAAAAAAGTTAATGTGTTATTCGTGACTGAACGATTTTAGAATAGGTTAACACGTTAAATTGTAATTTTTTGCACGATTAGACTATAAAATATATTTCTTAGTTCTGTTCATGAAAATATAATGTACACACATACACAACCGTACATACATACGCAACCAAACACACACACACACACACATATATATATATTATGTGCTTAAAGCGTAAAGTATACAACGGTTGCATAATACCAGCCATGACCAACGGATGCGAAACATGGAAATTAACAAAACGAGCTGAAAACCAACTTAGAATAGCACAGAAAGCCATGGAAAGAGCAATGCTAGGATAACACTAAGAGATAGGAAAAGATCAACATGGATCAGAGAGAGGACTAGAGTGAAGGATATTATACAAATAATTAAGCAGCAAAAATGGAGATGGACTGTCCACCTAGCAAGAAGATATGACAATAGATGGGGGGAAAGAATAACCGACTGCTGCCCATGGGACAGTAAACGCAGTAGGAAAATATGGAGAAATGAGATAGAAAAGTTGGCCGGTGAAACGTGGCAGAGGTTAGCACAATATTATATTTTGCGTTAGGGCGTGATCTAGATCTGGGCTCGAATCTGCTCAGACTGCTATACTGTCGGGTCACTGCTCTGAAGGGGTCAACAGAAACCCATAGCGCACATCTGCTAAATGTAGGAGTGGCCAGGGTCTGTACTTAAAGTTGCAGACAGTCGTACTGTCATGAGGATCTGTGCCTACAGTTGCAGACAGCCGCACTACCATGAACATCTGTGATCAAAGTTACATACAGCCATTCTGTCCTGATTCTCCTTCAAGGGGTCGGTAGAACTCTATAGCCAGCTCAGGCTTCTGCCAACTACGGGATGCTCACGTTCTGTTTAACCACAGTTAAACCGTACTTACATTACCGCAAGGGGGAGTCAGACCCCTATAGCTAGCTCGGGCATTTGTCAGGAGAAGGACACTCCTGT
>VCCN01002475.1:3356965-3367507 GCA_006491835.1 Architeuthis dux
ATATATATATTCTGTTCATATCTATCTATTTGTTGGATTGTTGGGGGACTCATCTACGACGTCTACGTCATCCTCCTACCACATCACTATGACAAAATAAAAAGGATACAATAATGTAGATATAGAGTAACTCGGCGTATGGTGCTTTGTGCGTCATACGTGTAATTCAATATTTTTTTTAAATTGTACAAGATCACCTACGAGTCAGCTATGTACAATCATAACATTGTGACTAAGTCAGTATCAAGACCGAGTAACGTTATACAACAACTTAATCTGAGTTTATTAGTGATAAGTGAACATAAGTAACCTCAACCGAAATTCGAACTCGGTTCGACGATTCCATTGTCCGTGCTGATAACCGTTACGCCTCTCCTCCCTCTATCCCCCCTCTCTCTCTATCTATCTTTATCTGGCAAACACACACAATTGTTGTCAATTTGGTAGTTGATAATTGGTCATTAACAATTGTTTAGTATTGCTATTTGATTGGTATGTTCTGATGTGTACAACACAGATGCACTACTGGTTGCAGTGAACGACCAAACACTATTGGTCACTTAGTAATTACTTGTGAAGAGTCTTTTTTTAGTCTCTCTTGCTTCTTCGACTAATCTATCTGACCCCTAAACGAGACTACTAACAACCCTTACTTACTTAATTGGTAACTTTTAGTCACTTGGTATCGGTTGGTAACTAGTGTCTAGATTGGAACTGGTGTCGCTAGTCAGTCGGAGCATTCATTCTTACTAGTTGTCTGGCATTGGTCAGTTGGTAGTTCGGACTGACCAGGGAAATATTTGGTGTTGAAAGGGAAAAAGGAAAGAATGAAAAACTGACCATTGCAACCCCGAGTTAAATGGAAGGGGTAGGAATGGAATACATCTTTGCACATGACTTGTTAGTCCACTATTAGAGGCAGTAGCCGACTGAGGAAGGAAACCAAAGGAGTAGTGGACACTGTCCACAAAAGAAGGGGTCAGTGGGTAAAGCGAAAGGTAAAAAGAGGATGTTTAAGTTTATTGCGCCAGGAATATATTGATTTGTTGGTGAAAAAATGAGATTATGAATTCAAAATAAAATGATAAAAATGAGTAGGATTCACGAATTTCTTTATTCATTCAATTTGATTTGATTTGGATTTTAATATGGGGCACCGTTTTGAAAAGAAATCTAAAAAATAACGAAAAGTATTGTTAAACGTATCTAGTAACCTGCCTGGCGGTCGCAAGTTCAACCCCCTGGGTCGGGTAGTGGAGAAAAGTCACAGAGTATGTTTCATAGATACGTAGATACGCGACATTGCAATGGCGAATGAACTAAGAAAAAAATAACTGATACGAGATATCATCTGGTATGCACAGCGGAATGAGAACAATCTACCTCGAAATTCCAATAGTGATATCAAATACAACAGACACCTAAAGAATGCCGGTGCTACAACGGCTGGAACCTTGGGACAATAACTGTGAACGAAGTAGAGGTCAGTAGACTGACACAAGATGTAATAACTAGTCGCAGTGAATGACCAAACACATGTGGTCAGCTTTTGTTAGTCTCCCTTGCATCTTCTGACCCTTCAACGGAGACTACTAAAGACTATTACTTAATGGGTAACTTTGAGTCACTTGGTATCAGTTGGTAACTAGTGTCTAATGACATGGGACTATTTGGTGTTGAAAGGGAAAACGGGAAGAATGAAAGAAAACTCACAATTACAGCATTGGGGTAGATGGAACGGGTAGGAATGTTCCGCTCCACATGTCTTGTTAGTCCACCATTAGTGGCTTTAATCGAATGCGGGAGTAAACCAAAGCAGTAGTGGACACTGTCCACAAAAGTAGGGGTTAGTGAGGGGAAAGCGAAAGAAAGCAGATAGATTTAAAGTTCATAGCAACCAGGAAATACTGATCTAGTGGTGAAAAAATGAGATGAAGAAATATAAACAAATTAGTTTGTGACCGCCAGCGTTCACACGTGTTCTTTTCTTGAGAATTCGCACTGTTTAGTGATTCAAGAAAAGGCGAGAGAAATAAGGTATTCATTGATCACCCTCTTTTTCAAAAAATGTTTTACTTGATCACCCCCAACTCGGCATGCTGCCAAAAGACGTTTGTCACGTGACGGTTTCTACTGAATTTAGTTGAGTCGTATGTGAAAGCAGTGAATAAAGTCCAATTAATCAATGTTTATTATATACTAATTTACTCGGATTACTATCCTCATCTTGGATGTTATAGTCACAACGTTTCGGCTGTTGTACTCTGCGGCCTTCTCCGGGTGTCTGTCATAGTTCATATCGTTTTGGGAATTTCGAACCGAACCCTTTACTCAACTCACGTGGTAGATTGTCCTCATTCCACTGGTCGGGTAGTGGAGACAATTTATAGACTGTGTTTCAAGCAGAAATCGCAAGGTCGAATTAACAATCTACCCCGATGGATTTAGGGTGCGGTTCGGAATTCCAAGAGGGGTATCAACAGACACCTGACGAAGGCCGGAAAGTACAACGGCCGAAACGTTGTGACAATAACACACATGATGAGGAGACTAGTCGGAGTAAATCAATGTATAATGATGGTATTTTCTTTTTGTGCACGAAGTAGAGGTCACGATACCAACACAAGGTGTATTACTCGTCGCAGTAAATGACCAAACACTATTGGTCACTTAAGAATTACTAGTGGTCAGGACACTGTTAGTCCCCTTGCTTCTTCGACCAACTAACAACTCTTACTGGTAATTGGTAACTTTTAGTCACTTGGTATCGGTTGGTAACTAATGTCTAGATTGAAACTGGTGTCGCTGGTCAGTTGAAGCATCCCTTCTTACTAGTGTTATATCATTGGTCAGTTAGTAGTTCAAGCTGACCATGGGGATACTTGGTGTTGAAAGGGCGAAAGGGAAATAATAATAAAACCTGACCATTGCAACCCTGTGGTCGCTGGAAGGGGTAGGAATGGAATGCATCTGATCGCATGTCTTGTTAGTCCACTATTAGTGGATGTAGACGACTGGGGAGGGAAACCGAAACAATAGTGGACACTGACCACAAAAAGAATGGGTCAGTGGAGAAAGCGAAAAAAAGCAAGGATGGTGTAAGTTTGTACATGACCGAACACTATTGGTCATCAAATAATTACTTGTGGTCAGTGATTTGTTAGTCTTTCCTGCTACTTCGACCAATCAATCTGACCCCAAATCGAGACTACTAACAATTATTAATTATCAAATTTTGACTAGTTGTTACCTTTAATTCGTTGCCGTACAAACAACGACCCGAATTGGAAGTTGTATACAAAACAACTGAAATTAAGATAAAGGTAAAAACAAAAAGAGAATTGATGAGAAATAATGTGTTACAATTACTTCATCCAATAATAATAACAATACAGATTGAACTATTAATTACTTGGTGACGTTTAGTCACTTGGTATCGGTTGGTTACTGGTGTCTAGATTGGAACTGGTGTTGTTAGTCAGTTGAAGTATTCCTTCTTACTAGTGTTCTCTTCTTGGTCGGTTTGGGGTTCAAATTCACCATGGGGATATTTGGTGTTGAAAGTGCTAAAGGGAAGAAAGAAATAAAACTGACCATTGTAGCCTGGGTGAGTGGAGGGGGTAGAAATGGACTATTATTTTAGTCACTTGGTATCGGTTAGTAACTAGTGTCTAGATTGGAATTGGTGTCGCTAGTCAGTTGGAGTTTTCGTTCTTACTAGTGTTCTAGTATTGGTCAGTTGGTAGTTCGAAGTGACCATGGGAATATTTGGTGTTGGAAGGCCAAAGGGGAAGAAAGAATGAAAAACTGACCATGGCAGCCTGGATTGGGTGGGAGGGGTAGGAATGGAATGCATCTGTACACATGTCTTGTTAGTCCACTATTAGTGGCTGTAGCCGACTAAGGAAGAAAACCGAAGCTGTAGTGGACACGGACCACAAAAGAAGGGGTCAGTGGGAAAGCGAAACAAAAAAGAGGAGGTTTAAATTTATTGCAGCCAGTAATATATTGATTTGTTGGTGAAAAAAGGAGATGAAAAAGTAAAAACAGAAAAAAAGTAAAAAACGAGAAGAATTTATGAATCTCGTTTTTCCTAGAAACCGTCAACCAAACCTGTCACCAAAAACTCCCAACATAGGTTTCTTCAGTTTTTAAGTTGGTCTGGCTGGCTGGCTATCTATGTATGTTTTTATGTGTCATGCGTACCGGCCGCACCAATAGAGCTACATGGCTGGACATTTACTCATTTACTCCTCATTATTTATAGAAACAAAGAAAAAAAGAACAGTATATTAATAGATTTTTTAGTGGGTGGTTCAATTTACAATATAAGTTTATTCTAGATTGAACCCTCAGTTTGTATCCGGCAGCATTCACGTTTGTTTGTTTTTGAAAATACAGATTTTTTTAGTGATCACTGCCCAACATTCGAATTCACATTGTTTTTCATATGCGACAATTGTTTGACCAATCACAAAAACAACGTCTGTTAATTTGAGGCGATTGTGAAGGCTGCTGTTGCTGATGATAATGGTTTCATCTTGCCGTGATTTTCAGTGAATAAAGTCCAATTAATCAATATTTATTATATACTGATTTACTCGGATTAGTATCCCCCTTTTGGATGTTATAGTCACAACTTTTCAGCAATTGTACGTTCTGGCCTTCTTCAGGTGTCTGTCGTAGTCGATAACCTTCTGTGAATTTTGAACAGATCCGTTTACTCAATACACGGAGGTTGTTCTCATACAGCTGTCCATGCCAGAGTATATCTTGCAGGAATTAATTCTTCCTCGTGGCTGAGTGGAAACAATAATTTGTTAAGCGTATCTAGTAACCTGCCTGGCGGTCGCATGTTCGATCCCTTGGTCGGGTAGTGGAGAAAAGTCATAGATTGTGTTTCAGACAGACACGCAACATCGCAAGGACGAATTAACTAGGAACAATGGTACGAGATATCCTCTGGCAGGGACAGTGGAAGGAGAACAATCTACGTCGGTGGATTGAAAGAGGGATATCGACTACAACATACACCTGAGACCGAAAGGTACAATTGGCGGACACGTTGTGATTATAACATCCAAGATGAAGACTCAAGATGGGACAATAGTACGAGTAAATCTGTGTTCGAAATAGAGGCCATATATATTACTGGTCGAATAAATGACAAAACACTATTGGTCACTTAATGATTTGTTGTGGTCAGACTTTTGTTAGTCTCCCTTGCTTCTTCAACCATCAAACCGATCCCTAACCGAGACTACTAACAACTCTAACTTAATTGGTAACTTTTAGTCACTTGGTATCGGTTGATTACTAGTGTCTAGATTTGAACTGGTGTCGCTCGTCAGTTGAAGTATCCTTTCTTACTAGTGGGTATCTCATTGGTCAGTTGGTATTTCAAACTGATCATGGGAATATTCGGTGTTGAAAGGGCGAAAGGGAAAAAAGAATACAAACTGACCATTGCATCGCTGGGGTCAGTGGAAGGGGTAGAAATGGAATGCATCTTATCACACTCTTAGTGGCTGCAGCCGACTGAGGTGGGAAACCGAAGCAGTAGTGGACACTGTCCACTAAAGAAGGTTTCCAACGGGAAAATATTGATTTGTTGGTGAAACGAGAAGATGAAAAAGTAAAATCAAAACAATAATAAAAGGAGAAGTATCGAAAAATTCAATTCAATTTGATTTATTTATACCTTTATTTTCATATTTGGCAACTTTTTGACCAATGAAAAATATTCGTTCATTTGATGTGGTTTTCACAACCACATCAAATGAACGAATATTTTTCATGAATAAAGTTCATGTAATCAATAGTTATCAGATAAAAACACTATCCGTATTGTAACAACTCTGCATGTCTAGGTCACAGGTATATAAGCAGGTAAGCCGACCTCAGGTCATTAGTTTTTATGTTCTTGAATGCCGTAGTTATGGGCAAGAAGAAAGATGTGGGTGACTGATAATGGTGAAATTATTATGACCAGAAAACTAGGTCATAGTATTCCTGAAATGGCACTGCTTGTACGGTGCTCATTCGTGGTACCTATCGTCAGCGGTCCACCACCAACCACCGACAAGGCACTGGGCGACCTAGAGTTATAATGGAGACTTTCCCGCTATGTATGAGTCGACAGAGGGGCTACTCGGGGAAAACACTCGGATAACTTTAATAAATGTAAGGAAAGAGTGCATCGCAAAAAGTACATCAATCCTTGTTGTGCAAGGGACATGAAAGCGTTGGAACTGGGCCTTGTATCAAGAAGATACGATGGGTCTCGCTCTGTCCTGAATAAAGTTGGCAGTAGCGTGAGTGTGCTCCGTTAACTGCGGTAGTAACCCTCATACCGAAGGGGTCTTATTACGAAATCTCATTTATCGAGTGGTCCCAATTGTCAAAAAAGCTCTCTCAGCGAAATATTTTCAGTTTGCAAGAAAGAAAACTACACAATTTCATATAATTATCCTGAAACATCTAGATTATAATTATCTAGATTTATATCTAGAATTGAGGCGCTTACTTTCAGACAGTCAGACAGACGGACATTATGAATTATAATAAGATTATTTATTTATTTATTACATTATTTACATGTTCATTTATATCTATATATTATTTAGAAGGATATTATTAAGATTATATGGTTCCAATATTTTTTATTTGGAACGTATTACTGGAATCCAACAGATCTGATGATCACTTGAATTTCCATCTAACGTTTTGTGTAACGGATTGTCGTCATTAAGAAAGGTACCACTTTACTTCAATATCATTTAAATCCAGATATCACCCATTCGTGGCAACAGTCTTCTACGGTGTCAGTGGTATCTTACAGCAGGACAATGCGCTCTGCCACATTGCACAAGTTGTATGGTAATGGTTTCAGGAGAATGTGTTGCCCTGGCCACCAAACTCCCCAGATCTCAGTCTCATTAAGCACTTATGGGATTTGTTGGACCAATACATTTGCTCTACAGAACCTCCACCATGTAACCTGCCGTTAACATCCTGGTAACAGATCCAAGAGGAAAACTTTCGAGGTATTTTAGAGTTCATGCCTGATCGGATAAGAGCTGTTTTGCAGGCACAGGGTCAGTTGGTAATAATGCCGTGGCTTATCACTGTATAAGCCGATTGTGTTTGGGATATAACTAACAGACAAACTAAAATTATTTGGCAAGGCCAGCGCACATATATAGGAAATTCAGAAACATGCACACATCTATTTATTTATTTATCTATCTATCTATCTATCTATCTATCTATCTATCTATCTATCTATATATATATCTATCTATCTGTTGGGTAGTTGGGTGATTCGCCTACGACTTCTACCACTGTTGACGTCATCCTCGTACCACATTATTATCACAAATGGATATCAACATGTAGATCTAGATTAACACGGTTTATTGTGCATTCTGCAAATCGTGAATACAAAACAGTACAAAATCACCTACGAGCTTTGCAAATCAGCTATTGAGAATCATAACATTGTGACTAAGTCAGTATCAAGAACAGCTTATACAACAAATTAATCTGGGCGTATTGGAAATAAGTGAATGTATGCTATGAGTAGACTCAGCAGAAAATCGAACTCGGTTCGCCGATTCCGTTGTGCATGCTGATAACCGTTACGTTACTCCACTCTCACCCTCCGTGTCTCTCTATCTCTCATTCTTTCTTTAACACACGCACACACGCAATTGTTGTTAATCTAGTAGTTAATAATTGGTTATTAACAATTGTTTAGTATTGCTATATGATCACTATTTTCTGATGTGTACAAAATATCAAGATGTATTACTGGTCTAAGTGAATGACCAAACACTACTGGTCACTAAATAATTACTTACGGCCAGTGATTTGTCAATCTCTCCTACTTCTTCGACGAATCAATCTGACCCAAGGCGATACCTACTACGTGGGCCCGACAACCAAGTGACTGGAGTCTGTCACTGGAGTCGGACATGGAGTTTTTTTTTAGATGATATAACTGGTGAAAACGGAGGAAAAATGTTACTTGTGAGTGTTTTTACATTCTTACACCATGATATTGTAGAAATAATGAGTCCATTTGTTTCTAGTGATCAATTATTATTATTTCTTATTGATCAGAAAACAGAGAAAATTCAATGAAGGAAATACTTAAGTTAGTAAAAAATAAATAATACAATTTTGCCAAGAAGAGCGATATTTTACTTTATTTTATAGTTTATTTACCTTCCTAGTTTTGACAGAAGCTCAGGCGCATATCTTTTAAAAAGGTAAACAGAATTTATATTTCCATGGTCTTATCTTTCATGTGTAAAAATCATGATGGTACACAAAAGGTATAAGTAAACAAATCATCAAATGGATTAAGTGGGGGATAATCACAAAGGAAAGATATTGTTTCACACAATTTGGAATGGAAACTTATCTAATAAAGGATGAAATTTATTTTAAATAAGTACTGTCACCTGAAATATCAAATCTCTACAGCAAATGTTTTGTTTTCATTGTCACGATATGACACCATTTATTTTCAAAAATATCTCCGGTTCTATGAGTTGTACAAAATATATTTTTTATCTCAGATGTTTCTCCAATCTTTTCTTTTTAATAATGACACTAAAACTCCGACGATAAAATGAGATTTTATACGATTTTGACTTTTTTTTCGTAAGATGTCGATTTTCGGAAGCGCAATCCGCGCAGATGTCTCTACTTATTTTAACCATGTTAAAATTTAAAAACAACTTCAAAACATTTAGTGCTGGTTCTTTCGTTGCCTTAGGAGACTCAAACAAACAATAATTCTTGAAAAATATATTTGACAATATAATTCCATGCTCTTTTCATATTAAAATGATGCATTTATTTCGGAAACTAACATAAAGATATGTGTTAAAGAATCTCTGCAAGCCATCAATTTGACAACATTAAACAGAAGAAGATCTACCGAAATGTGGTATCCAGTGGCATTTTAATTCACCACGATTTATTTATTTCAAAATATCTCCATACACTTGACAATAAAAACGCTGTATCATTAAATATTTCCTCCTCTCTGGGACAATCCTTTCTTGTAACATACACGGTACACGTGTTAGAAAAAGTCATAAAATGGCGTATATTATACCCTGCAACATCAGAGAAGAAGAAAATAAGTGTACTTTCTTTACTTCATTTTGTTATATTTACTTAAGAAAACGCAACATAAGTGTAAAGGGAAAAACTATAAAACTTTGAATAAACAAAAAATTACGTGGTTGTAAAATGAAGTAAAATATCACTGTTCTTGGCAACCATTTATTTTGTTTTTCTAACTTGAGTATTTCTTCATATTCCGTGAAATAAAGTCAAATAATGCGCGTCGGAGTTAAGGCTATAAATATGACAAACATTCGTGGAATAAGACTTTTGACTATTAATAAAAAATTATTGTTTCTCCGTTTTTTCCGAAAGTATTTTTATGCTTCGTTGATGAATATTTTTGTAAAAGTTAAAATCATGTTCTGATTGAATTAATGTTTTCACTGCTTTCTGATCAATAAGAAATAATAATAATTGTAGAAACAAATGGACTCATTATTTCTACAATATCATGGTGTAAGAATGTAAAAACACTCACAATTAACATTTTTCCCCCGTTTTCACCAGTTATATTAATCATCTAAAAAACTCCATGTCCGATTCCAGTGACAGACTCCAGTCACTTGGTTGTCAGGCCCACGTAGTGGACATCGCCTTAGGTCAGATTGATTCGTCACTTCATGTGTTGGTCTTGGTGTGACTGATATTTTGTACACATCAGAAAATAGTGATCAAATAGCAATACTAAACAGTTGTTAATAACCAATTATTAACTACTAGATTAACAACAATTGCGTGTGTGCGTGTGTTAAAGAAAGAATGAGAGATGGTCAGACACAAAGGGAGAGAGGGCGGTAACGTAACGGTTAAAAATGTAAAAACACTGTGAGTGTTTTTACATTTTTAACCGTTACGTTAACAAGTTGTTTTCTCCATATCCGCCTCCAGTGACAAACTCCAGTCACATGGTTGCCAAGCTGTAGTAGGTATCGCCTTGGTCTGACCCCAAATCGAGACTACTAACAAACTGAAATAATTGAAAGTTGTATATAAAAAACAACTGAAATTAAAATGAACGTAAAAACAATTGTTTAGTATTGCTATTTGATCACTATTTTCTGATGTGTAAGTATAAGTCGCAAGACCAACACAAGATGTATTACTGGTCGCGGTGAATGACCGAAAACTATTGATCACCAAAGAATTACTTGTGGTCAGTGATTTGTTAGTCTTTCCTGCTACTTCGACCAATCAATCTGACCCCAAATCGAGACTACTAACAACTATTAATAGTTTTCTTATCAAATTCTGATTAGTTTTCACCTGTTATTCGTTGCCGTAGAAACAACGGCCAGAATTGAAACTTGTATAAAAAACAACTGAAATTAAGATGAACGTAAAAACAAGTCAACATTTGATCACAAATAATGTGTTACAATTACTTCATCCAATAATAAT
>VCCN01002475.1:3398799-3413998 GCA_006491835.1 Architeuthis dux
AAAGCAGAGAGGGCTAAAGTGTGTTGCCAACAGGAAAATACTGTTCTTCGACCAATCAATATGACCCCATCTGCTACTAACAACTATTACCTATTTGGTAACTTTTAGTGTCAAGATAGGAACTGGTGTCGCAGGTCAGTTGAAGTATTAATTCTTACTAGTGTTCTCGCATTGGTCAGATAGTTTGATCAACTGACCATGGGAATATCTTGTGTTGAAAGTGTGAAAGTGAAGAAAGAATGAAAACTGACCATTGCAGTCTGGGTGGGTGGAAGGCGTGGGAAAGGAATGCAGTTTTGCACGTATCTTGTTAGTCCACTATTAGTGGCTTAGAAGGGAAACCGAAGCAATAGTGGACACTGTCTACTAATCAAGGGGTCAGTGGGGAAAGCGAAAGAAAGAAAAGGTCAAAGTTCGTTGCAACCAGGGAAATATTGATTTGTTGTTAAGCGAGAAAACGAAAAAGTAAAAACAAAAAATAAACAAAAACGTGAATTAATTACGAATTTCTTTATTCTTTCAATTTGATTTGTTTTTGCCTTTATTTTCATATTTAGTAACTTTTTCTTTTACCAATCCAAGAAAATAAGGTTCGTTAATTTGAGGCGTACGTGAAAGCTGTCTATATGCAGGTTGGGTGAAAAGGAACTCCCTATTGGAAATTGGTAATAACTTTATTATTAATTGGTCCATTGTAGTCAAACTAGCTTTACTTTGGACCATGCAATTGTAGAATTCGCCTGCAGTGTTGAAATTGAACGTAGGCACCAGCGATGTCCACCAATTTCAGTATAGCCACGATAGACCTTTGCAGGAATTCCGGGGGTATTTTGGCAATAACATGACGCATGCGCTCCTCAAGTTGATCCAGAGTTCGTGGTTCGGTGCAGTACACCTCCACCTTTGTCCACACCCCCTTACTTGAGAAATGTATTTTTTCTGGCTTGCTAGGACCATCGAAGCCTCACCAGAGCCGCGTTAGCCGTATATTTCGGGAACGCGTTCCCTACTCCGATTGATTTCAGAGTTGTCCGTCTCCTAGACTGGTTACTTACCAAGGCTGAAGAGGCCAGCCTGCCCTGCTATTTACCTATAGCTGGAGGAAGAAGATATAGATCCATGCCTTTCTCAAGGGCATTAGTTCGAAATGAACGCAACCGGAGTTTGAACTCAGTTCACCAAACACAACAAACACAAAAACAGGTCAGGCTAGTCACTGAATGGAAACTGTCACGTTACCAATGTTTTTTCCGCAGCATGTCGTGTTGGGGGTTATCAATTAAAATATTGGAAAAAGGGGTGAACAATGAATAAGTTATTTCTTTCGACTTTTGTTGGGAGGTGATCACTAACAAATTCCGAATCAAACTCAGTGGCCAATTTAGCATAAACTTACATTACAAATTGAGCTCCCATTGTGGTCGGGGGTGTTAAAAACAAAAAGATGCGTTACTTCTAGACATAAGGAGTAAATGTTTAGATTTTCAGCCCTCTAACTCCATTGATGCGACCTGTACGCGCGGTACACACGCACATGCATAACCAGACAGCCAGACCATCTTAAAAACTGAAGAAACCTATGTTGACACTTTTGGTGACAGTTTTGGTTGAGAGTTTCCAACGGTGGATATCAACCTATGTGAATCCGATCTCAACACTGAAACCATTTCTTAATCTACTGCGGATTTTGTTAGAATCTGCTGAAATATGACAGGTATTGCCCCCTTTGAATTACTGGATCCTGAAGAAACCACCAATGCAGACTTTTATTGTCAACAACACGTGCGTCTCAATGATGCATTACAAAATAAATGCGCCGCTATTATGAACAAAAAGGGTGTTATCTTTCAGCATAACAATGCAAAGACTAAGCAAAAGAAAGCTAGAAGGAAATATAAGACGTTTGACTGGGAATAACTCATCCTCCATATTCCCCACACATAGAACCTGTGGAGTATCCATTCTTTCAATCACTAGAGAATTTCAACGCAGGCTGATCGAATTACCATAACTTTAATCGCGTTTATACAATCAAAGAACACGGATGCCATTTTGAATCTCTAAACATTATTAACGGTTATAATAAAAAAAAAGAAAACTAGCTTTTAAAGTCAATAAAACAAATCCATCAGCTCCAATCGGCTTAGTTTTCTTGCCATTGGGACCAGTTATTTGATTTGTGAAGTATTGTTTTCTTCTTGGCGTGAAACAACAAGTACACGTTAAACAAATAGATGCAGTCTGTCTTCGTTCTGTGTAACGTAGACGTTCATCCATGACATCAAGGGATAATGGCCACGACGAGCCGAATCATATGGACCCCTTTAAACATAATAATATAAGCAAAGCGATGAAAACTGAAAAATCAATTTTATGCAACAAATGTTACTATGTATGAATTTAAGTGACTAAAAACCTGTTAAAAAAATTATTTAGTTGCAATTTATTTGGTCATCCAACCAAATATCAAAATGATGTGTTGTTGTTTTTTTTTATTGCTGAATTGTTATTTAATAAGCATAGCTTGGTTTTGACACAAGGTCACCAATATGTGGCACCTAGTGAGGATCCAACTCACTACTCAGTAGTAAGAATCTGCGAGACCAGAGTTACTCCGTGATGAATGACCCATTCTTATTGATAAGCTTAGTTTTGTCACAAGACCACAAGTATGAATCACCCTGTGAGAAACGAATTCACTAATCAGTAGTAATGATCTACGAGACCAGCTTGTTAACCATTACTCCATGATGGAGTGACCCTGAAAGCACATTTAATTATTTACTAAGCTTAGCTTACTTCTGGCACATGATCACAAGTATGGCGAACCCATTGAGGATCGAATTCACTTCTCGGTAGTAAGAATATGCGGGATCGGATTTTTAACAACTACCTACGACGAATGATTTGGTGGCGTGTTCATTCGACACGGTGTTCTGTTATTGGTCAGTCACTAAGTCATGGTAACCACCATGGTCGGAAGCTCTTTGTGTAGTCTGGAGAAAGAGAGGAACTAATATTTTGTTGGTGGATATCTTTGTAGTGGAAACATTGTACACTGTGGTCACCAGTGAAGTAGTGGGATGGTCACTTGGATAGCTGAAACGAGGATGTGGCAGACAGATAGGGTTGATAAAAGAACATAAAAAAGTTGTAACAACCGGAGTGATTACTACCACTCCCAGATCCGGAAACTCAGTGGCCTTGCTCTCTAATAAAAAAGGTTCCAAAAATCCTTGTAAACTGTTTGACAAAGTCAGCCTTTTCATTTGCACTGTACCGAAACCTGGTTCATATCAGGACTTCAAAGACGCAGTCATCATACGTTAACACTTTATAAAAACAAACGATGTCAGACTGCTTTAATTACAGGAAAATCAGGTAAAAACGCCAACCTATTCAACCTGAAGCAACTCCAACCCCACAACATGACCACGGTGAAGCTGCTCAGAAAACTCCTGTTTGCAGACGACGCAGCTCTGATAACGTCCTGCTTGGGGAAGGTCACAAAACACGACATAGAAGTCAGCCTTATCAGTAGCGTAGCAAGGGTTCCCCGCGTCCGGGGGCAAAGACAGCAGGGGCAATTGTGCTATATCATTGGAGAGGACATATAGTCCGGGGGCCAGTATGGGCTACCGTTCACCCACCCATGATTCTACTTTTAAGGTACCAAAATGTTCCTTAGGGTGTTCTCTTTCAGAAAAAAGATGTTCCCAAGAAAAAAGTTGGGAAGAACTACCTCATTTGCATAAAACAAAATTGTCGCCAGCATACACCAACAAAACAATATTTCATATCTCGTCTCCCAGTTGACATATCTGAGTACTTTAAAATGCTATATCATGGGTTTAAGACTTGGGGAATTCGAAAATCCACTTTATTTTACCCTAAAATCTTAATTTATAGGTATTTCAGGATTTTACAAGGAAGTGTCCAGTATACTTTATAGACAAAATTGTGGATATAGTTAATGAAGGAGATATATACATATATATATATCGTTGGAAAGAGAATTTCCTCAGCTTTGTCAGCGTTGTCAATTTGTAGCTATTGGGTTTAAAAGGTAACATCTTAAAACGTGAAGCTAAGTATTCAGCATTTTACGAAGAAAATTTCAAGTACACAGTCCAAAGTCTATGGATCCTAGAATTAATCAACCTTTTTCTTGGGAACATCTTTTTTCTGAAAGAGAACATCCTAAGGAACATTTTGGTACCTTAAAAGTAGAATCATGGGGGTCCCCGGACTGGTCCCCGGACTAATAGTTATTAAGTACCAGGCATTATAAACCACGGGGAACTTTGCGCCCCTGCACCCATGTGCGATTTCCCCTTTTCGCCCCCCCCCCGAGTCTTATAAAGACAGTCATCGTCCATGAATCTACACCACCACAAAGGTACTTCTCGCCTTCCGTCTACATCGGCTCGACGAAGATGGAAGTGATTCAGGATTTCAGATACCTAGATTGCATCATATTTTCCGACGTCTCGCTAAGCGCTCCATGCCATGCCTTTGGTAAACTATACAAACGTGTCTGGGACAACAGAAAGAGATTACAAAGCCATCGTGCTGCCCACCTATTTGCACTGTACCGAATCTTGGGTCACATACCAGCATCGACTACTTAAGCATTGTTATCCGTGTTGCCTCCGCAACATTCTCAAAGTGTACTGCAGCGATTACATCACAAATAACACGATCCTTAAGACAGCCATGGCCACAACCATTGAGACTATTCTGCAAAAGACACGCGAAGATGGGCTATCGACTACCAAATACCCTCCTATTCGTGAACTAGTTTATCTCTAATACAGGGGCTTCTTGATAGGGACCATCACATCCTGTGGAATCTACCATCGTCAGTGGACAGCAGGTGTAGCCAACAGGAAGACAAAGCCACACAAAGTTCACCAAGCAACCTCCTTTGCCAAAGCAAACTGAAGAGTAAAAGCAGAAGGAAACAAACTGCTGCAGGGTCAAACTCTACACAAACTTCTATTCCGGCTGAAGAAGATTATTGCTACTTTTGTATTTTATATATAATAGATATAACATTATAAAAAATATGTTTTTTGTATAAAAGTAGTTATTTATTTAGAATGAAATAAGCCCGTGCGTATAAGTATGGTACATCTTCATAACTGAGACATTTCAATTTAGATCAGTCAGTAAGACAGCCACCTGCCAATCAAATCACGGTAGGGGGATGTGAATTCTACATATCAGGTTACACCCCTAATTTTGGGTGGGGATTGTTCTTGTTCTTTTCTTTAAACCCAGACTGTGTACCGGAGTTTGACAAAAAGGCAGCACTGTAATGTACGAGCTTTCCCTCCGGCTGCTAGACTTTCTCCTACAACCATTGTCTAAAAAGCCTGCCCCTCCTGCAGGGCTTGCAATGGGCTTGGAAAACCCTCCTCAACCAGCGTTCACAAAGCCAAGCCAGTCGGAGAATGACTAAAATCTATCGGTCACTTATTAATTACATGTGGTCAGTCTTTTGTTAGTCTCTCTTGCTTCTTCGACCAATTAATCAACCCCCAATCATGATTAGTAACAACTATTACTTAATTGGTAACTTTTAGTCATTTAGTATCGGTTGGTTACTAGTGTCTAGATTGGAACTGGTGTCGCTGGTGAATAAAATATTCCTTCTTACTAGTGTTATCTTATTGGTCAGTTCGTAGTTCAAAGTGACCACGGAAATATTTGGTGTTGAAAGGGCGAAAAGGAGGACAGAGTGAAAGCTGACCATCGCAGCCCTGGGGTGGGTGGAAGGGGTAAGAATGGAATGCATCTTTACATCTTGTTAGTCCACTATTAGTGGCTGTAGCCGACTGAGGAGGGAAACCGAGGCAGTAGTGGACACTGTCCACAAAAGTAGGGGTCAGAGGGGAAATCAAAAGAAAGCAGAGATGATTAAAGTTTAATGCAACCAAGAAAATATTGATTTGTTGATAAAAATAGGAGACAAAGCTGTTAAATCAAAATAATAATAAAATTGCTAAATAATTACGACTTTCTTTATTCATTGAATTTTCCCATTTAATTTCATATTTGGCAACTTTTTGACAAATGCAGGAAAACAACGGCCGTTCATTTGAGGCATATTTGGAATCCGTGAATAAAGTCCAACTAATAAATACACATATACAAATTGTCCTAAAAGTAACGCCCTTTTCTCCCAAAGGTTCGTTGGCTGGGAGGCATCATAGGGCCACACCTCTTTGATTCCAATGTGACCTCTGAAGATTATGTAGATCTTCACTGAAATGTTTTGAGGATCTACTATTAGTAGTGGACACTGTTCACAAAAGAAGGGGTCAGCGTGGAAATCAAAAGAGAGCAGAGCGGATTAAAGTTTATTGACAAAGGGAAAATATTATTAACATATTATTTCAAAAAGAGTAGTAATTAAGGATTACTACAATCTCAACATTCATTTGTTCTTGCTTTAAATTTCATATTTGGCAAATTTCACAAATGCATGGAAACAATGTTCATTAATTCGAGGCGTATGTGGAGACAATGTATATATACATTGGATCAATAAATTCGCAGCTTGATACAGTTATAAAATGGATTTGATCTAAAATATTCATTGTATAATTTTAGATCTATGTAAAAAATGGAGAAACGTTGGCACAACTGCATAGGTGAGGAATGAGGTTACGTTGAAAGATATATATTTGTTGCGTAAAATAAATGCTTTTTCATCATTCGACTACGGACGTATTGATGTATCTACATATGCATACATATATCAATGTGTACAGATCTTACCCGATGAGGCATACATTCTAGAAGACTTCTAAAGGTTTACTCTGGGATCTGGTGCAACGATGTTAACAGCAGCTCCTTCAACTGCTGCAAGTTACGTGCTGGAGGTTCTGCAGAGGGAGCATGTTGGACCAACACATACCATAAGTGCACTGGGGGAAGGGCGGGTTTGGTGGCCAGGACAACAAAGTAAAGTATTCCCGTACAACTCGTGTGGCGTGGGAGAGTGAATCGTAGTACTGAAAGATGCCCCTAGAAGACTATTGCCATGAAGGGGTGTTCCTGGTCTTCAACGATTCTGAAGTAGATGTGAGGCAACAAAGTACCTTCCGCATGAATGATAGGACCCAATGGTTCCAATCAGATGAAAGATGGCCCTAAAAGACTGTTGCCATGAAGGGGTGTTCCTGGTCTTCAACGATTCTGAAGTAGATGTGACGCAACAAAGTACCTTCCGCATGAATGATAGGACCCAATGGTTCCAATCCGACCGTTGCTCAAACCATTACATTGCCTCCACCAGTTTGTTATTTTCCTACAGTGCATCCTGATGTGAAGTGGAACAAACACAATAAGTATTACTGGTCGCGGGGAATGACCGAACACTATCGGTCACCTAATAATTACTAGTGGTTCGTCTATCTTGCTTCTTTGACCAATCAATATGACCGCATCTGCTACTAACAACTATTACTTATTTTGTAACTTTTAGTCGGTTTCTAGATTGGAACTGGTGTCGCTGGTCAGTTAAAGTATTCTTTCTTACTAGTTTTATCTCATTGGTCAGTTAGTAGATCAAACCGACCATTGAATATTTGGTGTTGAGTGTGTGAAAAGGAAGAAAGAATGAAAACTGACCATTGCCGTCTGGGTGAATGGAAAAGGAATGAATGTAATGCATCTTCGCACATGTCTTGTTAGTCCACTATTAGTGGTTGTAGCCGACTGAGGTGGAAAACCGAAACAGTAGTGGACACTGTCCACTAAAGAAGGGGTCAGTGGGAGCAGCGAAAGAAGAACAGGTTAAAGTTTATTGCAGCCAAGAAAATGTTGATTTGTTGGTGAATAGAGGAGAAAACAAAATAATTAAAATAACGAGAAGTAATTACGAACATTTGCCACTACCAACACTCTTACGTTTGGGGCTATACATTAAACCCGGCCTTGTGGCACATTTGCCCCAGGGGGGGGGGCGATCAAATCATAACATTTATTCAATTTGATTTAATAAGTGTTATGTTCCCCGTTATTTTCTGTATGAATTTCGTAGAGGCAGTATTGCAACACAATGAATATCAGGTCTGGTTAACCACTCAATAGAAACCGTCATGTGACAAATATCTTTTGGCAGCATGTCGTGTTGGGGGTGATCAATAAAAGAAATTGGAAAAAGTGTGATCAATGAATACGTTACTTCTCTCTGCTTTTGTTTTGCGGTTTCACTAGAAACATCTAACTTTTCAAAAAACAAGCGTGAAGTCTGCCGGACACAAACTAAGGGATCAATTTAGTAGAAAACTAACACCGTATTCTCTAGACGTAATAAGGAGTAAATGTTTAGATTTTCAGCCCTCTAGCTCCATTGGTGTGACACATACATACATAGATATCCAGCCAGCTTGCCATCCAGGCTCACTTGAAAATTGAAGAAATCTATGTTGACAGATTTGGTGACAGTTTTGGTTGACGGTTTCTGATTTGTGCTGTGTACCTAAGTGCCTCGCTCTAGATGGACCACCACTTTTTGTGTCAACTGTTCAAGCAAATCATTGCCAAAACACTGGAGATTTGTGCTATACATGAGGATCAACATCTCAAGCAAATAAGAAACAAATCTCAAGAAGTTGTGACTCTCAGAAAGTCTCACTAGAAAATGGGGAGGTGGGAACAGCGATCACGTTATTCCGCCCGTCTATTGGTTTCTCCTTTATTTTTAATTGAGAAATGTATTATAATTCTTTTCTCGCTTGCTGGGACCATCGAAGCTTCACCCGTTAACCGTATATTTCGGGAACGCGTTCCCTACTTTGTTCGTTGCTAGCATCACACGACGCTGGATGAGCGGTTACACTGCCTCGTTTTGAATCCAGAGTTGTCATTCTCCTAGACTGGTTGCTAACCAAGGCTAATGAGGCCAGTCTACCCTGCTATTTACCAATATCTGGAAGAAGAAGAGATTGATTCATACCTTTCTCAAGGGTATTAGTGCGAGGTGAACACAAACTCAGCCGGAGTTTGAACTTGGTTCACCAATTCCATATTCAGTGCTGCTAACTGTTTGGCCACCCGCACCATCGGGAAATGGGTACTTTGTTGAGAACAAACACAAAAACAGTGATTATCAACCAATGTCAATCCGATATCAAGATTGAAACCAGGACTTCATCTTCAGAAGATTTTGCTATGCATCTGGTGAAATATGACAGGTATAGTCTCCTATGAATTACTGGATCCTGTAGAAACCATCACCGCAGACCTTCATTGTAAACCACACATGCGCGGAATTGGTGCATTACACAAGAAATACATAACATTGGTGAACTGAAAGGACGTCATTGTTCCACTTGACAATGCAAGACCTCACTGAGAGGAACACACGCAGAAGAGAAAGAAATCATTCGGTTGGGAATTATCCCTTTATCCTCTATACTCACCAAACCTAGCCACTTTGGATTATCGTTTGTTTTGATCACTGGAGTATTTTTTGGTGCCTTGACATTCAGAAACAAGAAAGACATCATCTGCTGAAATATGACAGGTATTGTCTCCTATGAATGACTGGATACAACACTGTATACCTTTATTGTCAACAACACGTGGGTCTCAATGATGCATTACACAATAGATGCGCCGCTATTATGAACGCAAAGGGTGTCATTCTTCAGCATGACAATGCAAGACCTCGCTCAGAAAAACAAATTCCAGAAGAAAATAGAACCGTGTGGCTGGCACGTCTTATCTGATTCTCCATATTCCCCACACATAGATTATCTGTGGATTATCATTTGCTTGTAAAACATTCAAAAGGGATTTATTGAACTAACATTCAATAAGGAATACAAATCTGAAAGAGATAAACATGATTGAATTGTGGCTGTCAAATACAACTAAAGAGCTTTATCCAAACATGTGGTCTGAAATGGCTAAAGTATCAGATCTGAATATTGACAAAAAAAGAAGTAGAACTGATATATGTATGCGAGGATATATCATATTAATTCTCACAAATATTTATCCAAATACATTTCTCCGTTTTTATTTTTGTTAGATGAAGAATTATAAATCATTATTATTTATGACTGCTTTTTTACCTCCATCTTAATTACTCAGTGCCGGAGGGCAATCGGTCTGAGCAAAAGTTGCGATAAAACGCAACTGATAAAATTTAAGATAAGAAGTAGTCATAAACGAATTTAAATAATACTGTTTTATTCAAATATTGAGAATATAGCAGTAAGGCATCAAACACACGGGTCACATTAAATAAACAATATACGTAAAATGTCATTTTAGTTTCATAAATAGATTTTGCGGGGCGATTGCTATTAAACCCTGCGTTAAACACATACACACTCAGGTGTCTTAGTTCTGTGTAACGGAGACGATCATCCACGACTTCAAGGGATAATAGCCACGACGAGCTGAATCATATGATCTTCAATAAAAAAAATAATAATATCATCATCAAAGCCATGAAAACTGAAAAATCAATTCTTTTCAACAAATGTTACATGGTATCAAGTCAAGTGACCAAGTGCCTGTGTTTATGCTATTTTTCTGGTCATTTATTTTGTATCTATCTGTCTGGACTTTTAGATGGTTTCATTTTTAAATTTTGAAATGAACCATTGTTCTTCCTAGAGGGGCTCAGACGGAGAATCTCTTTCATTTTGTTGTTACGAAACGTTTTGGTCAATCCATTCTTTGGCCTTGCTACGGTGGAAAGGAAAGAGGTCCTTTTTTGTTCCAGAGGTACAATCCGATTGGAGAGAAGGGATTTTTTACAGGTAGTGTACTCAGACGAACGAGTTTTCAACGTTAAAAAAGATTTGTGGAAATTACATCTAAATAACCCCTCCCCCATATTCCTATGTAGATTCACACCCGGAGAAGGACGAAGAATGAATCGACCGGGACGTTGTTCTAACAGCAGGAATACTTACCATAATTGTCCAAAGATCTCTTGGAAAATACTTTAATTACTCTATGAAGTATTAAGACTAGTATTCTCATATTTCTGCTTGTATCACTCCACGTCGGCTGATATCTTCTTCAGCCTTCCCAATGTGTATGATCCATCCGCTAGTCCTTGAAAACAACAACGATGAGGATAATAATCTAAATATTTCAAAGAATCGGTGTTGCAATTTATTTGGTCATGCAAACAAATATTAAAATGTTGTTTTGTTTAATTAGTATTTATTTAATAAACATAGCTTAGTTTTGACACAAGGTCACCAATATGTGGAACCTAGTGGGGATCTAACTCACTACGCATTAGTAAGAATCTGCGAGACCAGCATTTTAACAACTACCCACGAGGAAGGACCATTCTGATTGATTAGTTGAGCACATTGATAAGTCACGACTAGTATGGAACTGCTGTCGCTGATCTGTTGACGTGTTCATTCGGCATAGTGTTCTGTTATTGGTCAGTCACTAGTTCAAAGTGACCACCGTGGTCAGAAGCTGTTGGTGTAGTCTGGAGAAAGAGAATACATAATTGTTTGTTGGTGGATATCTTTGGAGTAAAAACATTGGACGCTGTTGTCACCAGTGAAACCGTAGTTGGTCCACAGTCCTTCGGGTAGGGTCAGTTGTATAGCGGAAACGAGGATGGCGAAGATGGGGGAGACATATAGGGTCGATAAAAGAACAAGAAGGAGTTGTAGCAACCGGGAATGATTGATACCACTCCCAGATCCGGAAACTCAGTGGCCCTGCTCTGTAAGAAAGGACCCAAGATCTCCTTGTAAATTGCTGGGAACAGGACAAACTACCCCAGGACTTCAAAGACGCAGTCATCATAACCCTTTAGGAAAACAAAGAGACAGGTCTGGTTAGTCACTCAATAGAAACCGTCACGTGGTCAATGTCTTATGGCAGCATCCCGTTTTGGGATGATCAATTAAAAAAATGGAAAAATGAGTGATCAATCAATAAGTTACTTCACTCGCCTTTTGTTGGGCAGTGATCACTAAAAGAGTTCAAATTTTCAAAAAACTAGCATGAATGCTGCCGAACACAGATTAAGGAACACATTTAGCATACACTTACACTGCAAATTGAACCTTCAAATGAAAACATATGTAGATGGGGAGGGATTTAAAAAAACAAAGGAAACGTTTTTGTCCATACTTAATAAGAGTAAATGTTCAGCCCTCTAGCTCCATTGGTGCGGACTGTACGTGCGATAGATATATGCATACATAGATAGATAGCCAGCCAGACCAGCTTGAAAACCTATGCTGACAGTTTTGGTTTCAGTTTTGGTTGACTGTTAATGCTGGACTGCTCTAATTACAGGGGCATCAAGTAAAAACGGCAACCCATTCACTTTGACATGGAATTCAGCCTTATAAAGACGGTCATCCTCCATCGACCTGCACCAAGGCAAAAGGATGTCAGAGACCTAGGTTGTATCATATTCGCTTTTGATAGACTACACGAACGTGTCTGAGACAACAGAAACTGCAGAAAAAACACAAAAACAATAGATTACAAAGCCATCGTGCTTCCCACATTTCTGCATTGTACCGAATCCCGGGTCGTATACCAGCATCACCTACGCCAACTTAAGATATTCTATCACGGTTGCCTCCGCACCATTCTCAATGTACACCGGAGCAATTTCATCACGAATATCGAGAGTCTTAAATCAGCGAGGGCCACAAGTAGAGGCTATTCTGCAAAAGACCTACCTACGGTGCACAGGCCACGTGGCGAAGATGGAGGATGGTAAACTAGTTTATAGCCTATAGAGCCCCACCGAAGAGCAAGGCATGCCCTTCCCCTCGGCTGTCAGACATTCTGCTACGACCGTTGTGTAAAAGGCCTGCCTCTCTTGCATAGGCCTCGCTGGCTACCTGGGGGTTCGCAACGGACGACAACGAGGTCAAATCAGTCAGAGTATGACTAAACACTATTGGTCACATATTATTTACTTGTGGTCAGTCTTTTGTTAGTCTATCTTGCTTCTTCGACCAATCAATCTGACCCCCAACCAAGACTACTAACAACTGCTACTTAATTGGTAGCTTTTAATCACTTGGTATCGGTTGTTACTAGTGTCTAGATTGAATCTGGTGTCGCGCGTCAGTTGAAGTATTCCTTCTTACTAGTGTTATCTCATTGGTCAGTTAGTATGACCATGGGAATATTTGGCGTTGAAAGGGTGAAAGGTATGAAAGAAAGAAAACTGACCATTGCAGCCTGGGTAGGTGGAAGGGGTAGGATGGAATGCATCTTTGAACATGTCTTGTTAGTCCACTATTAGTGGCTGTAGCTGACTGAGGAGGTTGACCGATGCAGTAATGGACACTGTCCACAACAGAAGGGGTCAGGGTCAAGTGAAAGAAAGCAGAAAGGGTTAAGGTTTGTTTCAACCCGGGAAATATTGATTTGTTGGTGAAAATAGGAGACGAAGAAGACAAAACAAAATATTTATTTTCGTTGCATTTTTGCCTTTGTTTTCATATTTGGCAACATTTTGACCAATGCAGGAAAACAACGGTCATTAATTATCTAGCTCTTCATCGAAATGTTTTACAAGGTGTCCCAAAAATAACGTCCGATTTCTCCCAAAGTTTCGTCTGCTGGCATAAGAAGGCAATACAACTTTGATGCCAATGTAGCAGTTACTTTTCTCAAAGTACTAAAATAGGGTTAAAAATAGCAAACTGGCTTTGTGTCCTCGACGGGCCCAGTTCTAAACCCTATGAAGTACGCAACTAAATATTAGCTTCCTTTTTGCGTGACGTCAGCACGCCTATAAAAACCCTTGTTTTTCGATTATCTAGGCCTTCGTAGCCTGTTCCTTACAGTGCCTCTGTCTATTTCTCTCGCACGTAAAAACATATCTTCCTTTTTTTCCACTTAATGTTTGGGGTCGCTTAGGTCCCACTTTCTAACTACGGACATTTCTTCAAATGCCGTCTCTTTTTACTTCAAATCTTTGGTCATGCTTTCTCCATTCCTTTTCGCCAAAACTAGGAATGAATGCCTCAAATATAGGCCCTTACGATCATTTACATGACCATCGATCATTAGTTTCTGTTAAAATCAGGTTTAGCGGAGCAATTCCTTAAATGTCTTCCTGACCAGAACTATCTTTACATACCTGGCATTCTTCTACTTTCTGTCAAAAGCCCTCTTTTTCTCTTAACACCATTTCTTTTGCTGAGAGCAGACATCATTAGGCGCAATTATCACCTAAAGATTTAGTTCGCATAACTACGCTGCATTTCGGAACTCGAAAAACGGCTATGGCAAAATCCCTTTTCTTTTCTTTTTACCATAACTCTTCATCTCACCAAAACCCTTCACTAACTCTCTTTTACATATGCGTATATTTCCTTTTTATTGTACCCTTTTTCCGTACAATGTTTTTTTATTAAACATAACCTGTTTTCATTTTAAATCTGACGCCTTTGTGTTTTGATTCATTATATTTCCTTTGTTTGAATTGACCGCCAAAAACAATTATGGCCGATTTTCCGTCCTTCCTCTATTTTTGACCACGTGACCTTCCTTCTTCCATCACCTTCAGGACAACCGACTACTATTCCTGATAGAACTATCGGTAGAAACGATACACATTCTTCTATAACTCAAATAACTTCTCCCCAGCTTTAACATTTATTAATCCCTTACAATCCTTCCAACTTATAACCTTGTAGAAACCCCAAATCTACAAATTGGTAACCCCTCTTTCAACACCAAGATAACCCTTGAAAATTATCTTGATATTCACCAAAATGTTTTCAGGTCGAGAATGATGCAGAGTGATTATTATTTTCAACAAGACGACGCCCGGCCACATTACGATTGCATTATGCGAGACTGGCTTGATGCTAATTTGGAAGGTCACACCCTAGCACGGCGCGGTGCTATCAAATGGCCAGTGAGATCATATGACTTCGAGATCTTTTTCCTGTGGGGAGTCCTAAAGAACAGGATGCATTGTACAAAACCTGCCACCATAGCTGAATTTAAAACCAGGATAGAAAAAGAAATGTGCCACCGTCGTCGTTGAATGTGTGTAGGTAAGTAGCATACCGACTGGATTCATCGAAATTGGCCGCAGTCATTTTAGACCGTATTGACCGCATTGCGTATGTCTATGTTTATTAGATTAGTAGTTGGTTTATTGCATCTGTTTTGGGACAAATCGGGTGTTACTTTGGGGTCAACCTAG
>VCCN01002475.1:3442405-3453207 GCA_006491835.1 Architeuthis dux
TTGATTTGTACCAAAACCGCGACATCAGTTCCGTACTAAACGGCAGTGACCAACAGAAACTAAACTACCAATGTACCGTTTAAGTATTCGAAAGAATAGGGTTTCTTTTTATGGCATTCGCGTTACGTCGATTTTAATCACCAGAGAGAGAGAGAGAGAGAGAGAGAGAGAGAGAGAGAGAGAGAGAGAGAGACGCATAATCGGAATTTGAGTAGAATTTGTCTATTGAAAATTGAAAATGGCCTGTCAAACCAAAATATAATAAATATACCAATGAAAAAAGTTGAATGTCGCAAACTTGAAGTTTTATTTTAGTTGAAAGAATAACAATATCAATTTTTGACTGAAGTACGATCATGCCGGTTCTTGAGACATCCAAAATGACTGGATAATTCCCGGATAAACATTGTATTATTATTTGTTTAGATCACTCTTGTATTTTATAATGCATGGAAAGTGTCACAGCCATCGACAAAAAAGGAGAGAAACTGAAAGAAAGAGTAGATTAATTAGATAAACCTGCTTGATGTGATTTGTCCTCATACGCATGCCTGAACTACTGACCCTGCAGAGAATGAACAAAATCGATCATTTCTCTCCCATCGCATTTGGTCATCTCTCCAGATGTCTTTCACATAGAAACACCACTTTGTTCTAAATTGACCCTTTCCCTGCGGACAGTGTCCACTGTGGAGTTACTTTTATCTTCAGTTAGACTATGGATACTAATTGTATAAGATACAATCCAGGCACCAAATCGGATTCTTTCTTGCTCTCACATGTCCAGCCACGATTCTTAACCCGTTTAATTGTAAGTGTTTGGTGATCAATGGCGGGTAATACCTTAAACACTTTCTTAAAAATCATGTCGTCATCATTCTTTATTGTTACAACTCTGCTCCATAAGATAGTGACTACTGTTACAAGAAATCTTACTACTTGTGGATCCCCTAGTTATTTCTTTTTACATTTATTCAAATTTATAAGTATCTTTGTTTGGAGGGTATATACGTTTATTCAAGATATATGAATCCTTATTCAAAATATATGTACCTTTATTCAAAATATATGTATCTTTATTCAAAACAAGTACTTTTATACAAATTGATAATTACTTTTATTCAAATTCAAAACGAATGGACCGTTATTCAAAATATATGGACATATTCAATATTTGTGTACCCTTGTTGATTAAGGGATATAAGAATACTTTAACATCGAGATTGCCAATTTTAAAACTTTGCTTCTTACATTTTGACCCCCCCTCCCCAAAGAAGTTTTTATTGTGGGGTTCAGTTTACAATGTAAGTTTATGCTAAACTGTTCTATTAGTTTGTGTCCACCAATGTCCACGGTTGTCTTTTAAAAATTCGAACCTTTTTAGTGACCACGGTCCAACAAAAGGCGAGAGAAGTAATTTATTCATTGATCACCCCCAACACGACATGCTGCCAAAAGGCATTGATCACATGACGGTTTCCATTGAGTAACCAACCAGACCTTGTATTTATTAATGCATGTAAATTGTCACGGCCACCGACAAAAAGGGAAAGAAACAGTTGAAGAAATGGTGAATTAATTAGATAAACCTGCTTGATGTGATTTGTCCTCATAAACATGACTAAACTGCTGACCCCGACAGGGAAAGAAATATCGATCATTTCTCCCCCATCTCATTTGGTCATCTCTCCAGATGTCTTTCACATAGAAACTCTCCTTTGTTCTAAATTGACCCTTTCCCTGCGGACAGTGTCCAATGTGGAGTTACTTTTATCTTCAGTTAGACCAGGGGTTCCCAACTTGGGCGATATCGCCCACCGGTGGGCGATTTCAACTGTTGGGTGGCCGATGGAGCAACTGAACAGAAAATGGTGGGCGATTGGAAATTTTGGTGGGCGATATAGGATTTTGAGTATTAAGAAGGTATTTCAACATATGCTACCCGAAAAAAAACATTCAAAGGAGATATGCAAAGAACTTGTATAAAAAAAGTCAGCCTTATTTGTTACCCCCCTTTGGTATTTTTACTACATCATAAAAAGTCAGTTTACGAACCAGTAACAAACTTTTACCAAACATTTTTGGTATGCTTTTGAATATTTACTATACAAGTGGGCGGTGGGAAAATTTTCCATATGAAAGTGGGCGATGACGCAAAAAGATTGGGAACCCCTGAGTTAGACTATAGATACTAATTTTATCAGATACAAGCCAAGCACCAAATTGGATTTTTCTTGCTCTCATTTGTCCAGCCACGCCTCTTGAGTCTTGTAATGGTAAGTAAGGTGTGTTAGTGTCCAGTGGGTGGGTAATATCTTTAGCGTGTTGTTGAAAATTCTGTCACCATTCTTTATTGTTACAACTTTGCTCCATAAGATAGTGAACACTGTTACAAGAAACCTTACTACTTGTGGATCCCCGAGTTATCATTGTGCATTTATTTATAAGTATCTTTGTTGGAAGGTATGTACGTTTATTCAAAATATATGTATATTCATTCAAAACAATTATTTTTAGTCAAAACCTAAGTACTGGATCTTTATTCAAAATATATGGACATATTCAATATTTATGCACTTTTGTGGATTACAAGGTTAAAAAATACTTTAACACTGAGATTGGAAATTTCAAAGATTCGTTTCAATCAACGTCAAAAATAATGCGACAGTATTTAAATAAAATAAGATTCAAAACATAATATTTGCTTTGTTTGTAACGGCAACTGCAAGATATTTTGCAGAATGAGCAAAAACATTCAAAATTATGAAAATCAAATATTTCATTAGATTGTTTGAAAATTGTGATCAACTCATAGATTTTCAACTCCCTTTTTTATTTTTGAATATTTGAGCTGCTGGATTGTCCGTCCGGTTGCAATACAAATTCATTTATGACGTGGACATGTCTAGAGCATTTCACAGAATGAGACAAACGCTCGCCAAAACGACATGTCAGTTAAACAAACTTGTAAAAGATCCCACAAATAAGATGGTTTGTTCCTCATACCACAAAAATGGAATTTCGATTTTATGATCAGTTGATGATCTCCCCCATTTCGACCAATCTTCCAAGGACAATGTCCACCACTGCTTCAACTGTTCCGACTAACACCAACCACACCCACTAATAAAATAACAAAAATAACCAGTACCAAATCACATTTCTGACGACCGGCAATTTAATCCACACCAAGACCCAGTGACACACATGTATGATGGTCAGTTTTTGCCTGACCAATGATTGAAATTTGATTTTTTACCAATACAGCGACACCAGTTCCGTACTAAGCGCCAACGACCAACAAGTGACCAACAGGAACTAAACTACCAATGTACCATTTGAGCATCTGAAATAATAACAATATCAATTTTTGATTGAAGTACTATTAGACTGGTTCTCTAGAGACTCAGAACAACTGGATACTTCCCGGAAAAACCTTGTACTATTAGAAACTGTCACCCAAACTGTCAACATAGATTTCTTCAAGTTTCAAGTGAGTCTGGCTGGCTGTCTATCTATCTATGTATGTGTTGCGCGTACTGGCCCTATCGATGGGGCTAGGGACTGAGAATTTTAACATTTACTACATATTATGTCTAGAAAAAACATGTTTTTTAATACCCCCCCCCAAGAAAAATATCGTAGTGGGGGGTTCAGTTTACAATGTAAGTTTATGCTAAACTGTTCTCTTAGTTTGTGTCCGCCAATGTTCACGCTTGTCTTTTTAAAATTCGAACCTTTTTAATGATCACGCTCCACCCCCAAAAAATGCAAGAGAAGTAATTTATTCATTGATCACCTATTTTTCCAATTTTGTAATTGATCACCCCCAACAAGGAATGCTGCCAAAATACATTGGTCACATGACGGTTTCTATTGAGTAACCAACCGGACCTGTTATTTGTTTAAATCACTCTTGTATTTATTAATGCATGGAAAGTGTCACGGCCATTGACAAACAAAGGAAAGAAAGGATAAATTAATTAGATAGACCCGCTGGTGTGATTTGTCCTCATACCCATGACTGAACTGCTTACCCCCTGGAGAAAAAAATATCGATCATTTCCCTCCCATCGCATTCGGTCATCTCTCCAGATGTCTTTCTTTTAGCAAAACCCATTTGGCCTCAATTTGACCCTTTCCACACGGACAGTGTCCAGTGTGGAGTTACTTGTATCTTCAGTTAGACTACGGATACTAATGTTATAACAAATCTGGTCCTGCTTCTACTTTATTGCGTAATTCTACTATACATTTTGGAAGTATGTAAGACTTTTCAGTTTAGCGCAGGTGGTAACACACCAGGCTAGCAATCACTAGGCCATGAGTTCAAATCACTGTAGGGGAATGGAGATTTTACATATCCGTTTACTCTAATTACTTACGCTAATTTTGGTGAGGATTTTCCTTGTTCTTGTTCTTGCTACATAGGAGAGTAAAGTCAACTCTCACTTTGTCCTGGAGTTTGACAACATAGACGCTAGGCACAAAATCCGACTATTTCTTCTTCTCTGTTGTCAAACCACGACTCTTGACCTAAATGTAAATGGTAAGTAAGTTTAGTGTGTTTAGTGACCAGTGGGTGGGTAATATCTTAGGCTTTTTCTTGAGAATTTCGTCATTACTTTTTTCTCATACTACTCAAAAACTGTGACTACTGTTACAAAAAACTTACTACTTGTGGATCTCTTCGTGACTTATTTTTACATTTATTCAAAATTATAAGTTACTTCATTGGAAGGTATGTACTTCTATTTAAAATATATGCATCTTTCAAATGGTTCTTCGGACGATTGAACCCCTTGCGTCGTGTTAAAACACAAACAACAAGAAGGGGTTCAATCGTCCGAAGAACCATTTGAATGTTAATGTTGAATGTTAATGACCCTTCTCAAAACTAAAGAAAATATATGTATCTTTATTCAAAACAATTACTTTTAGTCAAGACCTTAGTACTTTTATGCAAAGTTATGAGTAGTTTCATTCAATTTATTCGTGCTTTATTCAAAACTTATTTACATTGAAAACTTATGTATCGTTACACAAATCATATGGACATTTATTCAGGATATATCTAACCTCATTCAAATCACATCAAGCCAATGTCGGGGCATCTGACCATGAAACAGAGCTCAGTGGATTAAAAGAGGAATGTGGATTCATGCCTTTCTAAGAGGAATTATACTTATTCGGAAAAGTATCTGTAAGAAATTTCAAAAAATAAGGAAAACGATAAAACAATATGTCAGTTAAACAAACTCGCAAAACATCCCAAATGCCTTGTTTCTCACCCCACACAAAAGGAAATATCGATCTTATGGTCAGTTGACCATATGGTCACGTGGTCACCTTTTTCAGTCTTCTTCTTCTTCTTCTTCTTCTTCTTCTTCTTCTTCTTCTTCTTCTTCTTCTTCTCACTGACAGTTTTCCAAGGACAATGGCCACCATGCTTCAACAGCTCCTACCAACACCAACCACAGCCATTAATAGAATAACAAAGAAAACCAGTACAAAATCAAATTCCTGATGACCCACAATTTAATCCACCCCAAGACCCAGTGACACACATGTATGATGGTCAGTTTTTTCCACGGACTGACCAATGATTGGGCGTTGATTTGTACCAATACAGCGACATCAGTTCCGTACTAAACGCTAGTGACCTACTGGAACCAAATAACGCAAGTACCATTTAAGCAACTAAGAGAATAAACTATCAATTTCTGACTAAGATTAAAAAAAAAAAAAAATAATAATGATAATGATAATGATGATGATGATAATGATAATGATAATGACAATAATAATAATTGAGGAGCGTGAAGGTGACAGTAGTACCGATCCTGGTCAGAGCTCTGGGATCAAAAATCCTTGACCGGTCAGTCCTTTTACTTGTTTGACTAATCATCGGTAAGTATTAGAAACCCTAAACCAAAACCGTCACATAAACTGGCAACATATGTGACTTCAGTTTTTAAGCGGGTCTGGCTGGCTGGCTATGTATCAGGCGTACATGCCGCACCGATGGAGCTAGAGGGCTGAACATTTCAACATTTACACTTTATTATGTCTAGAAAAAAACGATTTTTATGTTTTTTTGAAAATCTCCCCCTCCTAAATAGGTTTTTAGTGGGGATTCAATTTACAATGTACGTTTATGCTAGGTCCCTTAGTTTGTGTCCGGAAGCATTCACGCTTGTTTGTTTTGTTTTTGTTTTGAAAATTCGGACTTTTTGGGGGATCACTGTCCATTACAAGGCGAGAAAAGTAATTCATTGATCAGCACTTTTTCCAATTTCCTTCATTGATCACCCCCAACACGACATGCTGCCCATAGACATTGGTCACGTGACGGTTTTCTATTGAGTGACCAACCAGACCTGTTTCTTACTCCTTTTCAGTTTGGCTGTTTGATGACATAGTACAGTTTCATCACTTTGATCCTGCAGTCATGGGACCTGACTATTGCCGGACCAAAGAAAATGCCGGATAATTGAAAATATTTGTTCATATCATAAATGTTAGCGGTTTATCGATTCTTAACTATTTTTCTTATAGTTCGGAAAATTGAGCGATATATTTTAATATACTTTATATAATGCATATTATATTATAATAAATGAAAATTGGTTGCTCTTACTTTTTAATTGGTTTTATCCACACATATAATAATTAGCAATGCACATGTGTCGTATGTTCCGCTTACGTCATCAGTGACGTAAATTAGTACAAATAGGATTTTCCGTTAAACTTGATAAATTGTATATTTACTTAAGTCTACCATTAGTTTAGTTTAATATTCAGAAAATATTGAACATACATAAGAGAATGCTACGCAACGTAATGTTTTTGATATTTTTTGACGGAAATGGGTTAACTCGAAATCACTTATAAGATTCAGAGAAAATTAATAAATGCTTGTCTAATTTGAAGCTAAAATCAACATCGAAAGTTGCCGAATTTTGAATTCTTCGATTAGGTTTCAAACCGTGGTTAGGTTTTTATACGTTCCATTTAGCAAGTCGGTTTGTAAATGCCCAAGTTACTATTCAAACGGTACTTTGAAACCGAATCGAAGAACTGAACAGATTCAAAACGTACCGGACCATGAGAGTTGTCGGACCATAGAGGATTGGATTAGACACGGACAACTTGTATTGGTAACTAATGTTTAGTACAAACCTGATGTCGCTGAGCAGCAAAATTACTATCTCTGACCAATGTCCACTCAATAAGTAGGACAAACTGACCATCACTTGTGAATCTGAATGTGTTTAGCCTTGGGGACATAAGGAACAGAGGAAGATCATTTTGGGTCATGCCTTGGTAGTTGTTTTATTAGTGCTTACGGTCGTGGCAAGATTAGGGGACACTCCTATTGAAGGAAAGTCAACGAGACGAGAAATAAGGGCCGGGACTCCTGAAGGTGCTGGTCGGGGTGAATTTGTCCCCAGACCTACGAATCGATATTTCAAGTCCTTCAGACAAACAATGTTTTTATGATGTGTTTGTTCTGAATATTTACCATGGCTGATTAGTTTTTGCTGTCCCAACTTGTGTTTATCTAGCGGCATCTCCCCTAACTGGACACGAGCTTTTTTCCAACGGACATTTCCCTCTTGGGAATTCATCAAGATGACAATCGCACTAGAGATTCGGTTTGATTTTTTATGCATTGTGCTGATTATGATTGAGTTCGGTTAAGTTGATCCGGTGTCACGCGACACATAAGGCAATGACTATGCTTCATTTCTCAAACGATTTATGGAAACCCAATCATTGTTTCTGACAATAGTGGGTTTTTACGGGGCCAGGGCGCTAGTCCGACATCCATGATGGACCGCCTCACGAGGCTACAGGGCTCCAACTACCCTGCTGTTTATTTACTCACGGTCAAATGGAAAGACTTTATTCACAGCCTTCAAATTAACGAACCCTTTTTTGGTGGTGGGGGTGGGCATTGGTCAAAAGTTTGCCAAATATGAAAATAAAGGCAAAAACAAATAAAATTGGAAGGATAACGACATTCTTGAATTCTTCTCGTTGTTTTTAATATTGTGTTTGTATTACTTTTTCTATTTTTTACCAACAAATCAATATTTCCTGGGTTGAAAATAAACTTCTAATCTCCCTGCTTTCTTTCGCTTTCCCCACTGACCTCTTCCTTTGTGGACAGTGTCCACTACTGCTTCGGTTTCCTTCTTCAGTCGGCTACAACCACTAATAGTGGACTAACAAGACATGTTCAAAGATGCATTCCATTCCTGACCCCAGGGCTGCAATGGTCAGTTTTCATTCTTTCTTCCCTTTCACCCTTTCAACACCAAATATTCCCATAGTCACTTTGAACTACTGACAAATAAGAGGATACTAGTTGGACGGAATACTTCAACTGACCAGCGACATCAATTCCAATCTAGTCACTAGATACCAAGTGACTAAAAGTTACCAATTAAGTAATAGTTGTTACTAGTCTCGGTTGGGATCAGATCTATTGGTCGAAGAAGTGGGAGAGACTAATAAAAGACTTACCACAAGTAATTAATAAGTGACCAAGAACTTCTTTTTTTATTAGATGAAGTATTATAAATCATCATTATTTTAAATTTGTATGTTTTTCAACTTCATCTTATTTTATTAGTTGCTTTTTTTCGCAACTTTTGCTCAGGCCGAGTTCCGTCCGGCAGTGAGTAAATAGCGTTGATCGTAAAATAAAGAATAAGCCTTGGGTGGGATGTGAACCCACATCCACAACGGGAAGTACCGTTTAGGGCGGTCTGCTCTGCTAATTGAGCTACCAAGACTCAATCGGGAGAGAGAAGTCCAAATAACAACTGAGCAAAAGTTGCGAAAAAAGGCTACTTATAAATTAAGATGAACGTGAAAAGAAGTCATACAAATTAAAAATAATCTCAGATCAGTAATACATCTTGTGTTGGTCTTGTGGCTTTCCATTTTGTACACACAAATGATACCAATCAAATAACAATACTAAATAATTGCTAATGACCAAGTATAAACTATCAAATTATTAACAATTGTATATATATGTGCGAGCGAACGAGAGATAGAGAGAGGGGGGAGAGCGTAGTGGTAATCAGGTAATTAGCATAGAAAACGAAATCAGAAAATCTAGTTCGAATTTCGGTTGAGGCTACTTGTGTTTGCTTATCACTAATAGGCTCAGATAGATAGATAGATAGATAGACTATATCACTTTATACCGTGATAAGCTAAGACAGTATGACCAACTGGTCATTTGCACGCAAAACAGCTGTTACCCGATCAGGCATGGACTCTACAAGACCTCTAAAGGTTTTCTCTTAGATATGGTGCCAGAATGTTAACAGGGGTTCCTTTAACTGTTGCAGGGTACGTGATGGAGGTTCTTCAGACGGAATCTTTTGGTTCAATAAATCCCATAAGTGATTAATGAGATTAAGATCTGAGGAGTTTGGTGTCCAGGAAAACACAGCTAAGGCTTCTTCATGTTACTGAAACCATTCCCGTACAACTTGCGCAGTGTGGCAGGATGTATTGTCTCGCTGAAAGATACCACTGGCGCAGTAGAAGACTGTTGTTAAGAAGGGGTGTACCCAAAAGCGTCCACTTTTCTAGGGGTTGGCAAAAGGATGTATTTGCAGAGGAAGGGACAGAAGGATATATTCGGAATATATCTTAGCGGCAACCCTGCTACCAGCGATGCATAATACCATCTTTTTATATAGGTACATTGAGTTGGTGTACCTGGTTTTCAATGCTATTGAAGCAGTCGGTACGTGAGAGAGTATCTTCCACATGAATGACAGTGTTTCCCAGCAGATCACACCGCCCCAACCTAGGATAACGAAGCACACCCACAGGGAAAAGCGAGACCCATTGGATCAGGTGACGTTCGTTCATTGAGACAAGGTCCAATTCCGATGCCTGCATGCCCCATACGCAACAAGGATTGATGTACTGTGTGTTGCGACGCATTCATTCCTTTACATTGACTACAATTATCTGCATGAGCCAGAGTAGTCCCTCTGTTAGTTCGACATGGCGGGGGAATCTCTGTTTACTTCTCGCCTCGATGAATTTAGGCCGCCCGATGCCTCGTCGGTGGTTGGTGTTTTTTCCGTTCTCGCACCGCTAACGATATGTACTCACCGCAAAGGAACACGAGTAACTCACAAATCGTGCCATTTTGGGATTGCTTTGATCTAGTCTGCTGGCCATAACAATTTGGCCGTTATCAAAGTGACTAAAAGTTATCAAATGAGTAATAGTTGTTAGTAGCCTCGGTTGGAGGTCATATTGATTGCTGGAAATGCAAGAGAGACTAACAAAAGACTGACCACTAGTAATTATTAGGTGACCGATAGTGTTCGGTCATTCCCTGGGACCAGTAATACATCTTGTGTTGGTCATGTGACTTCCACTTTACACCCGAATGCACTGTAGGATAATAACAAGCTGGTAGAGGCTGTGTGAGGGTTTGGGCAACATCCTGCTTGGAAACATTGGGTTCTATCATTCACGCGGAAGGTAATATTAACTGTATCAGGCTCCGAATTTATTGATCCTGCCTCGTATGTATATGGATATATTACCTTCACATAGGCCTCAAATTAACGAATGTTGTTTCCTTGAATTTGTGGAAGAGTTGCCAAATATGAAATCTAAGGCAAAAAAGAAATCCGTAAATCCCTCTCGTTCTTTTTTCTTAATTTGTTTTTTATTTTCTACTCTCCTCTTTTCACGAACAAATCAATATTTTCCTGATTGCACCAAACTTTAACCCTCTCTGCTTTCTTTCG
>VCCN01002475.1:3477677-3488309 GCA_006491835.1 Architeuthis dux
AGACTTATGGTGGTAATGCTGTTTGGGAATTTCCCTGTCTGTATGCGTGTTGTTGGGTTCTGTGAACAACACACGCGCACACCTTTGGAAATTTGAAAGTAACAAGATATTCTATAACTAGAGCCTTGCACAGAGCATGCCTACGAGCAGGCCGACCTCATGAGACCCCTTTTCTAAAAGCTAGTCATTTGAAATCTTGTCTGGTATTTGCAAATGAACATATTGATAAGCCTCTCATTCTGGGAGAATATACTATGGTCAGATGAGATAAAACTAGAACTTTTAAGGCATAATGACAAGCATGTTTGGAGACGTGAAGGTGAGGCTTTCAATGCAAAGAACACCGTACCTACAACAAAACATGGAGGAGGTAGTCTTATGCTTTGGAGGTGTTTCTCTACAAAAGGAACAGGTAGCTTAGTAAAAGTTAATGATATGAAAAACAGCAAAATAAAATAATTAAGAAATTCATAAATCCTTCCGGTTTTTAAAAAAGAATGTTGTTGTTTTTACTGCGTCTCCTCTCTTCACCAACCAATTAATATTTTCCTGGTTGCAATAAACTTCAACCATCTCTGCTTTCTTTCGCCTTCCCCACTGACCCCTTATTTAGCGGACAGTGTCCACTAATACTTTGGTTTCCTTCCTCAGTTCGCTACAGCCACTAATAGTGGACTAACAAGACATGTGTAAAGATGCATTCCATTCCAACCCCTTCCACCATCCCCAGGGCTGCAATGGTCAGTTTTCATTCTTTCTTCCCTTTCATCGTTTCAACACCAAATATTCCCATGGTCAGTTTGAACTACTAACTGACCAACGATAGAACACTGGTAGTAGGGAATACTTCAACTGACCAGCGTCACCAGTTCCAATCTAGACACTAGTTACCAACCAATACCAAGTGATTAAAAGTTACCAATTATGTAATAGTTGTTAGTAGTTTCGTTTAGGGGTCATATTATTTGATCGAAGAAGCAAGAGAGACTTAGAAAAGACTGACCACAAGTAATTATTGTGACCGAGTCCTTATATCTCTTCTTCACCGGCCATAATGTTTTCTCCGAATAATAGGGTCTTTAGAAACCAATAGTCCTCTATCTGGGCCACGTACCCTTGGCAGGTGTCTTGCTTGCGGCCCTAGCTTACTTGAGGACCCCGGTGTTTGTGATTAAATCGTTCCAGTGCACATTGAAAACGGTCCTCAGGCAACACTGATGGAAGCGCTCGAGTATGCGTAGATGACGCTGGTATACCACCCAGAATTCGGCAACGTACAGTTTGGCTTGACGATAGCTCTGTAAGCTCTTGTTTTAATATCTTTCCTGGAGTTTTTGTTTCCCCTTACACGTTTGTTTAGTCTACCAAATGCTTGTCTCGCCTCAGTCAGTTTATTGTCTACCTCTCCGTTCACCCTGGCGTTGGAGGATATGACAGAACATACGTAGTTCAAGTCCTGGACAACTTTCAGCTTCACTCAGCCGATGGAGAGGGGAAGGCAGGTAGTAATTTTGTTTTGGTGCATGTTGATGGAGGATGACCGACTTCCATGCCTGAGGGTTTTGTGGCATTCGCTTAGCAAGACGTAATCTGCTGGAGGGCCGTTTCTAAACAAGCTGCGTCGTCTGCAGATAGGACCTCTCTGGTCAGCTGTACTGTGGTCTTTGTGTGTGGTTGGAGTTGGTCGAAGGTTGAACAGGTTGTCGTTTTTACGAGTGCGGATGTACACATTGTCCCTATTGTCCATCGCATCTGTAGCCCGTGTCCACATCATGCTAACGAAGATTGGAAACAGAGTGGGACCATTTGCAATTGTGGAGAGTTCGCGGACGTCACTGCCGTATCTGACTTGCCCAAGCTGTGTCTCATGATAAGAAACTTTGGAGGCCAACCCAGTTTTTCAAGGATTATATAGGCTTATTTCATTTCAATAGATAAATAAATTTATAAAATTAACATTTTCCTACGGTGATTTGAAATCACGACCAATTGATTGTTAGGCAACTCTCTTACCGACTGGACGAAACTGACACGTCCTAGATATCTTCGAAAATGTATTTTAAAAATATGTAAGGGCTTATTTCATTCTAATAAATACTTTTATACTAAAAGATAAAACTTACATTTTTATAATGTTGTATTTATTATATATACAATACAAAAGTTGCAGTAATCATCTTCAGTCGGAATAGAAGTAGGAGTGGAGTTTGACCCTGCAGCAGGCCGGCTTGTTCTTTTTGGTCTGGACAACAAACTTAATTAAATATATTAAATGTCGTTTTTCTAATAGTAAGATGAAAGATGATATAACCCTCCTTGCTTTCTTTTGCCCCCCCCGGTCCCTTCTTTAGTGGACAGTGTCCACTACTGCTTCGGTTTGCCTCCTCAGTCGGCTTCAGCCACTAATAGTGGACTAACAAGACATGTGCGAAGATGCATTCCATTCCTACTCCTTCCATCTACCCCAGGGCTGCAATGGTCAGTGTTCGTTATTTCTTTCCTTTCGCCCTTTCAACACCAAATATTCCCATGGTCAGTTTGAACTACTAACTGACCAATGAGAGAACACTAATAAGATCGAATACTTTAACTGACCAGCGACATCAGTTCCAATCTAGTCACTAGTTACTAACCGATACCAAGTGACTAAAATTCACCAATTAAGTAAATAGTTGATAGTAGTCACGGTTGCGGCTCAGATTGGTTGGTCTAAGAAGTAAGAGAGACTAACAAAAAGACTGACCACAACTATTAGGATTGGTTGTTACATATGAATTGTCGGTTTTGAATAGTGAGATGAAGGATAATATAAAGGACAGACAATCGTGAATATTTAATCAAAATATGACCCATTTGTATCAATAAACTTTTTTAACGATCTTCTTTTTGTGCCATGTCTCTTCAGGAAATGGGCGACTATGGCTCACTACAGCCTCCTTTCCCTTGTCGCTCTCGGCAACTCTCACATACGCCTCCCGGTATACTTTCTGACATCCATCTGCTCAAAACCTTCAAGTCGGTCACTCGCTGCCTACCCTTGCCCCCCCCGCCTTCTATGCGCCTTCTCCAGTTTAATAAAAAAGAGTTCCTTCCTCATTTTTTAACGATACTTTAATAATATGCAATCTCAATAAATTCTTTAGGTTTAGTGGTTACAAATTCAGTAAAAGCACAGATTATGACTTCCCTATTCATCATCATCATCATCATCATCATCATCATCATCATCATCATCATCATCATCATCAGCCGTTATAAGTCCACTGCTGGACGAAGGCCTTTCCCATCTCCTTCCATGCCAACCTATCTTGTGCTAATCTCTGCCAAGTCTTACCGGCAAACCTTTCTATCTCGTCCCTCCATCTTGTGTCTGGCCGTTTCCTACTTCTTTTACTATCCCATGGGCACCAATCTGTTAATCTTTTCCCCCATCTATTGTCATCTCTTCTCGCTAGGTGGCCGGCCCATCTCCACTTTTGTTGCTTAATTAGTTGTATAATATCCTTTACTCTAGTCTTTTCTCTGATCCATGTTGATCTTTTTCTATCTCTCAGCGTTACCCCTAGCATTGCTCTTTCCATGGCTCTTTGTGCTATTCTAAGTTTGTTTTCTGCTCGTTTGGTTAATTTCCAGGTTTCGCAACCATAAGTCATGGCTGGTATTATGCAGCCGTTATATACTTTCCGTTTTAGGCACATTGGCAAGGTGCTCCTCAGAATGTCTCTATTCATACCAAATGCTTTCCAACCTATCGTTATGCGTCGCTTAACCTTTTATTGCGTATATGGCTCGAAAGGCTTGAATAGATGATAATATGTTGGAGAAATGTCGGGGGAATATTGAGGATGCTGCAAACCTTCATATCCCAGTTTTCTAAGCTTAGACACAATCAACTGATTGGTGTTGAGTCTGGCACTGTCATGGAGTATTTCATTCAGTTCATGTGGGACCCATTCTGGTCGCTGTTGAAGTCTTAAAGTCCCTTGAAAGTACTCAAACCGTTGTTCGTGAGTTACCGGCCTCTCGATAAATCTTCATCGTGTTTGGGCCTCTTTCGAAGTTTATTATTGGTATTTATATTTCCATACATGAACCTATTGAACCAATTCTGAACAGTTCACACTGTAGTAGTGTTAACTCTAAATGCTTTGTTGACATTATCAGCAGTTTGGGCAGCATTATATCCTAATGTAAAATCGTACATGAACTTCTTAGGTGGGCACCATTCTGTAATTTAAAAATTGACATTTCAAGTCTACCAAACAACCTGATAATTATTAAGTGACTAAATAATATCGGCCATTCTTCACCCCTAGTAGTACATCCTGTGTTGGTCTTGTCTTGTGACTTCCGCTTTGTACACACGAAGAAAATACGAGTCAAATAGCAATACTAAACAACAAACGGACAAATACCAACTACCAATTCAACAATACTCCGTTATTTGTGTCTAGATAATATATATGAATATTAACATATTATACTGTCGGAATACGACAGACCCCCATAGCTAGCTCGGACATCTGTAAGGAGAAGGAAACTCCTGTCAAACCTACGACCAGGGGGCCTTGCTCCTATTCGTGCCACCTCGGCAAAACCTTGGTTTAATGAGCTCGTCGCACATAAAGCTTCATCGCTCAGGCTGGGCGGAGGGGGCTATTCCGCACACAGGCCCCCATCGTCTAAGGTTCCATAATCGTGGGAAATCCCCCCAAAAAATCTTTGTTCGTGAAGCCAAGCCATTCATTCAGATTGTGTGTGTGTGTGTGTGTGTGTGTGTGTGTGTGTGTGTGTGTGTGTGTGTGTGTGTGTCAGGTAGCTTAAAGGTTATCAGCACGGAAAACAGGATTGGTAAACCGAGTTCTTTTGTGTATTCTTGTATCCATACATGCATTTGTCGGCGTGCATGGATACACATGTACGGGGGTGAATCAATAAGTCCGTAGCCTGACCCGTAGTCTTTAGTTGCATTTTGATCTGATATTTTCACTGTATATTATATATTCTTCTTTACCCTAATTGCCTTCATCCATTCAGTTAGGTTTACTGGTTCTTTATTTAGTTCGACCACGTCCTTTCTTCAATTTCATTCTTCAATTTCATTCTTCTTAGCTTTTCTTTCTTTTTCTCTTTCTTTCTCTTTCCTTGCCAACCTTTTCTTCGGCGACGTTTTCAACTACTGCTTCTCTGAAATACCGAACTCAGTTACTGCTTCTCTCTCCTGCTTACTGATCCCGACTGATACTTTGCAAATAACTTCTACTAAGACAAGGGGCCACCTCGATGTGTCGTAATGGTTAGCAGACTGGACTTGAGTAGGGAGTTCGATTCCCATGCTTATGACCTTGTACCAAAGCTAAGCTTAGAAAATATCAACATTCACAAAGGAAATCACTTTGACCCCACCCTCTTTGCCTCTCAACCAAATCACAAGAAGAAAAAATGGTCAGTGTTTTGAAGTTCTTTCTTCACAACTTTTTCAACTCTTATTTCATCTTCAGTAATTTCGCTTCGGCTTTCTTCCTCTTCTACTGGACATTTCGTTTTCTCTTCTCTTTCGCCTCCCCACTTACTGACCCTTCCCTGAGTGACCAGTGTCCACCCTTGTTCCCTGAGTTCCTACCAACAGTGAATGCAACCTCCAACCTTAGAGCTACTAAACTTGAACTAATGCACATACCAGTCTTTCTTTCTTTCTTTCTTTCTTCTTCCCATCTAAGACCAAACAAACACACGTGATGGTCAGTTTGAACTACTCACTGACCAATCAGTGGTCAGTGGTAAATTCTTAATCTTGATAGCGACACCAGTTCCTCACTAGACACTAGTTACCAACCGATACTAAGCGACTAATAATGCTAATCAAGTATAGTCCAGTGTTAAGGACTTTTGTATCTAAAAGTCAATTTATCTTGTCCTCGGGGATTTTGTATGACTTGTGTCCGGCAATGGCTGTCCTTGTGTTAATACCTAACTGACTTTAGTAGATGTCTTTGTGCGATTCTCTAAGCTTAGACAAAATCAGCTGGTAGATGTAGGATCTGTCATGGAGTATTTCATACGGTTCATGTGGGACCAATTAAACCTATTGCCTTGAGATGACGTGATTTTGTCACTTTTGAACAGATGCGTAGCAGGAGGGAGGTGAGAGAGGGCGGTCGCCCCCTGGCGCACGTGTGAAGGGGCCCAAAATGTTGCCTGGCTTATAATGCCTATTAATTAATAAATATGCCCCACTTCCCCAAGGATATAGCGCAACTGCCCCCAGGCACTGTCATTTCCCCGGGGCACTGTCATTTCCCCCGGGGCACTGTCATTTCCCCCGGGGCACTGTCATTGCCCCCGGGAGCTGCGAACCCTTGCTACACCACTGATTATGAAGTCCCAAAGTCTCTTGTTTGAAGAGTTGTTTGTAGGTCGTTGGCCACTGATCCCGATGATTTTCCTATCATTACGAACTTGGTTTGGATTTCACTCGGGCTTTGTATCCATAATTCAGACGTAAACCTATTGAGCCAACGCTGAACGTTTCGCACTTTCTCAGTTTGACCAGAACCTTTTTTTAAATTTCTTTCTTTCTTCCTTTCCTTCCCTTCCTACCAAGCCCATTCTCCAACGACTGTTTCAACTACTGTCTCACTCTTGCTTACCTAAGGAATGCCAACTTTCAGCACTCAGAAATGGTAGATTTCCGACACTAAAATATGCTAAATTGCAACATCTAAGCATTTAAAAACATATTTTAGTGGTCGAATATCGGAATCCAGCATTAAAATGTAACAATTTCAAGACGCCCGGATTGTTTTCAGAAACACCACTGCAGAATAATTTCCGTAATGTCTAATCACAAGGAAAAAAGAATCTGGTATTTCAAATTTCTTTCTTCTCAATTCTATCAACTCTTATTTCATCTTCAGTAATATGCTTCGATTTCCCTCCTCTTCTACTGGACACTTTCTTTTCTCTTCTCTTTCGCCTCCCCACATACTGACCCTTCCCTGAGTGACCAGTGTCCACCCTTGTTCCCTGTTACTACCAACACTGAATGCAACCTCCAACCTTACAGCTACTAAACTTGAACTAATGCACATTCCAGTCTTTCTTTCTTTCTTCTTCCCATCTAAGACCAAACAAACACACGTGATGGTCAGTTTGAACTACTCACTGACCAATCAGTGGTCAGTGGAAATTCTTAGTCTGGACAGCGACACCAGTTCCTCACTAGACACTAGATACTAAGAGACTAATAATGCCAATCAAGTATAGTCCGACAATATTGAGGACTTTGTCTTGTCTTCGGATATTCTATGCGTCTTGTTTCCGAAGATCGCGGTCCTATGTTAAAACCAAAATGGACTTTGTACAATGTCTATCAGAATTGTCCGCTTGGGTCAAGGTGGCTGGTTAAACAAATATGATTTGAAATAAGTAATCACTGACCGTGACAGTGGGTCGTTGATTATATTGATACTAAGAGACTAGTAATGTTAAGTGTTGGCGACCATTTATTCTAAAAGTCAATTTGTCTTGTCTTCGGTTATTCTATGCGACTTGTTTCTGACGCTCGTTTTCCTTGTGTTAAAACCAAACTGGCCTTTTTCTACAAGTCTCTGTACAATGCCTGTAATAAATCTTCGCTTGGGTCAAACTGACTGATTAAAGAAAGATTATTTGAAATAAGGAATCACTGACCATAACAGAGTTGACCGTCGATTATATTGACTCACGTCTGGTATTTGCAAAACAGGAACGCGTTTAATTCCTGTTTCAATATGTATGTATCAACTTTCTTCGCTTATATCCTCATCAAGGGTGTCGCAGGTTGTCAAACTACTTCAGTATTTACAGTCTACTTTCATCAGATGCCTTGTTGCATTCTACCTAATCTCGTCCACGGTCTGAAATCTTTTTGGCAAAAGCCAGAAGACGCAGTGTGCCAAATCTGGACTGTAGGGGACTGGCAGACCCTTTTCCTAAAAGCCCTGTACGAGACGTGAATAATGACTTTCATAGTTTCAAATGGTGGGAAGGGGGTACTTTATCAGTAAAATGTATACCCCTGAGTGGAAGAGTCAAGTGTTACGACATCAAGCCAAGAAAATCACACTGTTCATTATATAAGTATACTAACTTAGTTAGTACCAGACCATCTATACTGGGTGATCTGATGAAAACTCACTAACAACAGCCGACGGTACAGTATAGTGGCTATTCACGTATGCGCAGTAAGGTGACTTCTGATTGTTTGAAAAGTTGCATTAAGGCTGCGCATCCGGTTTTCGAGATATTCAAAATGTTTGGATATTTTCTGGACAGACCTTGCACACTACTGATGTTGGTGGTTTCGTGAAGTATTCTCTGAAAACAAATGCTGTATTATTAGACATTTCTTGTTTTAAAATGACCACCACATTGATAGAACCAGGATAGAGTAATCACAGATGTGGGTGAGAGAAAAGAAGTAGACATCTCTTTTTTTTCCTGTGGATATCTTGAGAGTTGCATATTGAACTGATATTGAAAGGTTGGCAGGGATTTGCCGTCTGGGAAGTGTCCTTATGAAGGTCGGAGAAAGGGACATCAAGGTTGGAAGATGAAGATAGTTGATAACCACATACAAATTGGTTGATAAGGAAGGTCGAAGGTCGAAGGTCGAAGGTCGAGAGGAAATGAAGTAATTCATGATTGTGTCAATCAGTTTCATTTTCATGGAATACTTTACTGATTTGATTTTGCTAAATTATCAATGTAAAGTACGACATCGACATTTAAACGTAGAGTTGGCCATTCCTTGTTTTAAAATGACCACCACATTCATGGGTCCAGGATAGAGTAATTGAATTAAAGATGTGAGTGAAAAATAACTTTTAAAAAAACGTTTAGTGGCTATTAAGTTGCAAACCTAATGGCTCTGGTGACTTGATATTGCAGGGATTTGCCCGCCGGGAAGTGTCCTTATGAAGGCCAAAGAAAGGGACGTCAACGTTGGAAGATGAAGATAATTGAAAACAACAGAATAAATTGGTTGACAACGTGAGAGAAATTCGAGAGGAAATGAAGTAATTCTTGATTGTGTCAAACTGTGTCATTTTCAAGGAAGAATCTTCGGTTATATGTTTGCTAAAACGGAAAAGGCGGTCTTATCCCCCAGGGCTGCAATGGGCGATCATTCTTTCTCTGAATGCCTTCAAGAAAGTCATTGAATTCATTTGTCCATTAGGATTTTCTAAGTGACTGCAAGTGAAATAAATCAACTTCAATGTTAATTAGCTACGCATGTGACATATGTTAAGGCAATTTTATCATTGACGTTCAATTTGCAATGTAAGTTTTATGCTAAAACCGGCCCTTATTTTGTGTCCGGCAGTGATCACGCTTGTTATTCTTTTGTTGAAAATTCGGACTTTTTGTAGTGATCACCGCCTAACAAAATGCGAAAGAATTAACTTATTCATTGATCACCCCTTTTCCAATGTTTTAATTGAACACTCCCAACACGGTATTTTGACAGTTTCTATTGAGTAACTAAGCAGCCCGCTTCATTTAAAAAAAGGTTCTTTGATTCTAAATCGTGCGTCCCTACAGCTAGGAATATTTTGACAAATTAAGTAAGGAAAAGGTAGAGTAGAGGTAAAGTCAGTGGACAGCGATAAGAAAAGCCGAAACCTTGCCTAAGTATAACGAGTTCAAATTCGGTCAACGCTAAAATTCAACAGTGATTATTGCTTCATTTTATTCCTATCACCAGAAATTGTTGAGTGTCTGTAAAATAATAATTAAAATGAATAGGAGTATTGATGTATTTATGTAATGATTCCTACTCGTGATATCACAAGTTATATAAACAGCTAGATATTGTATAGAAAATTACACGAATGCTTTGGTACAATAGATATAATCTTTAATTTAAAGAACAACTAACTAATCACGCTTATTATATTGTTTCACATTCTACCCCCTAAACCCTTTCTTCTTTCTTTCCCCTTCGTCACAATTATTATTGTCTTTGGCATGCTTTCCCCCAAACCCTCTCTACATTATTTCCTTTCCCTCACTAACCCTTTCTTTGGACAGTGTCCACTACTGCTTCGGTTTCCCTCCTCAGTCAGCTACAGCCACTGATAGTGGACTAACAAGACATGTTCAAAGATGCATTCCATTCCTACCCATTCCACCCACACAGGCTGTAATGGTCAGTTTTCATTCTTTCTTCCTTTTCACCATTTCAACACCAAATATTCCCATGGTCACTTTGAACTACTAACTGACCAATGAGACAGCATTAGTAAGAAGGAATACTTCAACTGTACAGCGACACCAGTTCTGACCTAGACACTAGTTACCAACCGATACCAAGTGACTAAAAGTTTCCAATATAGTAATAGTTGTCAGTAGTCTTGGTTGGGGATCAGATTGATTGGTCGAGGAAGCAAGAGAGACTAACAAAAGACTGAACACAAGTAATTACTAAGTTACCAAGCGGCTCTGGTCATTCTCAGTAAGTGACCAATAGTGTTTGGTCGTTCTCTCCGACCAGTGTCTTGGTCTTAAATACCAATCAATATGCAGTACTAAACGACCTACTTATTCAGCAGTGCTGATCAATCAAGAATATATATATATATATATATA
>VCCN01002475.1:3489809-3509872 GCA_006491835.1 Architeuthis dux
AATGAACCGATTTCAATAACATTTTGGTTATTTATTCATTTAAGAATATTTTGTGTTTTTAAATTATTTTTTAAATTATTTTTATAAACTACATATACAATTTATGGAAGAACATAATTAGTTTAAGGTTTTCATAAACCTTATTACCTTTCATTTTCTTTTAAACGATCAAATATATCCTTAAATACTGATAGTGTGCCGACAATTTTAGTGGCTGGCTCACTGTGCCGTGAGATGAAAAGGGTTGAACATCACTGGTCTAGGAGAAGAACTTTCTAAGCGCTACTCTACGGTGAGGAATTTTCAGGTTTATCGTGATCATTCTCGAATGACTAATGATATTTGGTTGTCCACTGAGTAGATTGACCACAAAATCTAATGACATTAATAGTTATTAGTAAGGCTTCAGGACAAAGCACAAAGAAGGGATAAAACAATATTGTCGAGCAAATGTCAAGAAGCGACGATATAGCCTAGGGGTTACCAAACTTTTTAGACCATCGACCCCCTCATGGAATCCTTGATCCTTAATTGACCCCGGGCAGTGCTACCGAAAGAAATTTATTAAACGTACCAATACCACAACCCCAAACGTACCAAATCTTACAAAAATGTACCAAATCCATTGTATATAATTATATACCAACCGATACGATAATTATGAGAAGTCAGTATATCACATTTATTTTTTGACACCAAAAATTCAATAGACACCCCCGGCGTTTATCGACCCCTTGCATGGTACAATCGACCACCAGGGGTCTATCCCAACCACATTGGCAACCCCTGAATAGCCGAAGGGGAATATGATTAGTGTGCCTACCAATGAAACCATGGGAAGGCATAGAACTTTGGTTCAAAATGCAAGTCATAACGAATAATATATTTTAAGTGATGTTTTCTGAAGGCGTTTTTAATCGTTGTATTATTTCATTTCACACACACACACACACACACACACACACACACACGCACAAAATAATTCATTAGACCGTGTTTTTTTGTAGAATGCTCAATACCTGGGGTAGAGCCATAATATACATGATATTTCTTCATTGATCCACAACGAGCTGTACAACTGGTTTCACTCACTTGAATAATCCAGAGAGTGAAACCAGTTGTACAGCTCGTTGTGGATCAATAAAGAAATATCATGTATATATATATATATATATATATCAAGGGAGCCCGTTTTCCCCCAGGCAGCATCTCCCCATTGCACTAGGAAGAGTGGGTCAAATTTATTCTCTGTGGAGTGCCAGAGGGCAAATCTAAACAATTTTAGCCCCCGCCCACGTCCATGTGAGGCCCCACACTAAAACAATGCCATGTACCACATTCCGCCTAAAAGTTTCATTTGATTCTTCCATATCGGTTCTTGGTCATTCGTGGCCAATGATCTATACATATACGGTGTCGTGCTAGGGAACCAATTACCACCCCATTGCACTAGGAAGGGTAGGATGAGAGTTATTTCCTGACGACTGTGACATGCCGAATGCAAGACAGAGGGAACTAGACAATGTGTATCCTCTCCCCAAGTTATTTCCCAACGATGATAGAGGTTGGTGTTCGAGTCCAAATAAAAGCCGAACGGTGATTTTCTAGGAAGGTAGGTAGGTCATTCTGTACTAAACTAAGGCTAAGTAAATATTTAACAAACTCTGGGGGGTTCTCGTAGCTTAACCGGTGAGAGCAGCTGGTATGGATAACCAGGCTTACCAGAGCAAAAAGGGTGTGAGTTCGAGTCTCACAAAGAGCTTATCCGTTATTTTTGATTCGTACTGTTTATTAACGGCCGTAAACTGACGCGAAGGTGGTTACACTGAAAAGCAACTAAAATTTAGATGAAAGAAATATTAGGCAAAAATTAATAATGGTTTACAATGCTTCATCTAAAACAAAAGATAAATAAAGATAATATAGCTTAAATTTATATAATTATTTTTCTTTAAAAGGAAAGAAAGGAAATATTAATGCGTAATTGGATTGGAATATTTCCGTTGACATTTTGTAGAAATCTCAGATGAATTCTAAAGTTGGTACCTTTAGAAAAGTGATGCAATTTTATGACTTATTTTATCAGATTGGAAGAAATTACCATTACTGATAAAAACAGATTACAATTATTGGAAATGACTTACAAGGTTTATTTCCTTCTTGGAAATTCTTCATTATAGTCATTCAAACAATCTTGCTTCTCCCTCCTCCTCTTCATCTCTGGCCTTGTCACTGACCCTGCCCCAAGGACATTGTCCACTAACGCTTCCTACCACTCAAGCCATGACCATTCATAGTATGAATACCAAGTTATGCACCAACACGCATTCCTTTCTCCTCTCACTTCTACCCTCCAACGTTATTTTGATGGTCACTCTACCATACTAATTGACCAGTGGCCGGAGACTGGTCAGTGATGATATGCTGCCAGGATAGCGACACCAGTTCTGTACTAAACGCTAGTGACCAACGATTATGATGGTCAGCCTACTATAGTAACTGACCAGTGGCCGGAGACTAGTCGGCGAAGAAACGTTACCAAAATTGCGACACTAGTTCTGCAGTAAACGCTAGTGACCAACAATGACCATTAAGTTCAAAAAAGATTTAAAACAGGTCTGGTTTGTCACTCAATAGAAACCCTCCAAACCCATGAGATGATCACTCTACAATACTAACTGACCAGTGGCATGAGGCTGGTCAGTACTGATATGTTACCAGAATACCGACATCAATTCTGTACTAAGCGCTGGTGACCAACAATGACCAACAATGACCAACAGTCACCATTAGGTCACATCCGCTACTACAGAAGATTGTTATCTCTCTATAATATGGGCACCTTATTGTGTAATGGTTAGCAAGCCGGTCTCTTAGATCATTAATACTGACTAGTGAGTTCGATCCTCACTATGTGTCCAATACTTATGGCCTTGTGCCACGTCTACGATTAGTACATAACTAGAAGCTATCTACTTGGTTTGGCTGTATCTAATACAAGAGCATGAACCTCTGTAAAACACGAAGAGAGGTAGGATTGGGGCTATTCTGTAATGTCATTGGGGATTACACGATTTTTAGCCACTTCCCCATGTACTGAACATGGTGATGCGATGCGTGTATTATAAATAAACGGCGTGTGGGGTGGCGATTAAAGGTGCATAAATATGCTACATTTCCACCTAGTTCCAGGGGAACCGTCCCCTCAGGCGGCACCACTCCATTGCACTAAGAGAGGGAGTGTGAGGTATATTCCCTGATGCATGTGGCCTGCCAAAATCAAGAGAGACGTAGACAAATTTGCATACATCTTTAATCCTTCGATCTATGTACTTCATGGACAAGAATCTACACTTCCACCGTCTGGTTCTAAGGTCCCGTTCCCCCGGGCAGCAACTCCCTATAGCACAGAATGGTTTAAGGTCAGGGCTATTCCATGATGCCTATGGCGTGTTAAAAAGCAAGGCCAAGGGAACAGGATGATTTTTAGCACCCTCCCCACGTAAAGTTCCCACAATAACAAAGGACACGTGTCGCATTCTACTTAAGTGAGTAGGTACATACATATCTTGGATCATCCGATGCTGGTTCTAGGTCGCTCGTGGTCTAGGATCTACACTTCCACCCTCTAGTTACAGGGGACCCATTACCCCAGGCTGCACCACTCCATTGCACTAAGAGGGGGCAGTGTCAGGGAAATTCCATGATGCCTATGGTGTGCCAATAGCAAGGACGAGGTAACTAGACAATGTTTAGTCTCCTCCCCAGGTTGCTCAGCAATGGGCTATGGCAGAGTTCCACACTAAAATGCCTCGAGTCAGAATCCGCCCGAATTTTTTTGGGGGGAGGGTAGTGTGAATACCATCATATCATTTGAGATTAGATTAAAGTAAATCAGTTTCAGATCTCATCAGAGATCAGTTCTTAAGTAAATTATTAGAGTTCCCGTTTCTGGAGGGTGTTCACCAAGGCTAACAATGATTTAACCAACTACGCAGTATGACTTCAATTACATCATCAACCTGTTAAAGTCTGTCGTTGGACATAGACCATCCCCAAGATCCGCCACACCTCTCATCCGTGGGCGTCGCGGCGCCAATATCTCTGGAATTTATCAAAGTCATCATATTTTCTGCCGGCCACAATTTCGCATATGATCTCTGGGGATCCACGTTGTGAGTCGTGATATCCAGCCGTTGTCTTGCAACATGGTCTTTCCCACTTGCCATTTGAGTTTCAGACTGGATTTTATATCTCTGACCCCTGTTTTTCTCTAATTATACTGTGCTGTCTTGTGATCTGTCCTTGTGATGTTAATAATGATTCTCTATTGTGCACGGTGCATGGTTCTTAGTTTGAGAGCCAATCTTTTGGTTAGGTCCCATTTTCCAACCCCATAGGTGACTATCGGGAGGAGGCATTGGCTATAGACCCTTCTTTTCAGATCTAGTGGGATCTTTTTGTTCTTGAAGGTTGAGCTTGCTCTACCGAAAGCTTGCCAGCCTCGTTTGATTTCTTCTTTTTTGAGGATTTCATGGAGATTCGTTGCCCCAGGTAGATGTAGTGGTCTACTTTCTTTAGCTCTGTGTTTTCGATTTTGATCGTCGTGTCTTTGTCCTCAACATATCTGTTGCACATGACATTGGTCTTACTGAAGTTCATGTGTAGAACTACTTTCTTGCTTTATATATCAGAGTAAAGATACAACCGAACGGCGGATTACCACACGTGTCGCCTTAGACAGCTACTGTGTTCGATCTATGTAATTATGGGGGAGTGGTTTACTCAATTGCTCACTAACCCACTCTCTTCTCCGCCAGCCACCGTACATGCCAGTGACAAGACATATTATAGAGAGATCTTGCGATGGAACTGAGTGCAGGGAGAAGTAGATTCAAGACTTTCCTAGTCAAGTGAACATTAGTTTTATCCGATATTCGAACTCGGTTTACCGATAACATGTTTGCTGAATAGATATTCTCGCAAGCTATTCATCGGGGAATTCAGTCGATCTTCACTTATGACATTGTACCAAACATAACTGATCATAATAAATATCAGGGTGCTTACCATACCGTGTTGGTTAGAAAGGTCGTCTCAAAGTCTATCGCTTATGTGGTGAGTCCAGTCTTAATTGGATGCTACACTACAGTGGCACTGATTGCGCTCCTTGCCTGATAGCTGTGTTTAACAGTTTAGTCACCCAGAGTTTGATCATCTGGTGATAGCCCAATATTATGGCTTATCCCAGACTAATATAAACTTATTAGATGTCCTTTTCTATTTTGACAAATACTTCAATGTATTAGAAACCAAAAATGACACCAAAACTGTCAACACAGGTTTCTTTAGTTTTTAAGATGGTCCGGTTGGCTGGCTATATATGCATGTATGTATGTATGTATGTATGTAGGTAGGTATAACGCGTACAAGCCGCAGCAATGAAGCTAGAAGGCTGAAGATTTTAACATTTACTCTTTATTATTTCTAGAAAAAAACTAAATAGTTTTTTTATAGGAGTTTCAATCTGTAATGTAAGATTCTGCGATGTTGGTCCCTTAGTTTGCGCCCAGCAGCATTCGCGCATGTTCTTTGAAAATTCAGACTTTTTTTGTGATCACTGCCCAACAAAATGCGAGAGAAGTAAATTATTCATTGATCACTACTGTTCCCAAATTTTTAATTGATCACCCCCACTCCAACACGGAATGCTGCCGATAGATGTTGCTTACGTGACAGTTTCTATTGAGTGACTAACCAGACCTATTTTTAATCTTTTTTGTTTAAAGATTCGACTGAACTTAATGGTCATTGTTGGTCACTAGCGCTTACTGCAGAACTAGTGTCGCTATTTTGGTAACGTTTCTTCACCGACTAGTCTCCGGCCACTGGTCAGTTACTATAGTAGGCTGACCATCATATGCGTTGGTCACTGTTGGTCACTAGCGTTTAGTACAGAACTGGTGTCGCTATCCTGGTAGCGTATCATTACTGACCAGTCTCCGGCCACTGATCAATTAGTATGGTAGAGTGACCATCACATGCACGTGTCAAATAAGGTTGGAGGGTAGAAGTGAGAGGAGAAAGGAATGCGTGTTGGTGAATATCTTGGTATTCATACTATGAATGGTCATGGCTTGAGTGGTAGGAAGCGTTAGTGGACAATGTCCTTGGGGAAGGGTCAGTGACAAGGCCAGAGAGGAAGAGGAGGAAGAAGAAGCAAGATTGTCTGAATGACTATAATGAAGAATGTCCAGGAAGGAAATAAAACTTGTAAATCATTTCCAATAATGGTGATCTGTTCTTATCTGACAGGAAATAATTCTTTGTTTTTGCATCACTGTTCCAAAGATGCCAATTTTTCCATCCAGCTTTGATTTCTGGAAAGTTTCAAGGGAAATCCCAATCAAATTAAGCATTCATATCTATTCTTTCTTAATAATAAATAATTATAAACAATTAAACTTTCTTGAACGAAGCTGATAGGAAATTAGTTAATATTTTTTGTATTAGATTTGTACAGCACACAGCTACATGAGGGGAAGTAAGGTTTTTTTAAAAACTTCCGCTTATACTCGAGATATCGTGGGGTGGTGGAGACAATTGGTAAATATTTTTGTCTTGCATTTGTACAGCACACAGCTACATGAGGAGACGGAATAGTTAGTACAGCATAAAGCTACATGAGGTGAAGGAAGATTTCTTTTAAAAAACTTCCACTTGTACTCTCCTTTATTTTATAATTTTCATAATCTACTTCCGGTTTCCAATGCTCGTGGAAGATTCACCATGAATCTTCAATCTTGGTCTTTGGTCGGTTATTGGCAAAAGTCCACGCCTGCACCGTCTAGTTCCAAGGTACACATATCCCCAGGCAGTACTACAACAGCACTAAGAAAGATAGTGTCATGACTATTTCCTGACAACTGTAGCGTACCAAAAGGCTGGGCCGAGGGAGCTAGACAATGTTAGCCTCTTCCTCACGTACTAAGCGTTGTGTTATGGCGCCAGGGTCTCACACTAAAAAGGCCATGTGCCATATTCCGTCCTAGTGGGTAGGCTTACGAATAACATTAGATCATTTGAGATTAGATTAGAGTAAATCAGTTTCAGATCTTATCAGAGATCAGTTCTAAAGTAAATTATTACAGATTCTTATTCTGGAGTGTGTTGACCATTAATTACAATATTAACAATTATACAATCCAACAAACTACGGCGTATGACTCCGATTTCCTAACTCAGAGTAAAGATACAACCGAACGCTGGAATACCGCAAGTGCTGCCGTAGACAAGTTTATGAACTCACACAACCAGGGCCAGATTAAGACCTTTACAGGCCCTAAGCACTAAATGGATTATGGTTCCCCCATATATATGTAATTCGAAATAAAAACAATACTAAACCGTAAAATACGATTATATCTTTTATTCCATGGCTTTCTCGTTTTGAAAATACCTAGCTTTTTAACATACATGAATCAAAGATGCAAAATAATGTTTATTGTCGCCTACTTTAACTCTATTTATATTTCAAAATGTTTTCTCCCACTTTTTTTAATTGCAAAGTCTTTGAACATATCCTCAAAATTAATCTGAAGAAACAAATCTGTTTCTATACTTAGCAGAGATCATCCAGCCTGTCTTGTCGCATGGTTTTTCTGTTGGGATTTCTAATATACTTCAACCGAGAATATGAACGCAGCTCTGCAATTTGTGACGATTAATGTTAAAAGATATACGGAAGATAATGTGTACATTTGGAAAGGCACACTCAATATTGACTTCTACAATTATTTTATAAAGTTCAGCATGGCTGAATCTTGTTTTTACTTCGTTGTACTGAATATTTGTTGCACTGCCCTAAGAAGGTGCCTATTTTGTTTACTGGTTAATTCAGGGCTGAACACAACTCTATAATATATATAACAACTGGTGATTTTGATCGTTGTTCAGTGCCCTACTATGTACTTATTTGAGAGTGGTTTGCTCAATGCTTACTCGCCCACTTTCTTCTCTGTCAACCATCAGAATATTACAGTGGTGAAACCCTTTCTCAAAATTATTCGGCGATGGAACTGAGTGGAGGGAAAAGTATATTCATAACTTTCCCAAGAGTATTAGTACCAAGTTAACCCGAGTAGGTTAAGCCGAAATTCGAACTCGCCAATTACGTACCTGCTGAAGAGTGACATTTAACATAATATTCTCACGAACCATTGATCGTGTAGTACAGTGGTTCTCTCAATCACTTTTGCCCATGAACCCGTTTCATTATATTTCAGAAGGTCACCCATCCCACACTTCCAAGATTGACCGACTCAAAAGGTGAATTCCAGAATTGAAGTTTGTAGAAAGATCAATATTCCAACAATTGACCACCCCCGAAACCCGAAAGTTCTTCCTCGGGAAGGAATCCACCCACCCCCAGTTTGGGAACCTCTGGTGTAGTGCATTCAATCCACACTGGGTGTTCAACTCATATATTAGGCTGCATAGCTTAGCACCATAGTTAGAAAGCTCGCTTGTGTGGTGAGTTCTGGATGCTACACTGGGACAGGTCATGCCCCTTGTCTCATAGCGGTGGTTAACAGTTTAGTCACCCAACCAGTGCTAGCCTGGTGAGTTGGGTCATCTGGTGATAGCCCAATATTATGGCTTATGCTAGACTAAGATACACTTATTAAATGTCATGTTTACAAATTCGATTGAACATTATAGTCACCATTGGTCATTATTGGTCACAAACGTTTAGTACGGAACTGGTGTCGCTATACTGGTACCGTATCATCACTGAAAATTTTCCGGCCACTGGTCAGTTAGTATGGCAGAGTGACCATCACATGCATGTGTTAAATGACTTAAGACGGTAAAACTAAGAAGAGAAAGGAAGCGTGTTGGTGTTTTTCTTGACCACTGTTGGTCACTAGCGTTTGGTACAGAACTGGTGTCGCTATTCTGGTAACATATCATCACTGACCAGTCTCTGGCCACTGGTCAGTTAGTATGGTAGAGTGACCATTACGTGCATGTGTCAAATTAGGTAGAAGTGAGAGGAGAAAGGAATGCGTGTTGGTGCATATCTTGGTATTCCTACTATGAATGGTCAAGGCTTGAGTGGTAGGAAGCGCTAGTGGACAATGTCCTTAGGGAACGGTCAGCGATTAGGCCAGAGAGGAGGAGAAAGGGAAAGCAAGATTTCTGAATGGCTAATAATGTAGAATGTCCAAGTAGGAAGTAAACCTTGTAAGTCATTTCCTAATAATGGTAATCTGTTCTTATCTGACAAGAAATAATTATTTGTTTTTGCAACACTGTTCCAAATTTGTTGATTTATTTTTCGTTTGCAAGGGTCAGAGTAGAATGGTCTGTCTATTTTGTTTTTTCACTCCCCCCGACTGCACTCTGTGTCTAAAATAGTCCATTAAAGTCCACTCTTTCAGCTTGATCCCCTTCCTTAGTAGCTTAGCGAGCCGAGATCGCCAAGGTGACTGCCAAGCCGTAGGCATTTTTCGTAGCCTTCTCTTAGATGGAATGTTCCAAAGGTGCCAGTTTTTAAATTCAGCAGGGAATTCTTCAAAGTTTCGAGTGAAATATTCTAACACTTTTAGGCATGAATATCTCCTTATTTCAAATAAGTAGTAAAACATCAAATTGGCTAAAATTACTTTTTCTATTTTCCCCTCTTAATATTCATCAGATGAAGCCCCACACCAAAATAGGTACGATATATTAGGAGGAAAAAGAAAGACATGGTAATTTTGGCCAATTCAATGTTTTATTATTTATTTATTTTATTCCACTTCCCTGGCATTTAAAAGGAAAACACAGAGGAAGCCGCTTATTGAAATCACGGATAATGTTAACAGCCAGTTATTGCTAACACAATCAATCGGTCCTAAACACTTTATTTAAAGTGATTACAATAAGCGGCTATCCTTCACTTAATTCTATGATCACAATAAGCGGTTTCTTCTGTAATTACAATGAAGCAAAAAGTATCCAATCCCCTTAAAAAATAAACATTATTTGGAAATTAACTCCATCCAAACTCTTTAGAAAAGTACTTCTAAATATGCATTCACGCAGCCTTTGTTTGCTATGACAACCTTTAGTTGTTTCTTGTAGTCGGTCACCAGACTTGCACATATATCAGGAGAAATACTGGACCACTCTTCTTCACATATTTTCTTGAGATTTCCCAGATTGGTGGGTTGACGTTTTCCAATCTGAATGTTTAATTCCTGCCGCTAATCTTCAAGGAGGTTTAAATCTGGGGATTGACTGGGTCACTCAAGAACATAAATACGTTTCCCCATTGGCCAATTTGTATTATCCCGAACGGTATGCTTGGGGTTATTATCATGGTGCAAAACCCAAGCATGTTTCATTCTTGAAAAACAAGTCTAAATCTCAATCTGTATTATTATTGGATGAAATAATATAACTGTGGCGACGAAGTGGAAATGAACTCGCCCGGGGAAATGACCTGCTTGAGGTACGGCAGGCAAAAGCCGAATGAAACGAGTCGCCGACATATATAGACGAAGTGGAACGTGGGTGACACGTATGTTGAGCGCCAGTAACCCGGAAGTGGCGAGTTGCTGGCTATAACAGGTCACGGCCGCGAGGTCTCGGCAGTTTTGCTTTTGACTCGCTACTTGAAGCCACACTCGAATCGTGTTTGGGACTTCTACTGTGAATGACGTTGTAGCAGCTCAGAGTTCGTGATAGATTACCGGTGATAAGCTAGGAAGTGCCCCCTTGAAGGAATCGTTCCGGTGCTGCAGCATTGACGTGTCGTTGGACTCCTTGCATCGAAACTGTTTCCCCCCTCCTCATTTCTACTACAGTAACACACCACTCTTTATTAAAGTTGATTAGTTTTTACCTACATCCTAATTTTAGTTGTTTTTATACAACTTATAAATCAATCTTAATAAAGATTGATTTATAAGTTGTATAAAAACAATTATTGGATGAAGTATTGTAACACAGCACTCTTTATTAAAGTTGACTAGTTTTTACCTTCATCCAAATTTTAGTTGTTTTTATACAACTTATTAATTCGGGCCACCATCGAAGGCTTACTCTTTATTTCCGATTGCGCTGTTATTTGTTGCCATAGAAACAGTGTCCCTAATTAATAAGTTGTATAAAAACAACTAAAATATAATAAAAAGAAGTCTAAATTTATTTCTTAGGACTGTTTTGTGACTGGACTAGTTATGTACGAGGTGCTTCCCCGTGGTTTGGAGAATTTGAAAAGAATGTACGGACCTTTTGCCGCTACTCTTCATGAGCAGTAACTTAACATCTAGATTTCATTGTCTCCCTCCAAGTACTGCTTTGAAGGAAACAATGGAAACTAGATATTAGGGTAAATAATTTGATTTCATGATAAAATTCCCCGAAAGGTTTGGTAGATTCTCGTATTTCCTACCAGTGAGAGAGTTGGTATCCTGGGCGTCCACTGGGTGGAAAGGATCCGTAGGCGAGGGGGTTGTATTATTATTTGCTGGTGCTCAGTGCATCGTGTCACTCTGGAGTGAAATCATGTGTCTGCGTCAACAGTCAAGTGCACCATCTGACATCTGGATGATACAGTAGGTCGTACTTGCAAACACTACAAATGGCGGTAGAATGCCTATCGGGTAACAGGGTTGCCACTAAGATATATTCCAAATATACCCTTTGTCCCACACTCTGTATGCTTTGCCCACCCCCCGGAAAAGTGGCAGTGGTCGCCCACTTGACTTAGTAATAGACAAATCTCAACCAAGTCGATGGCTTCTAATTATTTACTAAGCGTAAGTTTGGCACAAGGCCACAAGTATGGGGAACGTAACGAGGACCGAACTCGAAACTCACAATCAGTATTAATTGATCTGTGGGACCAGTTTGCTAAACATTACACCACGGCGAAGTGTTCAGAGCAAAGGGCTTCTATGTTCGAAGACATAGCAATTATATGTTGTCTCAGGCGTGAGTTCAAGCCCAACCCACAGTTATTTCTTAGACCTGGCTGAAAGAGTAACGAATTTGCCAACGATGCGGTTGGTGTTCGAGCAAAAGTAAAAGCCAATATTACGAGCGGCGATTTTCTAGGTAGATAGGATCTCGCCATTTAAAAAAAGCGGCTTATTATGATCAATTTGAGACATAATCTTTTAGATAACAATAATCCGCTGATAAAATGAAATGAAGGATCGCTTATTGGGGTCACTTTTAATCAAGTGTTTGGCACCGACTGATCTTAATGACAATAAAGGGCTGATAACATTATCCGTGATTATAATAAGCGGCTTCCTCTTTATTGTTCCTTTAGAAAATAGTTATTAAAGCGTAATTATATTCGAATTTTTCTCTCAAACATTTGCAGAAGACTTTAATTAACAAGTTGACATCTTTGGAACATTGATGTCAAAACAAAGAATTATTTCTTGTCTGAAAAGAACAGATTGTCATTATTACAAGGTTTATATCCTTCTTGGTAACTCTTCATTATAGTCATTCAGACAATCTTGCTTCTCCCGTCTCTTCCTATCTGGCCGTGTCACTGACCCTTCCCCAAGGACATTGTCCACTAGCACTCAAGTCTTGACCATTCATAGTATGAATACCAAGATTTGCACCAACATGCATTCCTTTCTCCTCTCCCTGCTACCCTCCAACCCTATTTGACACGCGCTTGTGATGGTCACTCTAGCATACTAACTGACCAATGGCCGGAGACTGGCCAGTGATGATATCTAACCATAATAGCGACACCAGTTCTATACTAAACGCTAGTGACCAAAAGTGACCAAGATATGCACTAACACACATTCCTTTCTCCTCTTCCTTTTACTGATTTGAAACATGTGATGGTCATTCTACCATACTAACTGACCGGTGGCCGGAGCCCGGTCAGTGATGGTATGTAACCAGAATAGCGACACCAGTTCTGTACTAAACGCTAGTGACCAACAGTGACCAAAAGTGACCAAGATATGCACCACACGTATTCCTTTCTCATCTTACTTTTACTCTCTAAATTAATTGATGGTCAGTTTACCATACTAACTGATCAGTGGCCGGAGACTGGTCATTGAAGAAACGTTACCAAATTAGAGACACTAGTTCTGTACTAAACGTTAGTGACCAACAGTGACCATTAAGTTCAATCGAATGTTTAAACAAAAAGATTTAAAATACATTAAAGTATTGATCAGAATAGAAAAAGACATTTAATAAGCTTATCTTAGTCTCGCATAGACTATAATATTGGGCCATCCCGAGATGACCAAACTCACCACGATATCCCTGGCCTGAGGGACTGACCTGTTAACCGTGCTTTCAAGCGAAGCACGGAATCAGCACCACAGTAGTGTAGCATCCAGTGAGGATGGTCGGAGACTAGTCGGTAAATAAACGTTAATAGCGACACGTATCTTATTCTGTCATCAGCCATAATATTGGGCTATCACAAGATGACCAAACTATCACCGGTCTAAGTGACTGACCTGTTAATCACTGCTCTATATAGAGATGTGCAATCAATGCCATAGTAGAGTAGAATCTAATGATGATTGAACTCACCATACAAGCGAATGGTCTGCAAAACGAGCTTTCTAAACATCAGGTACGTACCCTTATACAGGGTGGGTGAAAAGTAAATATTGCTCTATTTTCGTGAAACATATTAGGTCCTTAGAATGGTAGAATTTAATGTGTGATTTGATTATTATGATTAATAAGTAATAAAGTTATCACTAACATCGAACAGGGGGTTTATAATCATCCATCCTGTATTTAGTATGATTAATTCCGTTCAGCACAAGCCACAAGTGTTGATCCCCAATTGAGGACCAATAGTTTGCGAAAATATTGTTAAATGTCTCTCTTCAGCGGGCACGTAATTGGCGAAGTGAGTTCGAATTTCAACTGAAACTACTTATGTTCGCTTTGCACTAATGCCGTTGGAAAAAGCATGAATCCACTTCTCCCTGCACTGAGTCCCATCGCATGATATCTTAACATAATATATCATCACTGGCATGTCATGGTGACTGACGGAGTGTAAAGTGGGCTATTGAGCACTCTCCCATAACTACATAGTAGAGCACTAAACAAAGATCGAACTCACTGGTTGCTGTATATTTGTGTGAGTTCGTAAACTGGCCTACGGCTGCACTTGTGGTATTCTGCTTTTTGGTTGTATCTTTACTCTGATATAAGTAATTGCAGTCATGCGATGTGGTTGGTAGAGTCGTATTATTTTTTAATCTTGGCTAACAAACCCCAGAATCAGAAGCTATAATAACACCGATCTATTATAAGATCTGAAACTGATTTTCTCTAATCTAATCTCAAATGATCTAATTGTTTTCATACGCCCGCCAGCTTAGGCGAAATGTGGCACAGTCCCTTTTTAGTGTGGGACTCGCCATAGAACAATGCTTAACACGTTGGGAAGAAGGGATAATTGTCAAATTCCTCGCCTTTTGGCCTGTCACGGGCGTCAAGGAATAGCCCTGACACTACCCGACTTAGTGCAATGAGGAGGTGTTGAACTACACGACGAGCTTGTAGATCATTGGCTACAAATGGACCGATATCGGAGGATCCAATGTATATATTCGCTAGGGAAAAGGCTAAAGATTGTCACGTTCCCTGGATTCTGCATTTTAGCATGTCACTGGCATCAGGAAATAATCGTGACACTACTCCTCATAGAGCAATAGGGAGGTGCTGCCCGTAGGAACAGGTTCTCTGATACTGGACGACTTTCGTGTAGGCCCTTGGCCATGAATGACCAAGGACTGAGACCAGAGGATCCTAGGTATTTATTCGGCTTAGCACTGAGGCTGAATGTTGCACAGGGCCTGTTTTAGTGCGTACTTGTAGGAGAGTCTAAGAATTGTCTAGTCTCCTCGGCCTTGCCTTATGGCACGCCACAGTTATCAGGGATTAGCCCTGACCCTACAACTCTTAGTCCAATGGAGAGGAGCTCCGGGGGGGGGGCCACTCCCCTGGAACTAGACGGGTCGCGTGTAGATCCTTGGCTAACGAGTAGATCTGTGACCAACCAAAACGAAAACTAGTTAGAAGTGACCACACAAATATTTAAATTCCGGGGCCCAGACGAGATTATATAACTAATAAGAATTCAAGAACACCGGATGAGTCATACTCATAAGGAAGGCCCGAGAACCAACTAATTGAAACGTTATAAACGAAACAAAAAGCAACCTGTGGGTACTAGACCAATTAGAAAGTATATTGGTATATTACCATCGACATTTTGAAAGATTTTCAACTGAAATCAAAAGTTAGTAATTTTGGAACTTTGATGCAGAAACAAAGAATTATTTCTTGACAGATAAGAACAGATTATTATTATTATTAGGAAATGATTTACAGAGTTTATTTCCTTCTTGGAAATTCTTCATTATAGTCATTCAGGCAATCTTGCTTCTCCCTCCTCCTATTCCTCTCTGGCCTTTTCACTGACCCCTCACCAAGGACATTGTCCACTAACGTTTCCTACCACTCAAGCTTATTTGACACTCGCTTGTGTTGGTCACTCTATCATACTAACTGACCCTGGCCGGACACTGGTCAGTGCTGATATGTTGCCAGAATAGCGACAACAGTTCTGTACTAAACGCTAGTGACCAACGATTTGCACCAACACGCACTCCTTTCTCCTCTAACTCACCCTCCAAACTGATTTGACACAAGCCATGGTCACTCTAACATACTAGTGGCCGGAAACTGGTCAGTGATGATACGATACCAGAGTAGCGACACCAGTCCTGTACTAAACGCTAGCGTGAAGAAGGAGCTACACATTGTCTACTTCCCTCGGTCTTGCATTTTTCCCACCGCAGGCTTCAGGAAATAACACTGACCAACCCCTTTTAGTGCAATTAGGGGTGCTACCTGGGGAGCGTGTCCCCTGAAACTAGACGGTCCCTGTGTAGATACTTAGCCATGAATGAGCAAGGACTGAGACTAGAGGATCTAATACGCTTCCCCACTTAGACAGCTCTTTGGGCGGAGGGGGGGGTCACACACAAACGTGGGGAATAGTCTAGTTCCCTCGGCCATGGCTTATTCGGAGGAAATACGTTTTTTAAGTAACCACGTGGGTTTTATCCTCTTCATCCAATAATACCTACCAGGAAGAATCTTTGGCCACATACTGACCAATAGCTGTGCATTGGTCAGAGATCTCAGCTTGACCAAACAGCAGAAAAGGTTCCTTTTGACCATCAGAGATAAAAAACAATTACCACAAATAATTTAAACTCTTGGTCCGATCAACAAGCCAAAGAAGAAAATAAAACCTAGCTGAAGTACCCGTCTAGGCCGGGGTGGATATTTAAGAAGTAAGAAAAGAGACTAAAACTTTCAGACTTGTAAAAAATATGTTTTCCTTCACTTTGACACCTGAAAGGAGGAAAAAGTTTACCTCCACTTTGAACCCCTTAAAGGAGGGGAGAAAGTTCCCCTTCACTTTTGACCCCTTACAGGAGGGAAGAGAGTTCTCCTTCACTGTTGACCCCGTAAAGGAGGGCAGAAAGTTTCACTTTAGTTTTGACCCCTTAAAATAGGGGAGAAAGTATCCCTTTACTTTTGACTCGTTAAAGAAGAAACAAGTTTCCCTTCACTTTTGACCACTAAACAGGAGAAAGTTTCCATTCACTTTTGACTCCATAAAAAATTATTTAAGCATATAAAATAAGAAGATATGTACTTTGAGTATGCATGCCAAACTTGGCGGTGTTGCGCCCATGTTTAGGTGGTTTCTATAGCGAGACAGACGAACAGACAGACGGTGTGACACGTCTCATAATTACAGATTATAGTAAGATGACAGTAAATCTTTAGCAGCCTGACACAAAATAACGCAACAATTAAGCGTAAAATTACATCGTAAATTGAACCCCCCTTTTCAAATTTGATGGCCATAGCTCTTGCTGTTCTTGAATTCTGCTAACACAGACGGACGGACATTTGGCGAATTATGGTAAGATAATAATTTTTAGGGAAGCGTAAATGCTGCCGAACACAAACTAAGGGTCTAATTTAGCATAATACTTACATTGTAAATGAAACCCCCCCACTAAAAACTTGAAGAGTGTTGAAAATTTCTAAAACTAATTTGTTAAAACATGATCCGGGGTCCCGTTAGTACACACATACAATTATATTGGGATATGTTGTGTGGTGCTTGAGTTTTGCTAACACAGATGGACAGTCATTTAGTGAATTATAGTACGAAAGTACATTTTTAGGTATGAGTGAACACAGACACAAAATAAGAGACCAATTTAGCATAATATTTAAATTGTAAATCGAATCCCCAACGAAAACCTTGGTGTGGAATTTTCAAAGAAATTACTTGTTAAAAGCTTGCCCCGGGGTCCCATTAGTAACCACTGTTGAATTTTGTGGCCATAGCTGTTGTCGTTCTTCAGTTTTGTGAATAATAGTAAGATAACAAAAAGTAACTCAAGATCACCGGATGCAACATACTCATGAGGAAAGCCGGAGAATCAGCCAGTCAAAATGTACTAAATAAAACGAAAACAACGCGTGTGGCTGCTGGACTAATTAGTAATTAGGAATATTTCCATCTAGACTAATTAGTAATTAGATTGGAATATTTCCATCGACATTTTTCAAAATTCCCAGCTGAATTATTCCCAAAGAATTATTTCTTGTCAAATTATTGACAGATCACCAATTATTAGGAAATGACTAACAGAGTTTATTTCCTGAATTCTTCATTATAGTCATTCAGACAATATTGCTTCTCCCTCTTCCTCTTCCTCTCTGGTCTTGTCACTGACCCCTCACCAAGGACATTGTCCACTGGCGCTTCCAACCACTCAAGTCTTGACCATTCATAGTATGAATACCAAGATATGCACCAACACGCATTCCTTTCTCCTCTCACTTCTACCCTCCAAACTCATTTGAGACATGCACGTGATGGTCACTCTACCATACTAACTGACCATTGGCCGGAGGCTGGTCAGTGATGATACCTTACCAGAATAGCGACATCAGTTCTCTACTAAACGTTAGTGACCAACAGTGACCAACAGTGACCAAGATATGCACCAAGACGCATTCCTTACGCCTCTTACTTCTACCCTCCAACCTTATTTGACATACGCATGTGATGGTCACTCTACCATACTAACTGATGGTCTGCGAGTGGAACTTTTCAACTACCACGCTACGATAGGCGCCTTGATGTTTTCGAAAGTTATTTCAGTTAAGACATTCTTGAGTCTTGGTAGTGTTCTTTAAACTTTTCAGCTGAAGTGTAGTGATCACTTCCTGAATTATTCGGAATAGTTATGTTCACCTTTGTTGTTTCTATCTCAACGTTTTGGCTGATATGTCCTTCGACCTTCCTCGTCTCGTAATACACACTTCACGTGACAAATACCAATAATGCGTACTTAGTTGTTCACTGTTAAAGAACGGTTAAGAGAACGGATGAAATATATGAGGAGAATTTAAATTTCATTGCGCAAGGATACTATACTTTAGTGCCTATGAACAGTGATTGACTACTCGACTTCTTTACCCACTTTATTAGCAATGAAATATCAAAATGGGAAAGAAATAATGAAACTCAAGAACATGTTAAAACAAATTCGAGTCGCTGAGTCCATTTTCCAAGCTGCTAACCGATCGCCCCCGCCCCCGGCACTTCTTATGACATTTGGTGAATTATAGTAAGATAGTAAATTATTAGGTAATCATAAAAGCTACTGGACACAAAAAAGGGTTAACATAAACTTCCATTCTAAACTGAACCCCGCACCCCAAACTTTTCGGGGAGGGGGGGGTGATTTTCAAAAACTATCTCGATAAAACGCTGCTTAGAGTCCCATTAATAACCACAGAAAATGTGTTGGTCATAGCTTTGGCTATTTTTTAGTTTTGCGAGGACAGACGGAAGGACATTTGCTGAATTATAGTACATTTTTAGGTAAGCGTGAACACAGCTGGACACAATAAAGGGACCAATTTAGCATGAATTTACACTCTATATTGAACTCCAAACAAGAACTTACTTTGGGGGGTGTTAAAAAAGAAGTAATAAAACTCAAGAACATGTTAAAACAAATAAATCAAGTCATTCATTGGTGTGAGAAAACACCGGAGGAGAAATGAATACTAATCAGAAAGCGTAACGGGCGTACATACAAACAAGCAGTACGATATTATAGATTATTAGTAGTATATTATTAAAATTCCCAACCCCTAAGCTTCCAACTACGAACACTCTGCTACACAATGAGCAGTCACAAAGCCATGTGGCCAATAGAAAATGACCGAATGTTACCTATTATACGAATAACTTGACCATTGAAGTGGGCTTAACTGGCACATTTAGTATATTGGTATCCTTCAGTACTAGTATTTAGTATGTAATCGTTGTCGCTTACACGGTAAAGAATTTGTACAGTGGCCATTTATTGGTCAGTTTGTTGCTAAAAATAATCAAAGTATTTTTTTAGGCTGTGAAGATGTGTGTGGAAGAGTATCTCTTTGTATATATATGTGTTTATGTATGTCAGGGCCGGATTAAGACCACAATGGGCCCTACGCCACCCATAATTTGGGGGTCCACCATATTAAAATTATATGAGATCTGAACAGTAAGTTTATTTTGAAACATAAGCATAGTTAAATAGTTTTTTGATAGGACAACTCGGCTGCGGACAACTCGGCTGCGGACAACTCGGCTACGGACAACTCGGCCGCCAATATTTCAAACCCGGACATTTCGGCAGCATTTCGTTTTTAAAGGCGAAAATGACTATCTAGACGGAATTTAAAACGAAATAGAATCAAAATCTAAAAATCTAATGCACTTTACAATAATAATAAGTTAAGTTCTGTTTGTTGTTTAATGTTTTATATATATTTTTCAACTTTTTATAGATAGTTTTTGTTTGTTTTCTCGAGTAATGTTATTTAATAACATCAAATGAACCACGTGACGAATTCTACGAAATCGACTACGGCTTCACAAAATAGGCAAAAAC
>VCCN01002475.1:3588770-3600657 GCA_006491835.1 Architeuthis dux
AGAAGAGGATGAAGAGGACGAGGAGGAGGTAATGAAGAAAGAGGGGAAAGCAAGAAAAATTGCCAAGCACAAAACAGAAGAATAAAAGAGAAGGAGAATTAAGTATGGCACGTTAAAGAAAGAAAGAAAGAAAGCGAGAAAGAAAGAAAATGGAAGAAAGAAAGTAAGAGAGTTAGGATTAAGGAGTGTAGGGTACATTAAAGAAAAAAGAAAGAAAGATAGAAAGAAAATGGAAGAAAGAAAGAAAGAAAGAAAGAAAGAAAGAGAGTAAGAAAATGGAAGAAAGAAAATAAGAAAGAAGGAAAGAAAGAAAGAATAGGAGAATGGCGGAGTATATGGTACATAAAAGAAAGAAAGAATGAATGAAAGAAAGAAAGAAAGAAAGAAAGAAAATGGAAGAAAGAAAGTAAGAGAGTGGGGATTACGGTATGTAGGGTACATTAAAGAAAAAAAGAAAGAAAGAACGAAAGAGAGAAAGAAAATGGAAGAAAGGAAGGAAGAAAGAAAGAAAGACAGAGAGGGATGATTAAGATGTGTAGGGTACATTAAAGAAAAAAAGAAAGAACGAGAAAAAGAAAATGGAAGAAAGAAAGTAAGAAAGAAGGAAAGAAAAGGAGAATGGTGGAGTATATGATACATAAAAGAAAGAAAGAATGAATAAATGAAAGAAAGAAAGAACATATAGTAACATAAGAATGGTAGAAATATATTAAGAGAGGTGGAGAAGAAAGACGAAATATTGAATGAGAAAACACAGAAGAATGATAAAGAAAAGAAGAAAAGAATCGAAATGAAGAACTATGGAAGGACAAGAAGAACAAAAACAACAAGAAGCAGAAAATTAAAGGTTAAAGGTAAAAATTATGCTTGAAAACCTGGAACGAAAACAAAAGGGATAAAGAAGAAGAAGAAGAAACGGAAGAATGAATGAAATACGAAACAACAACAAGAAAACATGGCAAATGTCCAGCGGGAAAACATCCGCTATTTTTGGAAGAAGAAAAGAATGAATTGGAAATTAATGATAGCACGAATGAGAAAGATGGTGAAAGATAAAAGCGAGAAGAATGAAAATGATGGAACAGAATGAATAAGTGACCGCCTGGTCAAGATGACAAGCGACATGAATCGTCCACTGAAGTGGTAAGCGATGACCATCTCCGGACAGGACCAAAGTAAGATGAAGACATGATGTCCAGAATTGGATGACCGGAAGCCGCGAGGGATTTCGGACAGAATGTCCGACGCTGACACAAGAGGGGCGCGAACGCCTGTCTCTGTGTTATCGTCTGGGTGAGTATGTGCATGAAAGTGAAAGATGGTAGCGGTGGTAATGGTGGTGGAGATTTTGGATGCTTGGGGGTCTATTTATTCAATTTGTGTGGTGGGAGGGGGTTGGGGATGATACTGATCACCACTGACCGACTGGTTATAAAGCCCCGACCAGATTCTCGTGACGTGAAGCATATTTTCATATGTTGTCGTCCACTTCTGTTGAAAAGATTGATAACCGTGACTAAAGGCTAGGCTGATTCAAGCCTTGACCCCTACAAGATGAATGGTAGCGGGTGGTATTTGTGGGGGGTCATTGTGATAATTTTGGGACAAGATTCTTGCTGCGGTGGTGGCTGTCATTATTGTCGGAATCAGGAGCGTTGATACTCGGAATGGCATTAATATTTGTGTCAAGGAGAGATCGGCTTAACATCGACGCGCTCATTGGCAATATTTTACAAATACTAATGTTACTCAGACTCGCGACACATGAGGCAATGAATATGCCTCCATTTCTCGAGCAATCCATGGGGACCCATTTATTGTTTGTAGCAGTTGTGGGTTTTTACGGATCCGGGGAAATATAAAAGTTAATCAAGCACGATTTCACAGAGATTATCACGAAGCACGACTATTATTTCCCTCATATTCCCTGGATTTGAACTCGTGTCTAACCTGGCTAAGATTAAAGAGAGAGGGGAAGAGACAGACAGACAGGGGCAGGGACGCATAGATGTACATATATATGTGTGTGTGTGTGTGCTCATGTGTGTGTTTTCTTGTTTACATGCAGGAGAATGCATGTCTGGATTCAATGAATGTAAGTATTGTCTAAACGTTTGAAATCTAGCACTTTCGACCATACTTCTTCCCATTATCAAGAATCAGGTATAAAATATATATATATATATATATAGATGTCATTCGATTTCCAATTGTTCAATTTTTAACATCAGTATTATAACGTCTATGCATTACGATGGCGTAAAGCACAAGGCGACATGCAAGCGAAATTGTATCCTGGGTTGAATGTATCAAATAATTGTCAAATACATTCATTAACTTACCATCTGTCTGTTCAAAGTGCCATTGGTACTCATATTAATGAACATAGACGGCTACGCACTGATATATCTATTAGTATACACCAAATACTCGTAATGTTATGATATGTGTTTCCGGACTAACTGACACCTGGACGGATGTTTCAACGTGGGCCTAACGACAGGTGACTGACACCGCGTAGGCATTGGAGAAGCCTATAAAGCAGACCCGAATAGAAAACTCGAGGAGCGAACAGAAATCTCGACACTCAAAGAAGAGACAGACACCAGCGGAGCCGTTAAGGCCCGAGACCGATCCCATTCTTCACTCTCCGGCCGACAAAGAGGTATGTTGTGTAATAAAAATATGTCCAGATATTTTTATAAGCAAGTCTTCAAGTTTCCTTTCTATCCAAGTCCAGGGCACCCCACTATACAACAGTAAACAATACGTGTATATTATACAATATTAATGGTAAAAAAGGCTTCCGATTCTTGAAGCCTTTAGGATAAAATCAAGAAACCGAAGACTAAATAAGATCTGCAGGGAACTGGGATTTTAAATGTATTTAATAATTAATAGTACATTTAACCCATGATTGTTTTAGCCCATGAGAAATCAATACATTTTAAGTTAATAAGAAAGAATTGAAAAGGTGAACATCTAGCTATAATTGAAGAAATCTCTGTATCTATACAACTGCCCATTGAAATTCACCGGTAGCCGGAAAAGTGCACATCAGGAAAAGTGTCCATCGGAAAAGTACCCATCAGGAAATCTGCCCATCACGAATTTATCAAGGGAGGAAAAGTGCCCATCAAGACATAATTTTCCCATCATATAGTTTCCGGGAAAACTTTATAAAGTTGTATTATAGACTTTTGGCATAAATTACTTCTGTGTGGCAATGGTTTAAAATTATCAATAACTGTAATATTTACCAAAGTCCGCTCGGATAGTGTAATGGTTAGCACGTCTGCCTCAAACGCAGAAGGTCTTGGGTTCAATTCCCGGAATGAGCGAAAACGCTTCATTAGGTATAATTGAGTATACTCTAAGCCAGCCATGGGTAAATTGCGGCACGCGGGCCACATGTGGCCCTTTTGACTTTCTGTATGGCACGCTTAATTCCATGAGGAAAATAAAGTTTTATTGAAGTTTCATCTAAGAAAATGGGAACCTTTTTTGAAGAAATGAGAAAATTCCAGGATAAGTGGACAAATGATTAATTCTTCGTTGAAGTAAAAAAAAAAACAGATCAAAGTGTCTAATATGTTCTGAATCCCACTCCGCATTTAAAGAATTTAACGCTAAGCGTCATTACACAACTAAACATTCCAGGTATGATAAATTTAAAGGAGATATCAGAAAGCTTAAAATTGGAACACTAAAGAAACAGATCGGTAACCTAAATAGAGAAATAGTGCATGCGAGCTATGTTGTTAGTAAAAAATGTTCCTAACATTCTAAACATTATTCTGATGGTGAATTTGTGGCCCGGTTTATGATTAGCAATATCTCATGCGGCCCGCTGCTCGAGAAAGGTTGCCCATGCCTGCTCTAAGCTGTGTGATCAGGGTGGAGCTATCCCTTCGGTGGAATTGCATCCTTCGTCACTGGTCGTTTATACTCCAATAAGAGTCATCTCTTAAGAGACGAACGCTTTACATTCATAATATTATCAACATCGGAGGTGACACAGTCTTATCGACCAGAAAGACTGTCCACTCCATCAAATACAAATAAATAACGACCACCAAAAGCCGATGGTCAATCCGCGCAAGCGTGTAGTTGGACTGATAGAGATTTAAAAAGTTGACCTTTCTAAACATTGCCAAACAACAGGGGCTTTTATGCTGACTGCGCAAAAATGTTCAGTCAGGCGACCATAATCGAAATATGAGGTTGATACAAATGTTCCCAGGGTCATCTTTTGCACAATGCTAAGGAAATCATAGAAGTGCCTTTGAGGTTCACTCGGCACTTTAATGACTATTCAGTCAACTATAGTAAGTTGTTTATAAAAGCCTTAAGAACAATTCTGAATATAACAAAATGAGTTTTATATAAATGGAATCAAGCATTGATTCGAGTTCAAACACATATCTTTCTCTTCTTGCTCGTTATAGAAAGTAATTTTTTGACGGTGAAAAATGTATTTATTGCAAGAAATCAAATAATCTCAATATTCTCATCATCTTCATTATTATTATTATTATTGAGTTTTCACACTAGCAGTGACTGGTGGCCTTCACTGGAGATCTGTCTGCTAGTCTCCACAATACTCCAGGACTTGTCTTAGTATTCTGGCCGACTTCAGTAGTCCCCTCGGCTGAATAGTTTCGGTTTTTCTCCCGAATGATATGTCTTGAAAGCTGAGTGTTTATTTTTCAAGTGTTTAATATGTCTATTGGTGTCCGTCTCTTTGGTAACGTAATAACAAAGTCAAACGGCAAATACAAATCTTTAAAATCTTTGTTAAGATGCTACATTGGTCATCAGGTAGGATATGTGAAGTGTTACTCTCTATATCCAAATACAGCACATATATACTAAATATAGTTAATAAGTGTGTGTGTGAGTTTATTAAAAATAAAGTATAGTGAGTGTGTGTTAGCTGTGATAAGGGTTTGATTATTTAGCGTTTTGGGGGTCGGTAAGGTTTAGCGTTGGGGATGAACTTGTTTGTTGTTGTTGTTGTTGTTGTTGTTGTTAATCCATGTGTCAGTCTAAACGTTGCGTGTGCCACCCGAGGGATGAACATTATTCTAAAAGCCATGTCGTGTCGCCAAGCTTCGCTCGGGCTACAAACATGTGCAGCAGTCATAAAGATATTAAAGGCCACTTTCAAACGAGGTAATTCACTTAGGGTGCGTTTATTCAAGCAATGGCCAACCTATTTATATACACTAGTGGCCCTACCATGCATTCGCTGACCCTCGAGAACGGAATATTGTGAGGATCTCCATTGATTCTATTAAAATATATTGGTCAGTTAAAGGCTTTGTCAATACACGAATATTGTGACTAATTTTCTTTTTTACATTTACTTTCCTCTCTTTTTTATTCGAGATGTGCGGGAACTGCTTTGGGAGAATGGACATCCTGCTGTCTGGCCCTGGGTCAGTCTCTTTAGACATTATAGAGGTGAAATCCTGTTTGGGGATGTAGGGACGATGGGTATTTTGGTTTAGGAAGCATTGGTGGGTAAGTATGTTTACCCAGGTGGGGGGGGGAGAAAGAGAGAGAGAGATAACATCTGAATAAAACAAATAAAAATAAAAATTGGAGAAGACGAAGAAGAAAGAGAAAGAGTGAAAATCAGAGAAAACTTGAAATTGGTGAAGAAGAAGAAGAAGAAGAAGAAGAAGAAGAAGAAGAAGAAGAAGGGGAAGAAAAAGGCAAAAATGAGACAAAGATAATTAATATATGAATAAAAGAATGTTGAAAACAAAGAACAAAAAGAAGATTGGATATCAGAGAAGACTTGGAATTGAAGAAGAAGAAGAAGAAGAAGAAGAAGAAGAAGAAGAAGAAGAAGAAGAAGAAGAAGAAGAAGAAGAAGAAGGGAGAGGATGGGGAAACGGAATTAAGAAGAAAAACAATAACAGCAACAAGAACGAAAAGAAATGAAATTCATCGCTAGGAAGTATAGAGAAAACAACAACATATTAACATTGAAAAAGAACCAGAAGAAGTAGAAAAATGAGATGTAATGAAATGTAGAACAGCCATCATTATATACAAAATGTTAGGCGTCTGAAGAAGAAGAAGAAGAAGAAGAAGAAGAAGAAGAAGAAGAAGAAGAAGAAGAAGAAGAAGAAGAGGAGGAGGAGGAAGGGAAAGAAGAAAAATAACACGAACAAGTAAAAGAAGAACAAGAATAAGAACAACAACAGTAATAACAACAAACCGTTACGTACAAGAATATAAATTAAAAAGAAGAAAAAGCAATTGAGTAGAAGAAAATGTAAAGAGGGAAGAAAAGAAGATAAAGAGGGCAGTCGGAACAGCACGCATATCTCTGTCTAAAAAGCCTTGGGAACCATGTGGTCATTCTGGTCAAAGTTTTGGGGTTGGGGGTCGAATGTCAATTGAATTGGAAGCGGGCCTCGCTCGAGTGTCCATAATTTAGATCTGCTCATTAAGCCCAATTGGATGCTCGGATGAGTACGGCCGATGGTCAAGCTAAGAATTGGGGGGGCGAGGGGTGGATGGTACACTTGCCGGATTGCGAGATTCAAGGGCTTAATAAAATAATGTGAAAGAACCAGCTGGGATCACTTGGTCACGATAGCAATGGGGTCTCTGCATGAATAAATGTGCGCCAGGGTTGGCAGGGCGTGGTAGTTAATGCGCGCGTGTGCTTTAGGATGAATTCAAGGACTTGAATGTATTTACTTGGACAAGCCAAGATTTTCGCGTGATGGTATAGGACCAATTATCTTATCGGATAAAGTGCAGTGGAAAGCATATCTCCCACTGTTTTCTGAAGTTCTCAGATATAGTATTTTCATTAATACTCACTTTTCGATCTAGTCTTTGTTGTTTTATCACAACTGACGGCCGATATGTTCTTGGGCTTTTCTCGGGTGTGAATCTTGAATGTTGAATCCGGCGTTTTTAGAGTATTTTTGACTTTCATCCAAGAAGATAATCTATCAAGGTCACAAAACCGGATGTCAACATCTTTTCAAGCGGTGGGAGTGGACATCTTTCCTTATTCATTGACGAGTATTTGAACAAGCAAATACTTTTATAAACTAGAAAGCGCTATTGTCAGGGGAAGTAATTGTTCATGGATCCACCCAAAAATCACTTTTTCCGTAGCCGATTGCGCACTCTTCGAAAAGATTTCATAGAAATTTCATAGAGAACTTTTGGAGATATCGTGTGAACAGTCATGAGCATATACATAAATGTATGGGAAAAAAACGGAAAAATATCCAAAGAATTCCTGGATCCGCCCACAAATGTAACCACTTCTTCTTTAGCTCATTGCACATCGTACCACACAATTTCATTGAACTCTATTTAATACTTTTGGAGATATCGTGTGGACAGAAAGAGAGGCAGACTGAAAGACGTGACCGAATACATATACCACTCCAACTCCAACCAGCAGAAGTAACGATAGCACTCCATACTACACAGCAAAAAAGAAAAAGAACACGTATGTGTCCGGGTAGGTGTATGTATATCCATAGGATTGCGTATATATTTTTCGGTATTTGTGTCTGTGAGCGTCTATATGTGCGTATGTATGTGTGGTGTGTGAGTGCGTGTGCGTGCGTGCGTGTATTTGAATTACGGAGATGGTGTAAACCCACCTCTATAGTGACGTAATTCAATTACTTTCCTATCTGTCTGAACAATATCTGACGCGCCAACACAGTAGACACATTAAGATCGCGCGATCAACGGGCATTACTAGTTCGTGCGACCACTGCTTAAGCGTGTAAGGAAATCTTCTCCTCCACCCCCGGTAAGCGTGCGGGCTCCTTGCCTGCCCGGGTGCCAGTAGGGCGACATTTGACGAATATGTTTAGGGACATTTGTTAGATGAGGACGGCTTTACCCTGTCATTTGTCGAGAAACGGAACGCAACCCCCGATGTTGCGTACATAAAGAGGGAATCCACAATAGCCATTGAAAGAAAGGGGTGTGTTCGGGATGAGGGTAAAGGGCAACGGAAAGGTTGGGGTATGTTCGGCCGTACCCAAAAGACAAAGGGAAGGAAGAAGGGGGCGATTGGGGTGCTGGTCAAGAAGCGGGTTATGTTTTTTAGTCGATAATTAGAAACCGTCAACCAACACTGTAAACATAGGTTTCTTCAATTTTTTAAGCTGGTCTAGCTGGCTTTTTATGTATGTATGTATGTATCACGCGTACAGGCCACACCAATGGAGCTTAGAGGGCTGAGAATTTAAACATTTACTCCTTATTATGACTTATTTTGTTTTTTTGAAAATTACCCACCCCTAGATCTTTAGGTTCAATTTGTTATGTAAGTTTATGCTAAATTAGTCCCTTAGTTTATGTCCGACTGCTTTCAAAAGTCAAAATATAGCATTCACGCTTTTTTGTTTTTTTGAAAATACAAACTTTTTTTAGTGATCACTGCTCAACAAAAGGCGAGATAAGTAACTTATTCATTGAACACCCTGTTTCCAAATTTTAATTGATCACCCCCAACCAGGCATAATGCCGAAAGACATTGGTCACCTGACGGTTTCTATTGAGTGACTAACCAGACCTGTTTTTAATTTTATTTATTTGTTGTTGTTGTTTCGTTTTTCGTTCTTTATTTCCTAATTATTTTGATTTTCCGTACCAATTTTATTCTTGTTTTTCATTCTTTGCCTCTTTCATTCATTCCTCCCTTCAATTTTTCCTTCATTCATGAATTTTCTCTCAAATCGTTTTTCATTCATTGTTTCTTTCGTTCATTCTTTCTTTCAGTTTTTCCTTCATTCATTCATTCTTTCCTTTCCGTTTTTCTTTCATTCATGTATTCATTTTGTCATCGTTTAATTTTGTATTCATTCATTCTTTCATTTATTATGTTGATTTCCTGTACCAATGTTATTCCTGTTACACCCTTTTCATTCTTTGCTTCTTTCATTCATTCCTCCCTTTAGTTTTTCATTCATTCATGAATTCTTCCTCTAATCATTTGTTTTCATTCATTGTTCCTTTCGCACATTCTTTCTTCGCCTGTTTCATTCCAGAAATGAAAGACTACATTGTTCAAACCATTTCTGATGACGTCCGTTCCACGACGAAATGCATAAAGGCTTATTTGCATGATAATAAATATGTTTTCTCAATCTTTCATTTCCATATATATATCTGATATACGTTGTTGAAAATATTTAATTCGCAGGTTCAACATATGAAAGGTTAATTTCATGATAAACACTATCATTTGGAGCTAATATTCCATATTGAAACAAGTATGGTCGAGGCTGACCACGTTCGTTTCACTGCTTCTCGCAGCTTGTCAAGTCAGCAAGTCTTGACAAGCTGCGAGAAGCAGTGAAACGAACGTTGTCAGCCTCCACCATACTTGTTTCAATACGGAGTATATCTATCTATCTATGTATATATATATATGTGTGTGTGTGTGTGTGTGTGTGTGTGTGTGTGTGTACAGTATATATATATATAGTCCCATCACTTTTGTGTGATCATTACTAGACGACCCACACTTATGCTCTTTTGCTAGATTAAGCTAAGCTTAATAAATAAGATGATAACACTGATGAGCAAAAACATTATGACCAGAGACATGTGGCAAGAATGACAGCTACTGTCTCGTAACTACTGATTTCACATTTCAGGATCAGAGATACATAAGCAGCTAAGTACTTTATTTCATGCTAACCGATGTCCGACACCGAAAGCTTCTTCAATGGACACGCAGAATTCGTAGGCATAACAATTGTTGACCTGAAAATCTAACGATAGAACAGTAACTGAAAGAATGTATTATACTATAAACCTTCAACCAAATGTGTCAACATAGGTTTCTTTAGTTTTTATGTTGGTCTGTCAGTACAGGCCGCATCACATTTATGCTAAATTGGTCCCTTAGTTTGTGTCCGGCAGCTTTCACGCCTGTTTTTTGAAGATTTTTTAGTGATCACTGCTCAACAAAAGCTGAGAGACGTAACTTATCCATTGATCATCCCTTCTTCCATTTTTTAATTGATCACCCCCAACACGGCATGCTGCCAAAAGACGTTGGTAGCATGACGGTTTTTATTGAGTGATTAACTTGACCTATTTTTAGATTTATTTTTCAGATTGTTAATCTTCAACCCCTCCACCGTCATACGTGTACAAGCCGTCATACGATTCCAATGGTTTAGAAACACTTTTGCAGTTGATTTTCCGTATTATCCTGAATCAAAATAGTTATCCTGGTCTGCAGGTCATCTAAACCATTTTTGTTCAATAAACAGTAGTCTTTCAATGTCCACACGAAAAGAAATCCAATGAGTTCAAATCTGGTGACCTCAGTTCATTTCTTCCAATCCATTGTTTAGGGATTTTTAAAAAAATTAGAAACCGTCTCTGAGAGCAAAATGGCAAGGTGCCACATCTTATCATGTCTCCTGTCAGTTCTAATTGTGTACATTCAGGAATAAAGTAATTTTGCAGCAGGAATCTGTTTACATTCTCTTCTATAGGAGCCATAGGTTTCAGCAAATGAAATAATGAAATATTAAACAATAAAAAGATTATTGCTAAACTAGCATAAAACTAGCATTCCAAGAGAAATTATGAATCACCGCCACCCATATATGCTGTGTTGGGGGTGATGAATTAAAGAATTGGGGGTGATCAATGAATAAGTTATTTCTCTCGACTTTTGTTGGGCTGTGATTACTAAAGGTCTGAATTTTTAAAAAAAACGAGCGGGCATAAACCAGTGACCGAATTAGCTTACATTGTACATTGAACCTAAAAACATATTTAGGGGTAAATTTTCAAAAAACAAAAACAAACATTTTCCCTACTCATTGAGGAGAGTGTGTGTGCAAACTTTCAAGTTTCTACTATGAACGGTTAGGGTTGAGCGAAGTCCGGATACATAGATAGATAAATAGATACATATAAATGTGCGAACACATGAATAACCTAAACCCAGCAATAAACCAGTGTTGTGGGTAGCAGTGATTAATAAGTGAATCACTTCCCAATTCTTTTTGCCGATAGATTCTATTATGAAGTTAAGAAAATTTAAAACTGCATAAGGACTTTAAAATGACCCTGTCTATACAGTGTGACCCTCAAAACGTATAGGTATTTAATTATACAAGTTTTTTTCCCGCTATCTTAAAGTAGAGCATGAAAAAGTGTTGTAAACTGGAATGGCGTAAAGCGAAGAAGCAATTACCAATAATTTGTATGGGGAAAGTTTTAAGCGTTCCCAGACACAAAAAAACACTATGTCTATGTCTGCCAGTTTTACGCTAAGCGTAATACCTTTACTTAAATAGCTTTTCTGATGGTGACAGGTCGATTGCATCCTGGACAAATGCGTCCCGGTCATTGGCGTCCCGGTCATTGGCGTACCTGGACATTTGCGGGATGCATTTGACCAGTACGCATATGCGCAGAGACGCAAATGTCCAGGGACGCCAATGACCTGTTCTTTGACCGGGACGTAGTTGTCCAGGACGCAAATGTCCTAGTACCTTTTCTGATACCTTAGGACACATCTTGCTAACGGATGCACAACATAAATCGAGATAAAACACAAATCACTGACAGAGTTCAAATGTTCACAGATGCTCACAGACAGAGTTCAAAGCTATAGCGGCATGAGATCTTTCGTAAAAGCGAAGTAGCTTAAAGCGAACTTTTGTAAAGACTATAAGTAGTGTATTTTTTCAAAAAACATAATAAGGAGTAAATGTTTTTATTTCCAGCCTTCTCGCTCCATTGGTGAAGCCTGTACGCGCGATACATATATACATACCACACACATACACATACACTCTTATCCACATACCAAAAAACACCCACACACATACGCATATAAACACATACACACCCG
>VCCN01002475.1:3797299-3810939 GCA_006491835.1 Architeuthis dux
AGCAAATATATGTTCCCAATTAATTAAATGTCTTTATAATTACCATATTCTGTCGGATACAATACTTATCCATTATTTGATTTCATACTGTCGGCATATGGGGACCACATTATATTCGTGCCTAAAATACGAACGTGTGAGTAGAGGGGCCAGCGAAGTGAACGGTTAAAAAAAAACTCCTGCTCCCATGAGAGTTTCGTTAGTTCATTGGTTAGAGCCGAACCTGCGTGTAATGTTGCTTCCAAGGTGGGTTCAATCCCCGCACGAAGCTTATATATAAGGGTGAACATTTAACATCTGAAAGACAAACAAACAGAAGTAAGTGTAAAAATAAAAAAAAAGTTATATCCCAACTCGTTTTGACCTGTGGTCATCAAACAACAAAAATGGAGATAGGCTGGACACTTAGCACGAAGAAATGACAACAGATGGAGTAAAAGACTAACCGATTGGTGCCCATGGTACAGTAAACGCAGTAGGAAAATACAAGTGTCTGACGTTGTAATTAATCCACAGTATTCGGGCACCCGGTTTGAAACGGACTCAATATGCTAGCAATAGTCTGCTAGACCACTTTGCTTACGGTTGCCATAGCTGAACATTCAAAAAGGACATTCCCGGTCACCGTCGTTTAAAAAAAGAAGACGCTCCAGTCACGTCATAGTTGTCAACACACGTAAATAACATAGTGACAGCGTCTAGATTATGGTTGAACATTGCTGGAATGCCTTAAATGCAGATCAAGAATAAATGCTAGTGTGTAAAAGAAGCCATAAGAAAACATGGTATAGTTTCAACATTTCATTTATGGATGTAATGGCAATATGAAAAATAAATTAATGCGCCTTGCTGAAGAACAAGAAAAAGCAGTACATGGCACTAAAACTGCTTAGTCGATAACACCGTACAGGCACCCCCCCCTCTCTCTCTCTCATCATTACAGTTTCATGTTGATGAAGATTTCCAGGAAAAATGCGGACATATGGAAACCGTACATTTATGACAAGGGTGCAGGAGAGAGAGAGGAAATGCGAGTGTGCTGCCTCTGTGAAGACTCACTGCAAAACAAACGCTGAACGCTATTTTTGCTTTTCACTTTTTTTCGTAAAAACGAAATAGTGGCGTAAAGCGAATTTTCGAAAAGCTGGGATACCTGTGTTTAAATTGCTTAAATGTTGCTTCGCGTAACCGGGACAGCCGCCTAATTGGGCCAAATTGCTCTGTCGGCAGTGAGAAGCCATTGAGTGAGCTTGTGTACCGTGTGACGGCCTCATTCACAATGGCCGAGCCTACCCATTCTTTATATCTTGAGCAGGTTTTTTTTTATCTCCGCAAAACATCGCATCAGCAAGGTCTGTCTGAACCCCTGCAATCAAAATCTGGCTCCCTGTGACTTCTCCGAAATTAAGGAGAACGTGATAGGATTGATGATGGAGAACCCGAAAGAGGACTTCGAAAAGTGGAAGAGATGCTGTGATAAGTGTGTGAGGACCCAAGCGGAGTATTTTGAAGGGGACTAAGGTGCCATTGTCCTAGTTAATTCTTCTCGTTAATATTAAAAGGCTGGATACTTTCCGGACAGACCTTGTATTTATACTGCCTCGTACAACATTTTACACATGAAGTGGGCAAGATTTATTAAATCCACACATATAATAATTAGCAATGTGTGTTTGTACTTTTATGTATAAATTATCATTGATAAAAAATTATTTCTCATAAGTATTTGAACTAACACAACATCTGTTTTCACTCCCTGAGATTGCAGGGGCTATTATGGATTCTGAGCAGGGGGTGAGGGTGGATAGAAATTAACTTTCTAGTTTGGCAACTCTTCCATATAGCAATGTGAGTTCACTTTTTTTAATCTCCTTGAAATATTCTGAACAAGATTTTAGAAAGATACAATAAAAAACTTGCTTTTCTTTTCATTTAACAATTTAATTCTTTCCAAAAATATTTTTTTCAAGAAATTTAGCATTCAGAACCACAAAACGTGACTAAAGGCATCTCTTGTTATGTTGATTGCAAAAAGGTCGGTCATTCCTGCGTAATGTTCCTTTAACTCTCAAAACCAAATGATTAGCTGTCTGTTCAAATACTTATAACAGGCACTGTATATAAAATGCAATGTATATCCATATATTTCATATATGCCATCATTTATGACGGCATGGGTAAATTCATTGAAAGAACAAAGCAAAAACTATCTTGAAAATTTATTATCAAAATGACAAGCAAGACTAAATTCTTTAACACTTCATCAGATTGTGATGGCTCTGTTTAAATAAGATGACATGATGGACAGAGAGGTGTTTGTTCGCATTGTGAATTTATTTTCCGACTACAAACAACATCCTGTCAAAATGAAAGAGAAAGAAGCAATAAAATATATCAAAGAGGAAACTAGGGAATTGTCTTCCTCCAGGGTTTTCAAAAAGCGAACAATAAAATGCTACAAGGCAGACGATAAATTAATTTGTCAAGTGGGCCGGCTACGTGCGAATAAATACAGACATTTATTGACTGACATATATAGATAGATAGATAAATAGATAGATATGCGTATAAATTAATGACATACCTCTAATTTTGACTTTATTCCATGCTACATTGTTGATGACCAAGAGATAGTAGTACTATTACATGAATGTGATCTCATTTTCTGTCTTACAGGATTGCGTAAAAGAATCTTTGAAGACTAGCAACTGTCCCCTATCCACAGGTAGATTCCTCAGACTCTATGCTGGCTGAGGCATTGTTTCCTTACCATCGCTTTCATCTTATACAATGTGGTCTTGAATTGTCTTGAAGGAATATAATTCCTCTGTGGTTATCTAGCCCTTCGTAACACTAAAACTATTCCATCACACACGAATGCTCTTGAGAAAGACATGAATTCACGTCTCTCTGCGCTCCGTTTCATCGTCAGATATCTTGACAAGCATGTCTCGTCAATGGCGTACTACAATGGAGAAAAGTATGATGAGTGTAGGTGGGGTTATTGTAATGGACCCGTGTAGGACAACCCCCTAGGATAAAGTCCCTCGAGCAAAACACCATAGGACAAACCCACTTCAGTTAAAGTGCAAAGCAGATCAGGGCCTCCTTAGTTAAATTAAAACACGACTATTAAGTAATTGATGACAGTATATATATTTATACCTTCCATATTATTCTTACGAGACCTTATCTAAAAGTGCTCACCTGGACTCATATTCAGATGTCTGCATGATATGTGCCCTTATGAACTCCGTGCTCTTATTAACGGGAGCCGGCATATTCACCGACAACAATTCATCGGCAACAATCCACCGACGGCAATTCACCGACATGTAAAATTCACCGAGATCTTTAAAATTACAAAACGGTTAAAAATTAAAAAGTATTTACTGGAACGAAAATATATTAAAGATTTAGCAATCATTGTTTACACTGGAAACAACTTTTTCAAAGACAAACATCTCCGTTTCTAAAATATAATTTGTAGATTGAAAGATTTTGTAATTTTAAAGATCTCGGTGAATATGTATGTTGCTGAATTGTAACTCGATGAATTTTATATCTCGGTAAATGTCGGTGAATTGTTGTCGGTGAATTGTGGTATTTAGATGGTTTTATTTTAGAACTTGTCTTTATGAAAACGACTCATGGGTGCAGGAGTTTCAGCTATATAGCACCCAGACTTTGGAATCAATTACCCTATGATATTCGGAATATACATACATTAGCAGGCTTTAAATAAAAAATAAAAACTTTCTTGTTTCGAAATTTCATAATTATATGAACTCAGTAAATAAATACACTTCGTAACGGTAGGAGCTACCGTTACGAAGTGTATTTATTTACTGAGTTCATATAATTGTGTTTTTTAAAAAAATCTTTATTGACAAGTTGCACTTTCTTCTTACTCTTCTTTAATAGGTCTTATACTTTTGCTGCAACTGATTGCACGTGTTTTCAAGCGCTTTTGTCCAGTGGGGACTTAAGTATTGAGGTTCCCGAGAAAGAAGGGCGCTTTCTATAAGTGCATTTAGTATTATTATTATTATGATGTCCACATTAACTTATGGAAACCGACGGAAAGCTTAACATTTTTTGTCATCCAACGAACAATAATGGCACCACAATGAATTGTGTCAGAAGTCAGAAAACAAATGTGATCATCGATCAGGATTTTATCCTCTAAATTATTAAAATAATTTTTCTATTTGCAGTTTACTGCTGAAGTGGGGGGTTGTCTTAGGGGATTTTGTCCTCGGGGGGATTGTCTGGATCCTTCCTCAACTCTCACATAATTACCTTATTTACCCAAGGTAAAAGGTAAAGCGTCTTAAGAGCCAACTCCCAGTGGAGTACATGAGGCCGGTGACGAAGTCCCGGTTTCTGTTGCATGCGTCAGCTTAGTGATCCTTGCAAGTATCAAGTCTGGTCGAGACCAGGACTTTATTCCTACAAGTTTTTATGACCGCCCACTTGGCAGGACGCAAGTCCACCGAAGGGATACCTCCACCCTAATCATACAGCTTAGACTGTACGCAATCAGCTGCTGAGTACACAGGGAAATGTGCCCTAATGAAGAGTTTTCCACACTCTTTGCTCATACCGGGAATCGAACCCAGGACCTTCTGCGTATTAATTTACCCAAGCAGTATCAGCAAAAATTGTTAACACTCACCTCCAAGTCAACCTTGACAGGGGCCGAAGTTTTCTGTTCGGAGTTACCGTCGCGTCTTGTCTTAAATTTATCGGAAAGAGCAGATTCCCATATGTTGAGGTTTGACCCCTTTTACACTCGGTTGAAGTTGTTCCTTTTTTTAAAAATGTCTTACGTGGGGTCACGCGTTTAAAAAACGAAAGGGGGCCAACCACAATTTGAAAACAACACAAAAAAAACGAGAAAAACAAGAAAGTGTGAGGAATTAGGTATCTTATGAAAAGTTTGACGGTAGCGATAAGCGAAGTATATGCCGTGAATTGACAGATTTGAAGCGGGTGGGAGGGGATTAGCCAGGAAGACGAGTGTCGATTTCGGGTTGTGAGCTACAAGGGGGCAGGGACGGGGGCTAGAAACTGACGAAAGAAATTGGTCTTGGGGGAGAATTGCGAACGTTAAGTTTAAGGAGTGGGTTGGGTTTCGACTCTGAGACATTAAGAGATCCCGAGCCCCACAGGAATCGGAATGGGAAAAGTTTTTTAAAAATACCGATTTCTTGTATTGATAATGATACAAGAATGTTGGTGCCAGGGTTGCCGGCTTTGTCCGATATAGGACATTGTGGCCGTTTTTAGCCCTCTGATGTCCGATTACATTTGTTATGAAATGGAAAAAATGAAAAGTTCTAGCCACTTTTATCTATTTACTTTCAGTATTGTGATAATAATCTAACTACCATTAGCCACTATCAGCTATTTTTAGCCATCAAATTTATTCTGTTCGATTTTTGGGGGGAACACTATTGTCCTATTTTGAGAATACTGATCTGGTAACGCTGGTTGGTGCCCTGATAGCAGGGTTGCCCATTATGTCCGATTTCGGACATCGTGTCCTATTTCACCCTCTATGTCCGATTACAAATTTTAAGAATCGGACGTAAAAAATTGTCCGATTTAAGGACCCGCTCAGCGTTGCCAACTTTGATATTTTATATCTAAATTTAGATATTTTTTGTTGCGTTTACATATAAGAAATTGTTCTAGCCACTTTTAGCTATTTATTTTCATTATTGTGATAATAACCTAGGTACATTTAGCCACTATTAGCTATTTTTAGTCGTCTGAATTTGACCGATTTGGAACCGGGTTGACCATATAAGTCCGATTTTGAGAAAACTAATCTGGCAACCCTGCCTAATAGATTTTATAAACAAGGGGAATGCTAGAGTCTTTACTGATAGAACAGATACAAGGAGACGCCTCGCCGTGGAACAATAGTTAGTGCGCTAGTCTCACAGATATTTAAAACAGTACTGTGTTTAATCAACTTGTACATCGGCCTCTTTGCCGAAAACATTCATGAACACCAGATAATGTTAGACGAACTGAATGGAGAAAGCAAGAAAGTAGGTCTTCACGTGAACTTCAGTAAAACCAATGTTATGTGCAAACGAAGACAAAGACAAAATACGATCAAAATCGAAAACGCAGAGCTAAAGAAAGTAGACCATTACATCTACCTGGAACAACGGATCTCCTTGAAATCTTCAAAAGATGAATCATTTAAACTAAGAATCACCCTAGGTTGGCTAGCTTTTCGGTAGAGCAAGCCCAACATTTAAGAACAAAATGATCCCATTAGTTTTGAAAGAAAAAAAGGGTCTACAATCAATGCGTCCTCCCGATAGTCACCTATGGAGCTGAAATAAGGAACCTAACCAAAAGATTGGCCCTCAAACTAAGATCCATGCAACGTGCACAAGAAAGGATCATCAGATCACATGAAGAGATCACAAGACAGCACAGTATATAAGAGAAAAAAGCAGGAGTCAGAGATATAGAATCCATTAGAAAACTCAAATGGCAATGGGCATCACGACTGGACTTCACGACCCACAAAGTGGATCCCCAGAGATCATATGCGAAATTGTGTCCGGCAGAAAATAAGATGGTGTGTAGACTTAAACAGGTTCCGGAGATAATGGCGCCGCGACGCGTACTCTGGCGAATCTTGGGGAAGGTCTATATCCAACGACGGACATTAAAAGGCTGCTGCTGCTGCTGTTGCTGCTGCTGCTGCTGCTGCTGCTGCTGCTGCTGCTGATGATGATGATGATGATGATGATGATGAGGATGATGATCAATCAATCAACTTGTTTACGAAATGTGCTGTGATACCAACCCCATCTTCTACGATTGACGTTAACATAAGGATGCAGACAACACGGACTGATTAGCTTTCTCAGAATCTCTTCGTGTGTGGTCGTAACGATACGTCTTCCCCTGGCTTTCTTTCGCTTTCTTTCTTCTTTTTCAACCCTTAAAAAAGTACCTTAATTCTTTCCCCGACCCTCGTCACATTCCACGCAGTTCCCTAACGTCGCGTATCTTCCCGCTGGCGTATCTGGGACCTCGATAGCAATCGACGATTATTGTGCCCATTCAATACTAAGAGAAAAAGTAAAAGGTTGCTTGCACGAATCTTTCCTCCAAATGAGAAACATTTTGGAAGAAAAGAGTCTTTAGAAGTGAAATGTTTTCCAATGTATACAGTCTAATACTATTTACCAAGTTTAACTTAGTAGGACACAAAGCTACAATCAAACTCACTATCAATGACCTGTAAGCAATGCCCCCTTTAATTTTTTGTAGTCAGTATTCACAAAAATCTTGTGCAATTTTTTCCCGGTAACAAAACTATGTGCACCCTTTTGAATTCAACATAATGAATCAATATTCTTTCAATAAAAACTCAGTAAGCTATCTACAGAATTTGAATTCTTTTGTGCTCACATTAATTTCCTTTGTGTGCAGATTGCACACGCGCACAGCTTAGAGAGAACTATGCTTTCAACCCGTCTCAAAGTATCTATCGAATCAGGTCAGTAGCCTGACCTTCATCGATTTTTTTCTGGCGTGAAACCAAACCTCAATTAAAACCTAGTAACAGCACCTCCCCGTCGAGTGGTTCGGGTCTGGGTGCTTGCTGAACAATTTCTTGAATTAAAAAAAAAATGCACTTGTGTCGTGGGCGGGGAGACGATGGTCGTGTTATTTCATCAGTCCGTTTTGTGTTTCTCCTTTATTTTACTTGAGCAATTTATTATAATCCACTTCCGGCTTGCTAGGCCCGTCGTGTAGCTTCACCAGAGCCCCGTTAGCCATACATTTCAGAAACACGTTCCCTACATTGTTCGTTGCCAGCTTCTTACGGCGCTGGACGAGTCGTTTCCTGGTTTGGATTCAGAGTTGTCTGTTTCCTAGACTGGTTGCCAACCAAGAGCAAAGAGCCCTATCTGACCTGCTACTTACCGATAGCTTGGAGGAGGGATGGGTAGATGTATGCCTTTCCCAGTCAAGGACATTAATGCGAGTTGAACTCAGTTTTCCGATTCTATTTTCCGTGCTGCCACCCGTGACTGTAGTGTATCTATAAAATGCGATCTTAATTCGGGTGCCGTATTGGGTGACGGGTGACTATACGGATTCCCTTACATTAAAAACTGACCATGTGTTACATCGTGCCTGGGGGGGGGGATTTCTATCTTTTTCGAGGGTGAGAGAGAATGTGGGGTTCATGAAAGAAAGACGTGTACGAGCCCAGGAAATATTTTTTGTTTGTTTTGTTCCCCGGGGTTGGGTGTGTGTGGGTGCCAGGAAATATGGCCCCTGGGCACGATTCCATCACTTGACACTCACAAGTGATATTCGTCTGTTGTGTGTGACAAAAACACGTGATCCGCTCACTGGACATTAACTGTCGCTTCACCCACCCACCCACATTCACACGCACTCCCTAGTAACGCATACATACACATACACACTCACACACACTCATGCACGCACACACACGCAGATGCACCCATACCCACACGTACACTCAAACAGAAACACAAACACACTCACACACACACGCATATGCACACACGTTCACATACACATACGTACGCACTCTCACACAGCTACCCAAACACACACATACTAACGTATATTTGTACATACACGCATGCTCACTCACATGTGTTCATATAGGTACATACGCGCATGCACGCGCATGCACGCACACTCACACACACACACAAGCACCCGCACACAGAGATGCTGCCCCACACACAGACCATACGTACATATACTTACGCGCACACACATGTAACATACATAAGTACACATCCGCATACACAGTTCCGGGCATACAAATGCGCAAACACACGTTCGTGTACACACACACACACACACACACACACACACACACACATATGTAGGTACATTAATAAGTCCGTAGACTAATAATGAAAAAACATTTATTTTACACACAAATATTTATTTGTCAGCATAATCTCCTTACTTGTTAATGCACTTACTTCAGTAGTGAATATTAATCACATAGATCGAACATTATACACGGAAAATCTCAGATCAAAATTTCGATAATAATAATGTGTCAGGCTACGAAGTTATTGATCCGCCCTTGTACGTAGGCGCATACACATGAACGCAAATACAGACACATACAGTAACACATACACACTCACAATCAGGAATAGTCTTGCTCTCCCTGTCTCTCTCACACACACACACACACGAAAACACTTATAGACACACACTTCCACGGGCACATATCCACCAAATGCGAGCCTTGAAAAGAACACCTACGGCAGTGTGACGGTTAGCAAGCTTGTCTTACTGACCCATTCGCTTGTGTAGTGAGTTCTGTCCTCACTGGGTGCCTCGCTATTATGGCATTGAGCCAGATTAAGCTAAGCTTTGAAATCAAATAACAGGTCAATAGAAACCGTTAGGTGACCAACGTTTTTTGGAAGCATGTCGTGTTGGTGGGGATCAATTACAAAATTTGGAAAAAGAGGTGATCACTCTCTTGCCTTTTGTTGGGCGGTGATGACTGAACAGTCCAAATTTTCAAAAAGCAAGCGTGTACGCTGCGGGACTGAAACCAAGGGAACAATTTAGCATAAACTTACATCATAAATTGAACCCCCACTAAAAACTTATTCTGGGGGACATTTAAAAAAAAAACAAAAAACGTTTCATTTGCTCTCCCGGTTGTACGCTGTACGACAGCTTCTCAAACTAGGGGTCGCGACTCCCAGGGTTCGCATACAGATTGTTGTGTATCGCATAAACAGTATTGGAGGGTCGCCGAAACGTCCGAAGGAAGAAACGTTTAAGAGAACGAAATTATAAAAAATATGCAGACGAATTAAGAGAAATTCCGTTGTCAAATGACAATGTGGGTTGACGAATTTCTGGAATTAGCAATGACTAGAATCAAAGAAAGTTCGATATGTCCAATTCAGCAGGACGAATCGACTGTCTTTAATACAGTTTTATTTGGTCTTTATTTGTTTCTACATATAGTTATTGTTAGGTTACGACTAATGGACTAATTATAGCCTTAGTCAGGGCCGTGTAGAGTCGGCAGTAGGCCAGGTCCAGAGGGGAAAAGTAGACTAAGACTATATATATATTAGTCCTTATTTCCAACTGTTCATCAAGTATTTTTGTAATCAGTGCTAAATACATGTATGTTTTTTGTATATACATGTACATGTAGGGGTGGATCAAACCTGTTGAGCTGACCGTCTTTTTGCGCGGGGGGTCTCGGGGCATGCTCCCCCAACATTTTGGAAATTATGTATCCAAGATTGGCTAAAATAGCGTTTCAGGGCATATCAGCTACTGAAATTAAATGTTATCTCGAAGTCTATTTAAAACATGTTTTAAAAGTTTTGTATGTGATCTTCTTGAGCTGAACGTCTTCCCAAATTTGAAAATTGTGTTTCAGGGTATATCAGCTAAGCTAAAGTCTTTTTAAAACATATTTCAAACGTTTTGTATGTGATCCCAAAATTCTTTTTTTGTGGGGGGAGGACCTTTAGGGGGTCTGGGTGCATGCTCCCCCAGACAATTTTGAAAATTATGTATCCAAGATTGGCTAAAACTGTCAGCTATCAGCTACTGAAATTAAGATAAATACAAATTTTCGGAAAAATTCTAAGGGTCTTGAATGTTGTCATGTGTTGAGACGAAAGGATTTAAAACGCATTCTTTGCACATACATACAGCTCACATGCCACACACAAACACATACCACATACTCACATGCAGACGCATGATGAGTGTGCATGGAAGTTCTGACATGCATGTCACTTTTCAACACACATACACTTACGCTCATATACCACATACACACACCTGCATACATGCACATATACAACATACACGTATGTAATGTCACCAAGTGTATGTGTGTGTGTACTTTGTATCATTTTTGTTTGTCGGCTCTTCGTCGACATACGCATGTTTGTTTGCAACATATGTATCTACAGTTATCGGAAAGTGACCATCCGGTGAAGTGTCACAAATTCTTTATTTTTGTCTGGGCAATATTGTTATATCATTTAAAATCCATGTATATATCTACCACTTCCTTGTCCCCTTTAGTCTACCATTAAAAATTAACAGATCGTAGGCCCCGGCCAAATGCCCCCCCCCCCTGGTATTAGTAGTACCGATTGCTTTTATGCCATTGAGTTGGGGTCGGTTTGAAAGTTTGAGAAGCCCTGATCTGTACCATCCATCCACCCATCATTCTGTTTACCAACAAGCTTACCTATTCACACCCGTTGATCTGTCTATTCATTCATCTATAATATTTATCTGCCTGCTGTATATAAGTATGGTTTATTGTACATTGTTTTAATATTAATACAGTGTAAGAAAACGACATGAAACAATAAAGATTATCACACAAAAACAAACCTTTATCATCCTTCATTCTTCCACTTCTGGCCTATCTTGGCCTGGACATCAAATCCATTGGCACCGAAGGAGTTAGAATGGTCTATGTACTACGATTTGGACCGAAATGAATAACTAATAGCGATCACTATAACCAAAGGACATGTGAATCACATAGTATTTTTTCGAATGCCTCTTCAGTTCTACATTCTCGTAAACAGTTTGTTGTTGATTTCAGTCGTTAAAGAGTGAAACAAATGTCAAATTCGTTTTTCTGAATGAGAGCTTACCAGTTTCATTTAAAACAGAATGCCAAGTAATAAGGGATTGAATAAATCTAAATTTAGAGATTGTCTGGACTGGGAACTTTGCTTGAGTTCGTGTTGCGGTCCCCAAAGGTCCAACGAGAGAAACTTCTTCAATTTCAACTAATGCGTCGTATATCTGTTATAGTTGATATCAGATGGGTTGCAGTGCCTCCACCCGACTTTCCCATCGTGTATCACTTCGTGGTTTTAGTGTAATAGTTTCAATATGTTTTGTGAGTACACACACGGCGCGTTGAACTTGACAAGTAAACATACAGCTTTTTTTTTTAACTAAGTCAGAAAATACTGTAGTCTCCATGCAACACTACAGTGCGTCGTTTACAACAAGATTTAATGAATGAGCAGGGAACGAAAAATACTCTTGGATTCAGGTCTAAAAATCGTTTCTGAACACCCTTATGTTTGGCTTTCGTGTTGCTTCCATTATCATAGCCTTGCCCTCGCATGCCATCTAGACTTAAGGACAAGCCTCCAAGCTGTGTGAGAATGCTCTCTGTTAAATGAACATCTGTTGATTCATCTATAGGAATGAATCCAAGAAAATGTTCTCTTATGTTCAATTATAGAATGAGAAGTTGAAGACTTGAAGTCGTTTGATTGTCATTTGCTTAGTGTGGCTTACATTAGGAGTGCAATCAACGATTCACAGACTGTACAATCTTAGCTTTGATTGTATTTGCTAATATCTGAATAAGTTCATTCTGAATGCTTTTGCCAAAATAATGCACGTGACGTTCATTGTGTTTTATTCTGCGGATATATTCCTCTAGGACATTCGTTATCAAATTCATTCATGTCCGCCGGACATCTCGGCACCTTTTGATGAAACAGAGGAAGCAAACGAAAGAAAAGAAAAAAAACAAAACCTCTGCGAAATGCATAGCGAAATCTGTCAGTTTAAACGCAATTGAATTGTTTTGGGGCTCTTAACACCCGAGTCGGAGATTGTTGAATAGTAGAGAGGAGATAGACTCGCTTTTAACGTTTGAAACAAACTTCAGATAAAAAAGACTTAATTACCCCCCTGAATTTCTTTACCTGGCCTCATATTCAAGACAAAAGTGTCATTTTATTATTGATTGCTGAACCCTTAGGGATCCACCAGTCTTATTCTTAACTTAATTAAGAATAAGACTGGTTTCAGTTTGCAGTGAGCCCCTAAGACCTTTGGTGACCGCCTAATAGGTTAGGCCTAATGCACCTGCTTACGTAGATAGCCAGCCAGCTAGCCAGCTAGCCAGACTTAAAAATTGAAGAAACCTATGTTGACAGTTCTGGAGAGAGTTTGGCTGAATGAGCTTACTAACCATTACGCTACGGTAGACGCCTTAGATATATTTCAATAAATACTTAGTTTGACACAAGGACAATTGGATTTCGGTCCTTATTGCGTACCAACCTACTATGGTCTTATGCTAGACCAGTGGTTCTTAACCTTTTTGCTACGTGCCCCACCTGACAGCTCAACATATTTGATGTCCCCACCTTACTCTATATTAAAAAAAAGTAATTTAATTATACATCATGTGGCAAAAAGAACCACATCTCATAGGTTTTCACATGTGTATAATTACTCCTCTGAATACTGACGAACTTTTCTTTTGTTAACACCACTCGTCTTAAGTGGATAAATATTTGTAAAGAAACAAATTCTCTGTAAAAAGAGCACTCACTAAAATATTCGCTTTTATACCTCACACTGTTCATTAGTTACTATGGAATCTAAAGTGAAATTAGTAATTAGTATTGTGCAATTAGGAAGGAATTAATAGTATTTTATAATTAGGAATTAATCAATCAAACACGATTCACTTTTCTGTCAGGGCACGTTTTCCGCTCTTCACACTCGAATTCCAAATTGCCCCCTGTAATGTTTATGTTTTAATGTGTATATAT
>VCCN01002475.1:3867018-3877226 GCA_006491835.1 Architeuthis dux
TCCCAACAGGGGAACTTGGTCTTAAGCCTTCCCAGCCCTGGGCGGTCTGCCTGGGTCTCTGTCCTTTCCTCCTGAGTTTTCTGTCTCTTCTGCTTCCTCTTCGGCTCTGAGCTTTATAGGGTTTTCGAACACCCACGCTGATGTCGTTTCCGGTTTCCACATCCTGTTTTTTTGGACACCCAGCACATGCTAAGGTGACCAGGTCACTTCTACTTCCGCCCAGGTGTTTAGCCTGGAAATGACCTTCTCGTGACAGTATATCATAACAAAACGAAACAGATATATAAAATTAACATTTCCCTACCGTGATTTGAAATCACGACCATGTGATTGTACGACGGCTTTCTTACCAAATGAGCTAAACTGACAAGTCTTACAGTGTCACCCATTAATGAGTACATCCCGACCACTTTTTTTTAAATAGAAAGTTAATTTTCTTCTAAACCAAACATAGCACGATTGTATTATTTCTAGTGCAGCATTATACATCAAAACTGATATTATCAGGTATTATTTATGACCAAACTCTACTGTTGCCAAAAATATGAATATGTTGCCGTCCGAAAATGAGTACAACCCTACGAAACAATATTTTACGCAACAGAGTTTCAATGCTGTAGAGTTTGGTCATAAATAATACTTGATAGTATCCGTTTTGATTGTGTAATGTTCCACTAGAAATAATAAAATCCTGCTGTTTCTATACAAAAGTATAGCGGTGTACACATTTATGGGCGACACTGTATATACCTACGAATGTATTTATTATATATACAATACAAAAGTTGGAATATAAGTAGGAGTTGAGTTTAACCCTGCAGCTGCCCGGCTTGTTATAATCACTAGTTGGGTTTTTGCACCAGTAGTTAATGGTGGCTTCCACTCGGGACAGCAAGCCTCCTCAACACCCCAGAAGCCCGCTCTAATAATTTAGCGGATGAAGTATAAATCAAGCACCCCCAAATTGAGACGGACACATTTTGCCTCGACAAATACAATGTGTTTTTAGGGAAGATCGCAGATTTAACTTTGCATGGACCCTTTTTGACAAGTTTAAAATCAAAAGAATGAGATCGAAATTAATAATCTCAAAGTTTTTAAAACTTTTCTTCATCCAGTCTAGAAGAATTATGAGCAAAAAAGAAAGAAAACAGAAGTGGTTTTAGAGTTTTGTTACGAAAATGTTTACATCACAATGTTTAAATTGGGCGTTATTACTTCATAATTCCGAATGAAACTAATGAAACATGAAAGTGCTAATCACTTTCGATATTAAAGTTGACACAGACACTTGATGATCAAGACGATGCCGGTGTCGAGGCAAAATGTGTCCGTTTCAATTCTGTCAATTTGGGGTGCTTGATCTATACTTCATCCAATTTAGCTGATTTCAATAGTGCTGTTGTCTGGTTGGTCGAGGTTCTTCCCCGAATTTTAAGTCCCGACTACAATTAGTACTACTGTCATATTCCATATTCTTTCCAGTTCACTGGCAAGGTCAAAATACTTAACTAGCTTTTCATATTCTTTCAGCTTTACTCTGTGTTCTGTTGAGCGAAATCCACTAGTTGACACATTTATTTATTTAATTTTTGTTCCCAACAACTAGATCTGGTCTTCTGGTCGGGATTGGGTGATGAGTTCGAATCCCAAGGTCCCAGGTCCTAAGTCAGATTCTGGTTTGTGCAAATACCATTGGCTTGCAGTCGCTTACACAGTTCCCTTTGATAAATGAATAACGATGCTATGAATTTATATGGATATAAGATTTTGTCAAAACAATGCTGGGAATTTTTGCACTAACCAGATATGATGGAATACAAAATTTACCTGAACGGTAGCCTTTGATAATAAAAAGACAGTAAAATACTTTGGTGAGTGAATTACGATGCTATGAATAAAAAATGCTTGGAACCTTTGCATTAACCTTATAAGAAGAAATACTTAATTTACCAGAAAGGTGGCGTAATATCATAGAAAGCCAGGGAAAATACGTTGATTACTGACTTATGATGCTGTAAAAACTAGAAGCCCCACTGATTTGTATATGCAGTACTGGAGACCGGGGCTAGTTGGACCCCGGGGTAAGTCGGACTACAGGCTTTTATTTGAAACCAAAGCGGTTTTCAGTCGTTTTGATCACGTGGCTAAGTCACATAATCGCCTGCCTTCTTGCACCGGAAATCTGGCGCGTACCTGTTGTGGACTGGTGAGGTGAGTGCAAAAGAACTAATCTTGATCAATAAAAGTAAACTTGTTGAAGATTTTTTTGATCAGGTTAGGAAATTGAAATTTCAAAAATTTCAGAAACCTGAATGTTTCTTATTTTCTGGATCTTTTGGGTAGGGTGGGGCATAACAAGATACAAAAACTGCACGACTCGGTGTTCTTGTGAATCGTTTTCTGCTTATTGAAAATAATGGGGCCGACTTGCCCGAACATGAATAAAAATTTAAAAAAGATTTAACGGACAACTCTGTCTGTTCCCGCAGTCATTATGGAGACCGTGTTGCCACGGACGACTGCCATCGACACACGCTGGAAAAGCCAGCTGGTCTCGCGCTGTTCGTCATGGCGTTGAGCAACTATGGAGCCTATTTTTCGAATGAGTTTCAATGCCTTGGGGCCTATCAAGCCAAACGTTTCAACCGCAACAAGTACAAACTCGTACCTATCTGTCAGTGAGCGATATATGGCTATTTTCCGCTCCTCGGCCCGTCGGGCGATGATACATGGCTCAATGGCCAACGAGATCAGGTTGCCGTTTGCGAAGGAATCACTGCAAGTGGCATCCAAAATTAGTGGTTTGCCGGATGAGAAAGGGAAAACTTTTGTTTTGCCATTTATTGATATCACAGATTTAGAGAAGATATTGACGCACAGTTTTAACCATGAATGGTTCCTATAACTCTATCAAACTATTCTCTACACTGCTTTGAGAGCAAAAAGAGGCCGACTAGCCCTGGTCTCCCCTAACCTGCTTTTCATTCCAAACCTACCGTTTCTTTCTTTTGAACCTCGCTCTGTCTGTCGTTTTTTAACCGTTAGTCGTCTTTTACCACTTGTTTATAAGCGCAAACAATACACACATGTTACTTAAGACAATTTCGATGAAATAAATAGTAATAATTTAATCATTTTGTCTGCATTTCTGAATTGATCATTATAATACACTGATTTACTCGGACTAGTGTCCTCATCTCGGTTGTTATAGTCATAACGTTTCGGCAGTTGTACCCTCCGGCCTTCTTCATGTGTATGTTGTAGTTGGATAAAGGCGTTGCTTAAGCGGTCGTGAGTTCAATCCCTGGCCCCAAAAGTCATATACTCTGATTCAGTAGAAGAGAGAGTCAAGCGATATCACAAGGACGAATTAACTGATGCAACATCTCCCCTAGCATGGTCAGTGGAATGAGAACTGTCTATTCCCGTCGATTGAATAAAGTGTTTAGTTTGAAATTCGCAAAACATTACCGAATACGTCAGACACCTGAAGAAACACGGAGAGTACAGCGACCTAAACCTTGTGATTATAGAAACCAAGATGGGGACAACAGTTCGAATAAATCAGTGTATTATCATTATTAATTCCTCATCTCAGAAATGCAGACATCAAATATAATAATAAGCTCCGTTAATTAAGCCATACTGTCGTGATTTTCCTTCAAATGGACGGTAGAACTCTATAGCCAGCGCGGGCATCTACGTAGTGTTCACGTCCTGTTGTTTAACTACCCAGATCAGCCATACTGTCGGAATACCCCCGCAAAGGGGCGGCAGACCCCCATAGCTAGCTCAGGCATCTGTCAGGAGAAGGGAACTGCTCCTATTAGTGCCCAAGGGTGGGATCTTAATTGCGCAGGCCCCGCTGTTTAAAGTCATATAGTCGTGGAAAACCCTCCCAAAATCTGTTCAACGGTTTCCAACTGTCTAATCAGTCTCTAGTTTTCAAAAATAAGCGGTGGCTACTTTTGCACACACTTACTGTATTGTGTATATTTCAAACTCAATTTGCGTTTCAAACTTTAAACAAATGGGAAAACTGAATATTGTACGCATCAACATGAATCCTTAAAAACAAAACCTGTCTTAAACGGATTTGTTTCGTCTTATCTATAACTCTAAGCCAAAACGTTCTTTTGTCTTCTTTCTTCTTTTGCCTATTTAAAACAACAGCCTTCTCTAAATCTGACAGAATCTAATAAGCCTGATTTTACTATTATTGTAGTTTTTTGGGGTCGATTTGATTTGCTTGCTGTTATTTTGCTTTCTTTTCTTGGGGATTCGTTTTCTTTCTTCCCGTTGAATCTCATTATTTTATTGTCATTCTTCTCGTTTCTCGTTCTTTTCTTTCTTCTCGTTGCTCGTTCTTTTCTTTGTTCATGTTTCTCGTTCTTTTCTTTCTTCTCCTTTCTCATTCTTTCCTTTCTTCTTGTTTCTCATGCTTTCCTTTCTTCTTGTTTCTCATTCTGTTCTTTCTTCTCCTTTCTCATTCTGTTCTTTCTTCTCGTTTCTCATTCTTTTCTTTCTTCTCCTTTCTCATTATTTTCTTTCGTCTCGTGTCTCGTTCTTTTCTTTCTCGTTCTTTTTTCTTCTCGTTTCTCGTTCTTTTTTCTTCTCGTTCTTTTCTTCTTCTCCTTTCTCGTTCTTTTTTCTTCTCGTCGCTCATTCTTTCCTTTCTTCTTTTTTCTCGTTCTTTTTTCTGTCTCGTTTCTCGTTCTTTTCTTTCTCGTTCTTTTCTTCCTTCTCGTTTCTCCTTCTTTTCTTCCTTCGCGTTTCTCCTTCTTTTCTTTCTTCTCGTTTCTCCTTCTTTTCTCTCTTCCCGTTTCTCGTTCTTGAAGTTGAACATATATATGCATTCGGGCGCATCTTTCCATCTTCTGTCTTTCCATATTTCCGTCTGTCGTTCTGTCTTTCCATATTTCCGTCTGTTGTTCTGTCTTTCCATATTTCCGTCTGTCTGTCCACACGATATCTCCGAAAGTACTCAGTGAATTTCAATTAAATTTTGTGAAAGGATGGACAATGGAGCAAGGAAGAAGTGGTTAAATCTTGGTGCGGATCCAGGATTCTTTTTTGATTGAGAGATATTTGTCCATACATTTATGTATTCGCACATGTCCGTCCACACAATATCTCTAAAAGTTATCAATGAATTTCAATGAAATATTGTGGAATGATGAGAAATGGGCTATGAAAGAACTGATTAGTGATTAAAGTTTAGGGAGGATCCATGCACAATCAATTCCCCTGACAATGGCGTTGGCAAAGGTATGCGCTCTCTGAGTGCTTTCTAGTTTCTCATTGTTTTGCTTTATTTCTCATTGTTTACCTCTGTCAACGAGTTTGTTTGTTTGCCTGTCTGTCTGTTTGTCCACACAATATCTCCAAAGGTTCTACATGAATTTCAATGACATTTTCTAGAAGGATAGGTTAGGGGCTAAGAAAGAATTAATTAGATTCTGGGTCGGATCCACGATTCTTTACTGTTACCTCCCCTGCATCGTAGCTATATGTCTATACAATATCTCCAAAAGTACTCAACGAATTTCAATGAGATGTTGCGTAATGGTGGGTGAAGGGCTAAGGAAGAATTGAATAAATCTTGGGGCGGATCCAGGAATTTTTACAGTAACTTCCATATTTTGCTATATATGAACTGATTTTCATTCAATATTTAGTGACAATGGCGTTTGCATAGGCATGTGGTTGCTTCCTAGTTTCTTATTGTTTTGCTTTCTTTCGTTGTGTCTTGTTTTTTCTTTTCGCTTTTTTTTTGTATATCGTTTTTTTCTTTCTTTCTCGTTGTATCCCCTTGTTTCTGGTTGTTTTCTTGTTTTTAGACCACCACCGGTTTCGCCTTGCTTTGGAATGACGTTTGGAATATGCGATTGCATATCATCATAAATAAATCTGATCGTTTTACCGCAGTTCATTTGTTCAACAAAACATTTACATCTATTCGATATTTTATTTATTATATACTAGCATAGTACCTGTCAAAAAATGACAGGCCGTTGGATGTCCTTCCGGCGGCTCCTGCAGCCAATCTGATCCCTAACATATTGAGCTCTGCTTTCCTTTGGACTACATCAGCGAGGTGGGGAGTGATTCTGTCGAGTGGGGAAGCCAGGATCTCTATACGTTTCGCCAATGCTTTCACTCTGTAAAGGTCACTTCAGCTTCGATCCATTGTCTATAAAGTCAAGAGGTCTTCAGATTCGTCCAGCCCAGCAGCATTTCAGTTCATCTTGGCACAAGTTTTATTAATAAAACCAGCAGAGTAACCGTCAAAAATGTTATTTATGGATAGATTAACACTTTAGAATATTTCTATTTCTAAACAACGTTTTCAGTCACAGAAGTCTCCCTCTCTCCCTCTCTTTAATCAGCTGTAACGTTTTCCTACAAAACTTACAGACAGACCCAGCAGATTTAAACACAGACACAGCTACAGCGGTCAGCCACACTTTACCTGCTGGCCACATTCAGTCACATACGTCTTCCTCTCTCCCTCACTTTAATCAGCTTTAAAGAGAGGAATAGAATAAAATGTATGTCTTCATCGTGACGTGAACAGACAAACAAACATACAGTCAAACAAACTGTGTGACTATGGTCGTCATATATATTGATTTATTTTCTGCCGTCTCTTTGCAATTTTTTTCCACAGGTTTTATGTTGGATGCGTTTCATAACCTTTGTTTTTACACAATCGGGAAATAACATTATTGCTGTCAAAAACTTCTAAACCTTGATATAAAATGATTAAAGCATTGACCCGTGTCTTCAAAACAGTTTGTTAAATCGACTGGATAGCTATTATTCAGGCTTTGTTATTTTTGAATGATAATCAACACAACTGTAATGATACACAAAAAGATGATGGTGACGTAGACACGATTATTCGGCTGCCTTGGGGGCAATAGGTGCATCGCTAGCGCGTTTCTGAGAAAGAAAAAAGAAGAAAATAATGGTATGTAAAGATGAGCGTCGATGGTAGAAGGTTGACATTCATGCCAATAGGTGTATGTCATGTGCGTAACATCAAAATGGAAAAGAAAGACAGAAAGAAGTAATTCAGTAACTATCTATGGGAGCCTCGTCAATGGTTAGGAAGCTGGTTTCGTAAATCATTACTACTGAGTAGTTAGATCTATTCTCACTGAATGCTCAATACGTGTGGCCTTGTACCCTGCTAAACTTGGTAAACAGCTATAATCGAAGAAGCAAACAAATCATATTTTTTAATCCGAGAAAAAGAATTTATAAGATTGAAAAAACAAAATTTGAAAACGTGAGGCGGGAATATTTGGTAAAGAAATGACGACATAAAAACGAAAAGAAACAAATATACTTATTTGACGGCATATAAGACCCCCCCCCCTTTTCTCCAAAAATGGCTCAAAAGATAAACGTACCCTTCGTTGTCCAGCCCCTCATTGGCCAGAACTTGAGGAAGAGTTTGTTTTTTAAAAACTTGATGATGAATGAGGACTTAATGAAAATGCGGTACCTACTCTAATAATGAAGAGTGTGATTTTCTTGGTTCTCTGTCCGTAACAGTAGACTATTCCACTTAAAGGTAAGAATTCTGCTGATAAAAAATACCTCTTACCCACCATTTGAAACTATGAACTCTTCCATTGAAACGAGTTCCAAATTTTATTTTCTAATAAAAAACATTTCATTAAAATATATCTGTGAATTTGTTCCACTCGGATTAACCAGTAAATCATATGAAAAACACGGATTAGAACGCACGTTGTATAGCAATGATCAGCTGGCTGTTGTTAGTGGGTTCAATCCTCATTGGATCTCACACTATTAATGGTTACTGTAGATACCAAACTGGAAACGATTCCAGTAGTTTATTTTCTAAAAAGAATCATCTCATAGAAATTCAAATATATTCGTGATTTCTTTCACGGGTATTAACTAGTTTCTTAATATTCCCTACTCAATTACGGGTGGGATATGACATCAAATACGGCATATGAAATTCTTCTGTAGGAAAACGCGTATCAGGAAGTAGGCGTTTCTAACTATGAATCGGTAAGAAACCGCCTTAGTCCACTCGGATAGTGGGATGGTTAGCGCTTCTGTCTCACACAAACGAGGTCCTGGGTTCGATTCCCGGTATGAGTGAAGAGTGTTGAAAAGTCTTCATTAGGACAAATTTCCCTGTGCATTCAGCAGCTAATTGAGTACACTCTAACCTGTGTAATTAGGATGGATGTATCCCTTCTGTGGAGTTGCATAGTTATAAAAACGTGTAGGAATAAAGTCCTGGTCTTGACCAAATTTGAAACTTGCAAGGAGCACCAAGCTGACGTATGCAACAGAAACCGGGTCTTCGTCACCGGGTGTATACTCCCATTGGCAGTTGTCTATTAAGAGACGAGACGCTTTACCTACGTGTTTCTACTTCATAGAGCATAATGCTAAACGTGAAAGATTTACTGATTGAGGATATAATTCGTTATTATTGGAGGTTTTTGAGCCCTTGACAGCAATGGTTTCTATCCAAGAAGTTTGCAATTATGATTTCAAATTAAGAAATAATGCTGCTCACTCACAAACTTCCCAGTGCACTCAGCAGCTAATTGAGTACACTCTAAGCTGTGTGATTAGGATGGAGCTATCCATTCGGTGGACTTGCATCCTGCCAAGGGAGAGGTCAGAAAAACTTGTAAGGATAAAGTCCTGGTCTCGACCAGACTTGGAATTTGCAAGGATCACTAAGCTGACGCATGCAGAAGGACCCTAGGAGTTCACCACCGACCGATCATACTCCAATGGAAGTTATCTCGTAAGAGACGGACGCTTTATCTTTTTACCTCATTGGATCTCACACTATTGATGGTTACTGTAGATACTTTTAAGTAACCGTATTGATATTTACTTATTTGAGTCTGAAGACAAATGGGACAGCGGGGAGTTGGGGAATCAGTGAAATGTGGGTAGGAAGACTGCATTGTGTTAACCTTCTAAGTAGGGAGTGACTTTTCACCTTGAAAGTCAGCATGCGAAATCCTGGCTTTTAAGTTGATTCGAACACCGACTTTTGACTCCGGTCGAAAATACACCTCAAATCACCTTCGTCATCTGTAAAGCCAAATAGGGGTAATTAAGGGCAGGGTGATTGTGTTGAGCCAATTTTCCAACTGCGAATTGCCTTCCTGCTTTGAAAATCAGCGTTTTACCTGGGCTTAAATATCGCATGAATGGGATATACGCATCACTCTCAGCCACCAAGCAGGTCACGAGAGTTCGTATTTGAGTAATTATTAAATTTAGCTTAGATCAATACAGGGTCTAACGTAAGAAATGGAATGTAGGAAGATTCTGTTGCGCCAGTCTTTGCAGCGTTATTGTGTATGAAAGTCAGATTATTGTGCTGAGAAATGCGAAGGCAAAACGGGACGCTGAAAAAAATTGCCCGTTTGGGTGGGAAGATCTAACACACGAACACACTGTGCACAGTGTTGTACCCGTGTGAGGGAGAGAAGAAGAAGTGAGAAGTAGAAAGGGTGATGAAGAAGAGAGAGAAGAAACGGGAAAGAGATAGAGAGAAAAGTAAAGTGGAAAGGAAGATGGAGAATAGAGATAAAGAAAAAGAAAAGGGAGAGAGAGAGAGGGGTGATAGTGAATAGGAGGAGGAGAAGAGAGAGAGGAAGAGGCAGAAGAAAGAAAGTAAAGGAAGTTTTGAGAAAGGGAAAATTTGAGAGAAAAAAGAGGAAAGAAGATTGATTGCTTGATTGATTGTTTAGCGGCATATCAACCGTTCATGGGTCATTTAATGCCGAAATCTGTTTAAAATTCCCAAACATAGAGTCTTGCGACTTTGGTGAAAGAACAGGTGAACCCTGGTTGGTGGGGCGGGGGGTCCTACCCCTCTACAGGGGATGCAGTCGGCGTATTCTAGGCCCCAGCCGACAGGGCCCGGAGAAAAGAAGAGAAGAGTAAGAAATGAGAAAGAGATAGTTCAGGAGGAAAAAGAAAGAGGGTGAAGAGAAAGAAGGATAAGGAAAAATAAGAAGAGGGCACAGTATGAAGAAAGAAGACCGTGGATAAAGGGAGAGGGGAAGAGGGGAGAATGTGCGCAAAAAAAGGAAGAGGGCGAAAAGAAGGAGAACACAGGTCTGGTTAGTTACTCAATAGAAACCGCCATGCCACCAATGTCTTTTGGCAGCATGTCGTGTTGG
>VCCN01002475.1:3908021-3919246 GCA_006491835.1 Architeuthis dux
CTTCAGTCGAACAATTTTCCATTAATTAATCTGACATAACATTCAATATTATCAATATCGTTATAATAATCAATCAATCACGTTCATGCTATTCTGATTATGGTCATTAAAATATCCGCTGGATAATTTAATAAGTTTATAATTATTCGGGTACAGTTTCCAATAAAAATAGAAAAATCACATTTTTATTTTGCTTTTCTATTATGTGAATTCTTTTTTGAAGTAACAATTCTTTTCTTTATTATCTTCCATGGTTTGGAGTTGTCAGGCGAGATAGCCATCTAGGTAAAGCACAGAATGTGTGGTCCCGAAGTGTCTGGTTCAATTCCCGCGAATGGAAAGACTGATAAGCCCTTAGTACAGAAAATAAATCGCAGATGTCATAGAAGCTGAGGTTTTAAAATCATATTCAGGTTTCCCCCGTTATCCGAAAGTAGAGCGTTCATAAAAACTTTCGTAAGTCGAAATATCGTAAAGCAAAAAAGCAATTGCCATTAATATTGTATGGTAAATTTTAGCGTTCCCAGACCGCCAAAATAGTGATTACGGTATGTTAGGCTGAGTCGTTGGAGGTTGGGGTAGTGAGATGTACAATAGACTGGGTTGTAGGAGAGAGGGGAAGAAGGTATGTGCTGCCTCTATAACGGCTCGCTGCAGAACAAACGCTGGACGCTATTTTCGTTTTTCGCCTTTTTTGTAAAAGTAAAAAAGTGGTGTAAAGCGAACTTTCAAGACTAAGACACAGAGACACCCGGGGCCTGCGCTGCCCCCCCCTTAAAAATATAACTTCTGTTTATCCCCTCACACTCGGATTTTACACCTGGAGAAGGCCGAAGAACGGATCGGCCGAAACGTCGTGTTTACAACACAAACAACAAGGAGTTCAATCGCCCAAAGTACCATTTGAATGTTAGTAGTGTTCATAATATTTAAGTCGTTCCTTACCTCAATATCGTATTCCTTATTATCCTGTACTTTCATATTTTAACGAATGTATGAAGCCCAGTTTTGTGATCCATCTGGTGTAGGTAGTTTCTCAGTAATAATGCCCATTTCATCGTTCCGGACGCCTGTCATAGTGTATGGGTATAAAGGTCATTGCAACTACAACTAAGTTGCAACTCCGCAAAGGCTATCATATCAGAATAGGTCCAACACACATAGAAGATTACAAAAATCATTACTAGATGTTGCCACCTCAGGCGGTACAAATACGTGATTTTATTTGCTCTGGGCCCATGGACTATTGGGTGTAGCTAGGATACAACAGATTGTGTCTAGTAATTGCAGGGTAGGAGGATGGTGCAGGGCCTCTTAGAATAGTTTTCTTTTGGCCCCCCCTTCCCTTCTCCATTACTAATCCACTTCAATATATGCAACAATATTCTAAGATCCAAGTAAATTCCTTCCCCCACCCTTTTGGATCCAAGACCGCCTTTGGGCCCCCGAGCCCAGGTGCGATGTATCTCTCTTCACCCCACACACATAGGCCAAGATAAAAAGTATGAAAATATATTTTCTCAAAACCACGGATAAAGAGATTCATCAACCCGGTTTCTTCGATACAAACCTATAAAGTATAAGTCTTCTTCTACGAAAAAGGAAATTCACAAAATACCATTGCATTCAAACGACTTAATCTGTAGGCAATAACTTCGGGTTGGGGCAAGAACTCCCCAAGAGTTGCAAGAACAACAAAAGTAATTCTAAGGTTTACAACAACAAAGGCAATAAGTGCATGAGTTTTGATTGGAGAAAAATGAACAGCAATCAATGACAAAAATACATTATTATTATTAACTAAAACATCATATGTAAAACATTTATCGGGCTGTTGTCCTCATCTTGGTTCATCTTTTGTACACAAAAAGGGAAGGGTTAATTGCCCTTATCATTTCAAGATGGCGACACGTGGGGTCAGCAATTTCTTCGTGGGTCTTAATAACCCTTTACAAAAATATTTCTATAACACGAATAATTGACATTAACAGTGGAATCATCGATGCTAGAATTATCTTCCGTATCTTACTGGATTGTCTAGACCAGTGGTTCCCAACCTTTTCAAGTAATTCCCTACCTTTGTCAATGAGATTACTAGTATTCCCCCTTCTATTTAAGTAAGTTGCAACAAAGAATAATTTCAAATAATAACTTTATTTAGCGTATAATTAGACAGCTTTATACTAAGAATTAGTTTAATATTATAATTGTACAGCTGCTGCTGTGTATTTGTAACTCAAAGAAAGCAAGCGAAAATAATTAGGAACACATCATTTGAAATTTCAATTTATTACAATAAAAATTAAAATTCTGCTATCGTAACTGATATACACATCACTTCTTCGATTGGTGGGTCTATTTGTGAGAAAGCACATCTTAAATCATTCTCAACCTTCGACTTGATAGATAGAAGTGCAGAAAACCCAGAGATACGTTGAAGAAAACAGGATCAACACCCGAAGGGCGTTGTTACTAAGTCCAGGATAAATGGGACGCATTTTCACCCAGAACTCATTCAGACTGAGAACTTTGAACTCACCTTTCGCTGAAGAGTTTTGTTTCAGTTCAAAACACTCGTCCTGTAGTTCGATAGCAATATCATCCACACGACATTGAAATGGATTCCTCCTCAGAGCCATAGTTACCCGATCAGTGTTTATATCTGGGGAATAGCATTGAGATTCACAATTAAGGCAGTCTAAATGTTCTGCAATCGCAGCCTTGAGCTCCTGCTTGATGTTATCATCTCCAACAACTTCAGTAAGCCGATGGAATTGCAGCAAATTTCCATCTTTTATGTGCCTTCCCCATAGTTGTAGTTTTGCAATAATTGTTCTTACATCGTTTGTATGGATAATGATGTTGCTCTCACGGCCTCGTAGTCTTCGGTTTAGCTCATTTAGGATTTCGAATATGTCCGTTTGGTAGGCCAAACGCGCTTGGCAAGTTCATCGTGGTGAATAGTTCTTTATTTTATTTGTACAGAAAATTCATCACTTCTTGACTAAGCTCATAAAACCGGGCAAGCATGCTTCCCTTTGATAGCCAGCGAAATTTAGTGCGAAACCACAGAGCTTCGTGTTCAGCATTTATGCTTTCACATAAATCACGAAAAAGCCATGTATTCAGAGCTGAACCTCTGATGAAGTTGACTGTTTTTATGATGACCTCTAAATGAGCCTGCAAAGCTGCCGGTAATGTCCTTGAGGCGAGAGCCTCTCGATGGATGATGCAGTGTACTCCAACTACTGTAGTACAAGCCCCAAGGATCCAGATCGAAAACCCAGCATTGCCGTGGCGCCGTCTGTACACATTCCAATTACATTCTCTCAAGAAAGTCCTTCTTCATCAAAGAAGGCTGAAATTAGCTCCATCAAATCTTTTCCTTTCGTTGTTTTGGTCAATGAGCGACATAGCAGAAAATCATATTTTATATCTTGAGCATCAATACATCTTGCATAAATGAAAAGCTGACAAATGTTTGCAATATCAGTTGTCTCGTCTACTTGAATAGCAAAATACTTCGATGATTTTATCTTTACAATCAATTGATCTTTAATATTGTAAGCCATGTCTTGTAGTCGTGATGGTGTTGTTAGAGAGTGGTATTTGCTTTAGTTTTTCAACTTAATTATCGCCAAGAATAAGTTTAGCTATCAAGGATACACGGAGGGGGTGTTAAAAAACCCAGACATAATACGGAGTAAATGTTGAAATTATCTGCCCTCTAACTGTAGCAAAATGAGCACTATAGGTATATAGAAAGATAAATAGAATAAGTTTAAATGCGTATATACAAAATTGTGCAGTGTATATAAAATGCGATCGTTAAGTCAGGAATTAGGATATGGGCTATATTAACAAATGGTAAACAAAATTAATTGTTTTATTTAGCTGAAATTGACAAGTATAATGGGGGGTTTTGTTTTGCTAAAATAACAAACAAAACCATGCCAGATTGAATCCTGTTTATGGAATGCTTGTACAAGAATTTACTATAGCAAAAGAATGTCGGCTGATCCGGCTAAAGAATTTGCTGACGCAATGTAATATTTTAACGTCGATAAATAGAGGTGAAAACCCCGAGAGTGACTAGGGTCAGCTGTCCAAGAGGTTTAAGACTTGTGTCCGCGGCCGTGCCGCCCCCTCCACATGGGGACATGGTCAGCCGAACTCAGAATTTCTAGAGCTACACGGCTTTTTGACATGAAGTGTAGAAACAAGAGGAAAAGAAAGAAAGTAAAAACAAAGCTCATAGGAAGGAAGAATAATGAAATATAACCAACAATAGCGGATCATAGCTTTTGTATATTGTTTGGCAGTTTATAACTTTAAGTGACAAGGTTATCAAACAAATATCACACGTCTTTTTAAAGTGCTGGTTTCGCTACGAGTATAGTCGAATAAAAAACGAACATAATCTTTAAAATCGGACTTCGATTTTCTCAATGAACCAGTTGACTTTCATATCAGTTCCTTTCAGCAAAAGCCACGGCACATGAACGAAGAATGAACATCAAACAATATCCGACCAGTTCCAACTATACACACCAGTGCAACACACGAGTCGTTTGCGTATCCGGGCGATCATCAATATTCTGGATGAGAACTTTAATCTACAAAGAATGACAGCAGATTTTGTAATATCACGTATCTTACGGTGCAGATTCCCAGAGCGTCGCTACGAATAAGGTCGAATAAAATGAACTTAGTATCTTGAATCGGACTTCGTTTTTCTCAATGAACCAGTGGACTTTCATATCAGTTCATTTCAGCAAAGCCAGGGCACTCGAACGCAGAATGAACTTCAAGTTCCAACTCTACACACCAATTCCACATACAACCAGCGCCGAAAGCAAACGAGCAGTTCATACACCCATAATGTAACATAGCTCCATTAGCCTGGCCTATACGCGTAATAATCCCAACTTAAAAACTGAAGAAACCTATGCTGACAATTTTGGTGACAGTATATATTAGTTCGAACGATATCAAATCCAAAGTAGACAAAGAACAACAAAATAGCATTGGCTCCTGTGTGGAGAGAGAGAGAGAGAGAGAGAGAGAGAGAGAGAGAGAGAGAGAGAGAGAGAGAGAGAGAGATGAAATTAAGATATATAGTAAATAGATATAGCAGAAAGAATTTAAAAATAGATATGTCTGGGTTGGAACTTTAATCTGCTGAGAATTGAGCAAAGGACTTGAATGTGACAATGCAAACCAATGACAAAGGAACACACCAGAAAACTTTCCTAGAAAATAGAGAAAGTAACACTTTGAGGGACTTTAAAAATGCAAACGGATCACCCAATCCAGGTCAGGCCACCAGATCTAATCATCGTCAACAAAGAGAGGAAGATCTGTCAGATAGTGAATGTCACTGTTCCAGGAGACCATTGAGGGAAAAGCTGCCGTCATTCTCAGCGATATTTCCCCCAAAGGGGGTGAAAGTTTAGCAGAGGAGGCGATAGTGTACCATGGCCAGGGGGTGCATAAATGAAAATAGATAGATAGAAAGATAGATAAACGAAAAGAAAGAATCGGAGGTTCAAAATATACAGATTGACACTAACTAAAACAATCGACTTGACACTTTTGATAAACAAGTGGTACCTTTGATAACATCAAAGTGTAACTCAGGAGGAAGGTAATTGCGAGTCAAAACATCGACAGAAAATATCTAAAAATAGAAATCTGATTAATAAACGAGCACGGGGGAATTCAAAATAGCCAAATTTCAAAAACGCAGACTGAACGAGATGAATGAATTTAATCCTTAGAAACTATAAACAACCACACTATAAATAAGACTGACAGAGCGAAGACAACAGAGTGTCCCCCAGATACGGACTGAGCAGTCATCTCCGAAGCGCCTCGGCCCACTCTCACTCTCTCCCTCTCGTTTTGTGTGTGACAAGAACTTCTGTAGAATTAGGAATAAACAGTTCTTTAACCAGAGATATCGTCTTGGTCTCGATCCTTCGTTACTTTTCAGGCCAATTCTTTCCAAAGACCAACCTCCGTCTTCCCGAAGTCCGGACACATCGTGCGCCCTGACACCGTCCACAATAAGGAGTGACGAAACCAACCAACTGTCGTTGAACATTTGTCGCCAACATCCAAAAAGGTGATAACATTACAATAGTTTGTTACATACAAATGGATTGTTCTTTCTGTCAGTGAAAACATCCAAGAGGACCTTATTGAACTAAAATTCAACGATGAAAGCAAATACAAATCTGAAAGAGCTAAAAATGACTGAATTGTGGCTGTCAAATACAACTAAAGAGCTCTATCCAAACATGTGGTCTGAAATGGCTAAAGTACTGTTGCGTTTTCCAAATTCAAATTTGAATATTGACAAAGAAAACAATAGAACTGATATATGTATGCGAGGAGATATAAGACTAAACTCACAAATATTAATCCAAGTATTGAGAATCTAGCTGTAAAGATCAAGTAACGTAAGTAAAATGTCATTTTTGTATCATTAGATTAAAAAAGTTGGCGATTGTTTTAAAAGAAATAACCAAAAGGGGGCGATAGGAAAAGTTGAGAAACCCCGAGCTAGAGAAATAATAAGACATAGATAGAGAACTGGAGTGATTGTAGAACATTAAAATAACAGTTGTATCCATGATTATCGAAGCACTTGGAACGGTCCCGAAAAGCTTTTACTTCATCTCCAGCGATAGTGGCATGTAAACTCTATGACAAGAAGAAGAAGAAGAAGAAGAAGAAGAAGAAAAAGAAGAAGAAGAAGAAGAAGAAATCATACATATAATAATTGCAATTTTTAAGAACAAACTCTCTCTCTCTCTCTTTCTCTCTCTCTCTGCTTAATTTCTACACTACATTTATAATATAAATTCTATAAATAGGAAGTGACTTGACATCGAGCTTAAAGGAGGCCTGTAGAAAATGGAATGGGTGGGATCATTGTTTTGGCCAGGGGTCATATGAAACGGTAAAGTCTTTTCACCAAAAGTATACTCATACCCCAACCAACCTGTGTTAGCAGCTAAAAGATAATTTGTAACATTTATATTTTATAAACAGGTGGGAGAGGAACTGTGGATTCTTACCAAGTAAAAACTTAATAAGAAGACGCGGATTTCTTTCTTTTTTTGCGTAGGTGTGTGATTTGGATCTGGGCTCGAATCTGCCCAGGCTGCTATATTGTCGGGTCACCCCTCTGACGGGATCAGCAGAATCTATAAGCAAATCTTTCTAAAACACATTTTGGGTAAAGATTGCAACATTAGGTGCTTAATCAGCAATCTTTTCTCCTGCCACGAAAAATATTTAGATTATTAGTGCACACTATGATTAAAGCTAAGCCCTTGAGTGATGGAGGAGTTATAAAGTCAGTGGGCAGCAATAAGCAAAGCTGAAGCCCCGCCTAGGTATACGGGGTTCAAACGCAGTCAGCGCTAAAATCCACCTGAGATTGTTGGTTCATTTTTTCCCGTTACCGACAAAATTTATTGTCACACACATTATGCGTAATCTTTAGAGTGAATGAAAGATTTGGTGTAATTGTTTAATAAATTCTACTCGTGATATCACAGATCACAAAACAGCTAATTTAAAATAATTGACTTAATACCCACGGGACAAGGGGGGTTTTACAGACACGGAATGTTATAAAAGATTATGAACCAGAATTGATATCTAGGACCTTCTAGAATCATAACCTGGGTGCACAACCTGATCAACTAGCTACTGGAAATCTACAGGCAGCAGAGATTGTAAATCGGCGCCACAACAAACGATTTGCTTTCCGCACCACCCTTTAATTGAAAGCATTCTGTGTTGTAGGTTAAGCTAAACTGAGTTAAACTTATCTGGGACTTGAAATGTTAAGTGGTCCCTGTCAAATTAATAACCTATCTATTATTTATGCAAAACATTGTCAAAACACTTATTTCACCTTAATACTAAGTCTGACACTAATATTCTTGGTTATTAACTACAGGTTGACATTTCTCATTAGCAAATATGACACAAAATTAACAGAAGTTAAATCCAGAATACAGTTATCCCTTGTCATTCGCGGGTTTTCTATTCGCGGTTTTGATAATTCGCGGTCTCAGTCTTGAATAATTTAATGGGAATATTTTGGGGAGTTTTGTTGCGTACCCCGAAAAACTGCCTCAAGGAAATACGCTGTACAGTATAAACAAAATGTAAAATGTTGAAGAAATCATAAATGCATATATATTTATAATATAGTAACTACCACGGAATTTTGACAAAAAGTGACATGTATCGATAAATACGTCTGGAACTTGTAATCTATTAATTTTATATTAATCATAATAATCTTTATTTAATTAATAAGAAGAACAATTTTAGAAAATTATCAACTAAAAATGATTTATGTTGACAATATAAACCCGGAGATAATCGAGGTTGAAAACATGTTTACACTCGCGAACCAGTTAGTTGAACTGTAAACATTAAAAAAGAATGTCCAATTCACTGTATTGTAGTTTTATGAATTATTTTTAACTGCATGCTTTACTGCATTCATTTATTTATTTGCACACTTACAAAATGAGAATGGTAAAGTGTTTGTTTATCAAAAGGTTTATGATACAAAATATATGTTTTATTTAAGATCGAAAGGGTTGTTTTGGGGGTGGGGGTTCATCAAAAATGATTTAGCGCCCCCGCGCCCCCTGGCGCCCCTAATCCCTGCGAATTTACAAGGGAAAACTGTAATCCTCCACCAGAACTAGAAAATGTGATTGCCATTCCAAATACGCATCCTACACTGAATATGAATGTCCAATGTTCCAACAACTGTTGGTATCCATTTTGAGTAAATCTGCTGAAGTAAACACAGTTTTTGTTTTCTAGTCATTTTCTGAATCACTACTGTTGTCACTGCTCTCAAGTGTTGCAGTGTACTGCAACCTAGTGCATTTGGCTGCCATTCCCAGGCAACGGCACCCTATGTAATATGTAACTGCCTTCTTTGCACAGAAACGGTTCCAGCAGCCTTGACACATCCACATGAGATTGACTTCTCCATCAACATAGGCCAGCTTGGCTGTGTAGATGAAAACGGAACCACATTTCCATCATCCAAATTCTAGTTTGGTGATGTGTGCATTCTTGTCAATGCTAGTTGCCAGAGCAGGGCCTCTTCAGGTGCAGGAGAAATGTGTTCTCTGTTGAGGGTAGTTGCTTTAAGAGGGTGGATCTGTTGTTCAGGAACTTGTATGCACTCAGTTTGGCCAGATCAGAATCCTCAAATTAGTCTAACTGTGGTTGTGTACACAGCAATGGTGATGTCTCGTATCTGCTTGAGGAGGTAATCTGTTATGGGATCAGCGGGGTTCTCACCAAACTCTCCAAGTGCTGCTCTTGAACCATACCTTCTTGCCAGTGACATATGGATAACTAGTGGTATCTCTACTATGGATAAGCAAATATGCATTCTGGGCTGTTCTCACCCACAGCTCTGGTAGATCTCTGAAGTGCGTTGCGCCATACTACAGGCACATGGTAAGAAAGGATTGGCTCCATTTAATTGTCAGGAGCGAAATTACAGGGAGTGGGATCTTCTTACCCTACGTCATGTATGTCTTGGGATAATTTTAGCAACTCTAACTTTTTTGTTATGGTGCTGATATTAGTTAAATTAGCACTGGCGCCAAAAGCAATATTTCACTATCCGGAGCAAGGTTCGAAGTTAACGTCGTCCCGGGGACGGTAAAAATGAGTTCGGGACGGACAACTATCTTCCCCGGGACGGAAGTGATTTTTAAAAAATCTTTTTTAAATCACTTCCGTCCCGGAGGCGTCGGGGGGAGATATCTTTTTTTAATTCGGTGTGGATTGTTTTTCGGGACGGTTTACATTTCCTTCGGGACGGTTAAAATTGTTTTTTCGGGACGGTAGTGAATAGTTGACCAGGTTGTGCATCCAGGTTGTGATTCTTGAAGATCTTTTCTGAATCCAAACCTTTTATAACGTTCCATGTCTGATTTCCAAAGAAATGAGGTTTTCCCTCTGGGTATAATAGTGAGTAGCTGGAGACTAAAATTTACAGAAATGGGTATTAGGTTGTGATACTGGAAATAATATTTGTTTACATCATAGAGCAGAGGAATTACCCCCAGAGGGGAATTTAGGTACTCCAAAGGTGGAATAAGGCTATTAGGTAAAAATAAAAGGCCCGTCGAGACATAGGGTTTTTTGCACTTTAATTCGGTGTGGATTGTTTTTCGGGACGGTTTACATTTCCTTCGGGACGGTTAAAATTGTTTTTCTGGACTGTAGTGAATAGTTGACCAGGTTGTGCATCCAGGTTGTGATCCTTGAAGATCTTTTCTGAATCCAAAGGGTTTTCTGCATTTCTATCTATCAAGTGGAATGCTCGAAATAAGCTCCAAGTTGAGAATGATTTAAGATGTAACTCTCTCACCAATAGACACACAAATCGAAGAACTAGTAGCAAAATAACAAGAACAGAGATCACATTGATGTGTATATAAGTTACGATGGCAGAATTCATATTTTATTTTTGTAATAAATTGGAATTTCAAATGATGTGTTCCTAATTATTTTTGCTTGCTTTCTTTGAGTAACACAGCAGCAACTGTACAGTTCTAAAATTAAACTAATTCTTAATATGAAGCTGTCTAATTATACGCAAAATAAAGTAATGTAATTGAATTTCTTTTTCAATGGAAATAGAGATATAATTCGTTATTATTGACAGATTTTGAGCCCTTAACAGCAATGATGACTACCCAAGAAGTTAGATTCATTTTCAAGTACGATCTAAAATCTATTATATATAAGCTTGCAGCTCCAGAGTCAAACACTGCTCCTACTTCTACTTCTTTGCGTAATTCTACAATAGATTTTGGAGGTATGAAAGACATGTCAGTTTAGCGCAGGTGGTAACACACCAAGCTAGCAATCACTAGGTCATGATTTTAAATCACGGTAGGAAAAGACAATGTGGGGTCTCCTCATTGTCTTTTCCTAGCATCATAGGAAAGTAAAGTCAACACTTTGTCCTGGAGTTTGTCAAAAACAACATGCTCTGTTTGTCACTGCACCCCCCCCCCTAAACATTGGCGTAGCTCAACCATCTATGGCACAAATTTAGCATGCACACTCAATGGACCTTTTTTTTAGAAAAGGGGTTTTACAGGGGTGTCCTATTTACAGTGTAACTATAATGTTAAACTGGACCCTTACTT
>VCCN01002475.1:3921360-3931807 GCA_006491835.1 Architeuthis dux
ACAAGAGTGCTCAATTCAGATTACTCCGAAGAGCTAAGATACTAGCTGGAAACCGCCCGATATGGTGGGTTTTAGCTATTTAGGATATAAAGCTGTTGATAACATCAACAAATTTCCAGTATTGGTTCAATAGGTTTAGGTCTGGAAATATGTATTCCAATAATGAACCTCGATGGAACCTTAAATCTGTTCTTATTGATGAAGAATTATCTACAGCAGGGACGAACGGCCCATGAACAATGGTTCGAGCACTTTATGGAGATTTTAGGATTTCAACAGCGACCATAACACCTCATCTCAAGGCAATGGGAAAGGTTAAAAAGTTGGAAAAATGTGTCCCACATGAACTGCATGAAATGCTCCCTGAAAGTTCCTGGCAGCTGACTGTGTCTAAGCTTAGAAAATTGGGATATCAAGTCTTGCAGCATCCTTCATATTCACCAGATATTTCTCCTACAGATAATCATCCTTTCAACCATTTTGAACTTCATATCCGTAATAAAAGGTTCAATAATAGGGAAGCTATAATCTGTGGTTTTACTGGATTTGTGACCACAAAATCTAAATAATTGTATAGAGATAGCCTATTATCTTTAAAGGATCGCTGGGAAAAGGTTATTGCTTCAAATGTGTCATATTTGGATTAAATATTTTATTTATTTTTTTATTGTTTCTATCATCGCTTATCAACTATTCAAACAACGACATTTCATATTTATCAACCGAATAGGTAAAACTATCCGGAGCAGGGCTCGAAATTAACGTCGTCCCGGGGATGGTAAAAATGTGTTCGGGACGGACAAATATCTTCCCCGGGACGGACGTGATATTTGAAAAAATCACTTCCGCCCCGGAGGCGTCGGGGAAAGATATCTTTTTTTAAATTCGGTGTGGATTGTTTTTCGGGACGGTTAAAATTGTTTTTCGGGACGGTAGTGAATAAAGTTAGTCTAGAGACCTGATCCGGAGAATCAAAATAAACACTGAAAACAAAACTTTCAAGTAAATAGCACAGAGGAAGCCCCTTATTATAATCACGGATAATGTTATCAAACGGTTAAAATAATCCAGCCCCAACCACTTCATTTAAAGTGATAACAATAGGCGGCTTCCTCTATACATCCCTCGCTTAATGTTATCATCCGGTTAAATTGTATTTAAAAGACCCTGTCTCAAAGTGATCACCATGTGCAGATTCCTATATATATATCCTTCGCTCAATGTTATCAGCCGGTTATTGTTATCCAAAAGACCCTGTCTCAAAGTGATCACAATAAGCGGATTCCTCCTTCACTCAATGTTATCCAAAAGACCCCGTCTCAAAGTGATCACAATAAGCGGATTCCTATATATATATATATATATCCTTCGCTCAATGTTATCAGCCGGTTATTGTTATCAAAAAGACAGTTTCAAAGTGATCACAATAAGTTGCTCTCTCTATATCCTTTGCTTAATGTTATCAGCCGCTTATTGTTATCTAAAAGATCCTTGTCTCAAAGTGAGCTTAATAAGTGACTTCCTCTATACACTTCAATTAATGTTATCAGCCGGTTATTGTTATCTAAAAAAACCTGTCTCAAAGTGATCACAATAAGCGGCTTTCTCTGTATTTGAAAAGAAAGTTAAATAACCTCCTGGAAAAGCGAAGCCGAATAGTTTACAACTGTAACCCAGGCAGTTTCAGTTCCCTATCAGCTTTGTACTCCTCCTATTCGTCACTTTCTTCTCTTTCCACCCCTCCAAAAAAAAATCGTCTCTGAAAATCCTGCTATTCGCTTCAGACGCAACTATCTAGTACAAATCCCTTAAATTCTTTCTCTCTTGCTCGCTCTTTGCTCTACTGCGATCCCACTGCCTCGCTCTCTGCTTGCTCTACTGCGATCCCACTGCAAACCTACTGCCTAAAGCGACACCTCACTTTCCCCTTCTTCTCCTTCGTGAATATTTACACTGTTTTTGCCGCTTTCTACCTCCTTCCCTTTGTCCTTCTTCTTCTTCTTCTTCTTCTTCTTCCATTCTTTATAGTAAGATAACCTGTTCCCTCCACCGATTTTACACATTCTCCTCATCACCGTGCCAGTCGAGTATATATGTATTCGGGGCCGGATCCAGGTTTTTCAGCAAGTGGGGGGGGGGGACATTTCTTTTAATACATCTGTCTAATTAGACAATGGATATTATCATTTTTTTCTTCTTAAGGTTAATTTATGATTACTTGGGATTATTTGGATTTTAATTTTTGAATCCTTTTTTTTTAATCTAGATATTAATTTTTTTTAAAATTGTGCTTTGCCCGGGAGGATGGGGGATCCGGACCCCTAGGAACCCCTCCCTGTATCCGCGCCTGGTATGTATGTATGCTTTGACGTAAAAATAATGACTGCTCCCTCATCTGCTGCGATCCTGCTGAATTTCAACTGCTTGATCTTTGATTTCGCTTCCATAACGACTACAACTGTGTCTTCTCCTTTCTTCTTTTATCTTCTATAATAAATATTCCTTTCTCTCTTCTCTCAATATATTTATTTGTTACAAGCCGATTGTTTTTTTTAGCTTCTCTCCTTGGATCATTCTCTGCCAGGTTCTATGTTTCTACTTCCTCTTGTTTCTCCTTTTTCTTTTATTCATAACCTCTGATTCGCCCCCCCTCTCCTCTCTTTCTTTGTATGTGTGTGTGTGTCTCTCTGTGTGTGTGTGCGTAAACCTTATTCCATTTCTCCACAGTAAGCCCAGTTGCAGATCATTTACTCTCCCTCTCTCACCAAACACTCCTGACTCTCCTTCCCCCTTCTCATCGTATTCGTCTTACTCTCCTTCGTATCTACGTTCCCAACAATCGTAACTGACGCTTCTACCTTCCCTCCACTGCTTTTTGTCTCCCTTCTTTCTTTCTTTCTTCCTGCCTTCTTTCTTTACTGCCATCGTTACTCTTTTTTTAATCTTTTTATCTTATAGTAAAAGTAACCTGCTCCCCAACCTCCATTTCCTCTCCTCTCTCTCTCTCTTTCACTCTCTATTACCATCATCGTCGCACACACGCACACAGAGCACTCTCCTTCACTTGGCCTACTCTCACTTCTACTCTTTACTCTCCCGCTGCTCCTGCTGCTGTAATTTCTAGTCTCCAAGCTTATACCCGTACGAATGGACGCGTTTTTCCTTAGCGGGCAACCTTTTACGGATTTTCTATACTAACACGGGAGCCAGTGGAAATCTTTGAGATTTGTACGTAATCTGAATATTTTTTTTCCTTTAAATATACCTCACATTTTGCTGTTATTTTTTTCTTTTATTTGTAATTCTTGTCTTCTCAACCGACGTCAACATTTCATGTACCCTTATCTGTCCTAGATTCTGTTTTGTACGTATTCTTATTGTTATTGAGCGTCTCTCTTTCGACGAAGGACCACAAATATTTTTATCACCTCTCGTCCTTTTCTTACTCTCGATAATTCAGAGAGGCGAATTTTGGGAATTTTTAAAACACTACTATTACCTACTGTTTTATAAAACAAGGTGTATGCTTGTTTTCCATTCATCTGAAGCTGATTGGAATACCAATTGATTTTAAACCTCACTCTCTACCGTATTTCATTAATATTGTATTCTTTCTTGTATCTTGTTGCTAGCAAAGAAATATCGTTGATTTGACACACTGTTTATCATTGTGTTTTCCTAATCGATGACTGTACTGCTCTGAACGTTTTCATGTAAATACTGAAATAATAACAGCTTAACAATAACAGCTACTTCGCTTCAGGCTGAGTATTATTTATATATATATATATTTAAAACAACACACCGCGCGCTTTCTTTCACTCTCATATACAGTGAGTGAGTGACTCACGAAATCAGAAAGGGTTGGTTTTGAAAATCAGGTAAACTTACTAAAAAAACACACACACATACACAAGCATCGGATCTAGCCTGTCTTCGTATTACATCTTGTTTCTCTCGACCCGACAGAGGAGAGCAATAATGGACATTCTTACAAAACACCCAGCACAGGCCGAATGTCTTTCTCTCTCTCCCTCTCTCACCTTTTCTACCTTGTCTTGAAAAGATGCACGACTCCAATTAGCTCTAAAAATATTAACTAAAATAATGAATCTTTCTGTCTGATATATATAGTACGTTTTGTTAAGCACGACATATTCGTGACACTTTTACATGCTATACTGGCCGTAGGAGAGCAATGATGGACTTCTCTACAAAACACGCATCACATACCAAATTTCCTTCACCCCCCTCTCTTATTTCACCTTTTTCTATCATTGCTTCACAAATAAACCCCCAATTAGCGCTAGAAATATGGTCTTAAAATAATTACAATCTATTTCTGTATTTCTTGTATATAGTACGTTTTGCTAAGTACAACATATTCTTGACATCATTTTACATGCTGTATATACTGGCCGTCATAATCTTCCGATACCAGTTCCTCACCTTCCCCTCCTCGGCTTTCTTTGCTCAGTGCTTGCTCCTATATAGCTGAAGTAGTAATGTATACTTACTAGTCTCTCCTTTATCTTTAGGAGAGAGAAAATGATTATGGCAAACAAGCCACACTCGATTTTAAATCTTGTAAAAACGTAATGATTGAAATATTGGTACTAAATTAGTTTGATTAAACGGAGCACAAACATGGTGTTTGTGTTGTTTAGTTCAATTTCTTCCTCCTGGTAAAGGTAAAAAAAGGGGGGGGGATAGAAAAATGTTTTTGAAATGTTCCCCTTTAAATCCCCATTTTATGAAATAAATACAAAATTATTATTTTTTTTTATTTACTGCTCAAATTGTCTTTCATATTTATTTCATCAAATAAAACGCCCGTAGTTTTAAAACTAATGTAAAGCCAATTTTCTTTTTTAAAATAAATATATATTTTCTTCAAAACCCTTAAGAAATAAATATAACGTTGTTGTTTTTATTTATTTATTTGTTCAAGACGTTTGTTATATTCATTATTTCCTCAAATTAAAGGTCGTTCGTTTTAAAACTATTATTTCAAGTCCCGTTCAGACGTGCACTTGGATGTAAAGCTACTGACTTTTAAGATCTAAAGATATGCAATCCCCGAAGAGGCTCGAAAATACGTCAAACAAGAAGAATGCCACCAATCCATTCTTGACCCAGTCTTGAATCGAGGCTATTATAAACAGCGACCGCTTCATTTTAAAATCAAATGAGATAAAAACGGTGATTTAGAAGGTACATCAGAAGGTAGAATACACCTTTTTAAAAATATCCACCAATGACCGTGTATTGCATGTATTTGTCAGGTGCGTTTTTATATAGCATTTATTGATATTATTACTCGTGTATTTGAATGGAAGGCGAATAAATGTTCGTCTCTCTCTCTCTCTCTCTCTCCTCTCATCATTTGAGTTGTCTCAATGGGGAGGAAACAATATATACATCAGATTTTAAGATTGCAATATATTTATTTTTTACTCATTTATTTTGTTATGGGACAGAGGTAGCATATTAAATATTAGTATCATTATAAACTTCCAGAATTCAATATAAACCAATCCGTGTTCGTCTCGAGGGTTGTCGGAGAACTCGCCAGGATTGCCATTTTATAGCCAAATTTGACAATCTGGCCTTTTTTAATAGCTCTTGGCCATTTTGACGTAGTTGCAGTAGTATTTTTAATAAATTCATATTTTTGGTGTATACTTCAGTATTGCTATTTTTCATAAGCAATCATTATTATTTATCTTTTTAATACTACTTACTTACCTACATCTTAATTTTTTCAGTTGCTTTTTATAATCGCAACTTCGGCAATACTCGGGCCGTCACTGTAAAGTTACGATTAAAAAAACCCTGAAAAATTAAGATGATGGTAATTAATACTAATTTGCAATACTTCATCTAATGGGGGGGGGACAATAAAATTGTTTTTATAAACAATTTTTACATTTGGCCATTTTTACGTGTTTTTAGCCAGAAATGTCTCCAATTATCTGGCAACTTTGGCTCTCCCTAAACAAACAGTCACACACCCGCACTTGTGCTCTCTACACACGTCAAACGTCTTCTCCTTTTGTGACGTCCTCCTTACTCTCCTTTTTAAAAAGCAAGCTGGCTATGTGTAACGCTAATAAGAGGAATATAGATTCATTTCCACGTATTTAAATACCCAAGAACATTTCTATTGATTCATTATTTTACTTACCTTCTTTGTCTGTAATAAATAATAATGCTAAAAGTAAAACTATTACATTCAACACACACACACACACACACACGTGTAAACAATGACTCTCTTCCTCTGCTTACATATCTAGTGCTATTTCAAGTATCAATTTTAGGTCAGATCGCTGTTTCTATGCTACACAAAAAGAATCCTTCAGTCACGCAAGCAGCCCCCCTCCTATACAGGAATACCTTGAATAGTGCTGGTTTTGATGTAGTACGGTTAAGGTATTGCTGCATAAATTAATGTAACTACAAATATAAGCTGAAAAAAATCCACATTAAATTATAACACCTTGAACAGTGCAGAACATTTTTGAACGAATTAGCACTAATCAAGGTCTCTCTCTCTCTTTATATATATTATATAGCATTCAGGTAAATGCTTATAATATATATATCTATTATAAGCATTTACCTGAATGCTATTTTTTTTCGTTGAGGTATTAGTTTACTCACGCAGCGAATACAGTGTCCATAAAGTCTCTTATCTATTTTATTTCAGTTTAAACAAAATAGGGACTTTATGGACATCCTGTATTTGACCCAACTGAGCAAATTTAATATTACTTAATCGCACATTGTTCCAGACACTTTTAGGTTGATTTGATATAATTTTACTGAAAGTCTACTATTTTAATGACCGTATAAAGATATAAATATTCTCGGGATCTTCATACCGCCATTTTTTGCGCATGACTGTTTCGATCTGTGTGAGGAAGTGCAACTGACAATTGCTGTGGATTTGGAAGTGAGTCATGTTGTTTCTTGTTTTGTGTTTGATAAAACAAACGTTTAGAATAAAAATCATACCTTTCTGCCTGATTTATTGAAAGACTTAAACGTTAAGGTATATATTTCAGTGATTTTTAAGTAGGTTATATTCGGGGACAAAGGAGGATTTGGGGAATCATGGAGTTTAGCCATATTTTCAAAAACATCTAGACTCCAGATTAGGGGTAGTGTAGTTCAGCGTCTCAAATTATTGTACCAATATCTGAAGTTGACAGAAAAATATCCGGTATAAATTAAAAAGTAGACCTATCACTGACGGCAATTTAGAAATAAATTGAACATTTAAAAATCAATTTGTTTCGTTTCCTATCTATCCGTGCCCTTTCGTATATTAAAAACATTTAAATTCAGAAATGGCCTCAACAGAGCCTAATGTGATTAACATTGTATTCGTAAACTTAAACACATTTACATTAAAAACCTTTTAAATTCAGAAATAATCTTAACTACGGTAAACATTGTATTATTCAAATCGATGCTTGTGTCACGGACGCTGACGCTCCCTAGATTCTGGATGTTTTTAGATATTTAATTTGGGGCGTTAAACTTCCTTAGATGCTAGATATTTCTAGATGTTTTTGAAAACATGGTATAACTCGATGATGTCCTATTTTTACCTTATTTTCTCTACTAATTTTCAAAAGTACGGTTTAATCTCTGTTAATTCTTGTTAAACAAACACCCCCTAGAGTGGCGATTCTACGAGGGCGCCATGGCCCCGCAGAATTTTGGCTGTCCCCTATGCCCCCCCCCCACTTTCATACGCTATATGATTGATTATCTCGCCAAACTATATGAAAATTGTTTGACTTAGTAGTATTTTATTCAATTTAGTAAAGTATTATACTTATATTTTAAAAAGCATTCATATAAGTTGTGTATATCAACGTGGTGAAGTATAAAAATGAAGATTTCTAGTTTTGCACCCCCCACCTAATCTCGGCCCCCAAGTGGCCTTCCCATTTTCTAAGAACTAGAAACGCCACTGCCCCCCTAGGTAAAAAAAAACCCCTCAGTGCAAAGTAAGACAGGTTGAATTATAAGTAATTGGTGACACTATTCTATTATTTCCCGTCCTTATCCTTCTTACTGAATGAAAAGGGTTAACCCTGGAATCGTGTTCTAATAACATATTTCTAAAGCTTAGCATTTGTTTAAGGCATCCCAAAAATGAAGAATGATTCCACCACAATGGTGATATAATCAATCAGGATTGTTAAGCCTTGAATTAAAAACTATTTTTTCAGTAGATGAAAAATAAAATATAATTCAATGCTTTCAAATGTTCAATTCAAAATGAAATTCGCCTTTCTTTTTCTTTCAACACAAGTGCAATGAGAATTAAAGCAGAGGTTTTTCTTTTTTCTTTTCTCACTCATTTCCATTTACTGAATAATGAGGTCAAGTTGGGAGGAGACCATCCACTGAACAGGTTTTCAGTTCAGTCCTCACTGGATGACCCACTATTGTGTCCATGTGTCAGAATCAGTTGAACTGATTATGTTTATAATTGTATAATCACGCAACTGTGAGCATATGTGTGTGCGTTTACATATATAAATATTCAAGTGTGTGCCTACATAAAATTGTGTGTGTGTGTGTATATATATATATTTACATATACATAAAATGCGTGTCTACATTTACACATGTACATAACATGCATGTATATATGCATAAAACGCATTTACGTATATACATATAAATGTATATATTTACATATACATAAAACGCATGTATTTATATGTGCATAAAATGCATGTATACATTTACATATACATAAAACGCATGTATATATTTACAATTACATATACATAAAACGCATGTACATTTATACACAAATGTATATTTACATACAATGTGTGTGTGTGTGTATATATATAATGTATATATTTACACTTACATATACATACAACTCATGTACATATATACACATAAACGTATATATTTGTGTGTATATGCTTGTATATATTTACATATACATAAAATGCATGTATATACATAAATGTGTATATATATACACACACAATGCATGTATATATATAAATGTGTGTGTGTAAGCAAGAGTATTTATGTATAAATAGAATTATATCTCGTTCAATCACAGCAATAAAATCGATCAGGATATGTAAATGACCCCCATCCCCATTTTAATCAATGCATGACAATATTTCAGGGCTTCAACTGTGTTCACAAATGAACACTCCAAATCTGTCTCTGTCGTTTGAATACAGGGAATGGCAATGAAAAAGTATATACCTACAGATGTGTTCGGTAGATAAATAGCAACATTTTGTATGGACTTGCACTCCGTATTCATGTGCGTTCTTACTTCAGGTGTGCGTACGTTTGTAAATGTATTTCTAATCACAGAATGACATGCACATTGACATAGGTATATAGACCGATAGGGTGAGTGTGTGCGGAATTAGTCTTTACTGGGAAAATGAAGACAAATGTAACCTTATGGAAAACAATAATTCTTGTCTAAATCAAGAAAGAACAGAATCCAATGTATATACGAAGAATTTCACCTGTCCCATCTTATTTATATGTAATATATATTATATTATATAATGAGCGAGATATTCATATAATTATTATTGTGAATGACAGGTAAATAAACGTGTGAAATTGTGATTATATACACAAATAAACATGAGTGTGTGAATAAATATATATACAAATAAACATATATCATGTGTATAAGCATCTATGAGTGTGAATATATATATGTACAAATATTCGTGTGTGTGTGTGTGTGTGTATATATTCACACACATGAATATATAATTGAATAAACATCTGTGTGAGTATTTATGTCACTAAGAATCTGTCTCGTGAGACATATATAATGCATTTTCATGTTGTTTTTCTCTCATATATATATAATACACACATGTGAGCGCGTTTGTTCACTTGTACTGGCCCCTTGTGAGGTCCCATAACCCCAAGGTCGTTGGAGTGCCATACTGGACTTTTGTCCTTCATTGGCATTTCAGAGGGCAAGGGGTGTTACTTGGCGGCACCCATCTCCTTTCCAAGTATCATGTGACAGCTAGTACTGGGTTACATTGTAGCAGCAAGGAAGAATCCTGCCTGGTCTGAGACTGAACTCTAAACCTCATATCCACGCCAACACAAAAAGGTTCTGATGACATGTACGATACGCTTTATTTGAGTTTTCGTTCAAGCGTGTGTGACTTCCGCATTTAGCGTTACTCATGCCTACGAGATAAGCTGAGAGAGAAGCGTATCAGCCGTTGTCCTACACACACACACGCATATATATACCTACACACATAAACACTATCACTAATATAAACGCACACACACATTATACGTATGCAGTATGCACCCCCGTCACACACAGTATATTATACGCGAATATATAGACAAACATATACTGTGTGTGTGTGTGTATATATATATATATATATATATA
>VCCN01002475.1:3953647-3968049 GCA_006491835.1 Architeuthis dux
GGGGTATGCCAAGATATTTATAACGAAGTGAAAAATATTCCCATTGCCAACAAATAAAATTGCCTTCTCTATTCATAGAAACGAGTACACGCCAGGCGTTCTTGACGCATCGTATTCAGAAATTCTTTTTCATAGCCCCGAGGGTCGTATTTATGCTCAGTAAAAATATGGGGTTTTGAGAGAAAGAGAGGGTGTGTTTGAGTGTATTCTTGGCCTAAATAGAAAACATATTTAATGTCAGGTGTATGGATTCGGAATACAGACGTCTATTTCTGATCGTGCGATGGCGTGCCTTTCTTGGTGGGGTCAGAATACCAGTGTACACGTCAGCCCGTCTAATATCACTCACCGACACGATCTATGAATGGTATTTTCTGCTTCTGTCTGACTTTTTGAATAATGAAAAAAATACAGGTTAAAAAAAAACTAACTGGTTATTTCTCAGAAAAAATTAAACCTGGACTAATTGGCACGTTTTCTTTGAAGAAAGGTATATTTAGCTTTTGAAGAAAAACCTCTGGAAATAGTTTTGAAGTTTTACTCTAATAAAACAAATATTAGCTGAACAACGATTTCCTTTTGATCAGATCAATTTTTCCATCAATGTTTTATCTTTTTGTTTATAGTTTTGAAAAGGGTCATTAACAAGCCCGGCTCGCTCTCGCAGAATCAAACTCTGCTCCTACTTCCACTTCCTTGCGTAATTCTACTATAAATTTTGGTGGTATGTAAAACTTGAAAGTTTAGTGCAGGTGTTAACACACCAAGTTAGAAATCACTTGATCGGTAGTGAAATGCTGAATTTTATATGTCAGTTTACACCACTATCTTTGGTGAGGATTGTTCTTGTTAAATAGGAAAGTAAATAATATTCAACTGTGACTTTGTCCTGGTATTTGACAACATTCAAAGTGTTTTTCGGCCGATTTAACTCCTTCTTGTTGTTTGTGTTGTTAAAACAACGTTTCGGCCGATCCATTCTACGGCCTTCACCAGGTGTACTATGCAAATGTGATGGTGGTAAATAAACATGTTTCTCTTTCGCTTATAACGTAGGATTCGGATGTTTTCCTTTCCTAGTTAGCCCTGGATTTCCATACCGTGTCCCAGTTGAGTAGCGGAAGCCACTTGTCTGACTTATACACTCAGCCGACATGTTGACGGATGCTGCTTCTTTGATAGTACACATGAAGAAGATCGTAGAATGGATCGACCGAAACGCTACAACACAAAACAATGAGGAATTCAATCGTCCGAAAAACTGTTTTGAAAGTTGCATTTTTTGTTTGTTTTATAAATTCCGATTGGTTATGACATTTTTGGTCTGGTGGGGACTAACGAAAAGGACCCCCCTCCTCCCAAATGCTATGCCTTCAGTGGCGGCGCAACCATTAGGCTGAGTAGGCTTAATCCTAGGAACCCGGAAGGGGGGGGGGGCTGCAGAGCAAACAAATGGTTTGAGTGTTCAAAAATGATTTAATGGTGTGTACACGGTATGATATTTCAGTAGTTTGGCATATATATATTATACATGTAGTACATTATATTTAATACAATGATATAAGTTATTTAACGTCACTTTATTCTATTCAATGAATGGTAGGGGTGGGGGGGTTACTGAAGCTGAGCTTTGCCCCCCCCCCTCCGGCAGATATTGCTATTTTGTTCTTATTTGAAACTTTTATCAGCATTAGCCTCTTATTAGGGTAAAGTTGCAAAAATCTTTCTACTTCACCACTAATCTTGGACCAAACTAAAAAGATATACAATAAAGACGGTTGAAATGTTTTGATTGACCCAGGTCAGATTACCGGTTAAACTAACACCACAAATAGAATTTCTGGTCGTTTTTCTTTTCTCTTAGCAGGGTTGGAAATTAATGTCGTCCCGTCGTCGGTAAAAATGTATTCGGGACCAACAAATATCTTCTCCGGAACAACAAAAAAAAATCACTTCCGTCCCGTAGGCATCGGGAAAGATATCTCTTTTTTAAAAATTTGGTGCTGATTGTTTTTCGGGACGGTTTACATTCCCTTCGGGACGGTTAAAATTGTTTTTCTGGCACGGTAGTAAATAAAGTTAGTCTGGAGTTCGGTCTCTCAGGCTTGCGTACCTTCAAATTATGGACGTTGTTAGCTTTTGGTGGGGATTAACGAAAAAGCCTCTACTTTTGTTATGGTTACAGTGTTTGTAAAAGGAAAACAATTTCTGGTGATATTTACTCATATCAAGATGCCGGTTGTAGTTTTCACTTTACAGTATACTGTTAATATACGATAAATTCATAAATTTATTTAAACAAGATCTTAAAAAAATAACTTAATGACAATAAAATCGAAACCATTTTATTTGTTATTAGACATTCTTTCATATACAGGTATACCTTAGTGTCGTTAAAATTGTCCGTACTGTTCAAGTCAAGTGGGTTTTTTTCGGCTCTTAGTTACATTAATTTGTACAGCAATACCATAATCGTACTACATCAAAACCCGCACTAATCGAAACCGCGCAATTCAAGGTATTCCTGTATTTAGCTATGAAAATAGTGGAGAGGTAGGTAAGTGGGTTCCTGAGTAGTTCAGTGATTACCAAGCTATTCTCGCAGACCATTTCTCCTGTAGTGAGTTCAATCCTCACTGTGCCCCACAATTGAGGCCTTGTGTCAAACTTAACTAAGCTTCTCAGCAGATACCTACATACTACATACTCAAAATGCTGTCTTCGTATCTGTACAACAATACAGTTGTTCATTCAGCGTAAACTGTTAAATCTTAGAAATATTATGGCTTACAAGCTCCTGATCGTGAGGTCACAGGGCGCTCCGAAAACGCAGCCTTGTGACGAACTTGGACCAGTATGAATCCTTCATTTAATCTTATCTTTAGTATAAAAGTATGGGAGTACGTAGGCACATAAGTCCATAGCCCAATGATAAAAAAAGCATTTATTTTACGCAAATATTTTTCAACATAATCTCCTACGACATATTTTGGATTCTACTAAAGCTTGAACACTGCCCCCTGGAAATTGTTGGGAATGTGTGTCGGTCTGTCGGTCTGAATAAATAGTAAACCGAGGGGTAATATCAGGTGAATATGGTGGAAGAGTGAAAACTCCCTGGCCAGACCGTGACAATCTTTCATTGTTCACCAAAGAAACATGTGGTCTAGAGTTATCCTGATGGATTATTACGACTTTTCTCTTAACTTATTCCAGATGGACGCTTTTCGTCGATTGCTGCCTTTTAATTCGGCTAATTGTGAGCAGTAATTGTTCGAATCAGTCGTTTGGTTCTCCTGAAGGAGTTCAAAATAGAGCATACGCACGATTTTCTTTTAGATGAAGATCGGCCTTTGTTAAAGATAGTAGTGGTTCATTTCGCTTGCCCCACGATCTCTTGCGTGTCACGCTGTTGTAAAGTATCCACGTTTCATTGCTCATCACACTTTGTTTAAAAAAACCATTTAAATACGGTTCAGTTTTTTCTCTTATTTAACTGATATGGAAGTCTCACATCAAAGCGACTGACATAACCAAGCTGATGCAAATTATTTGGCTATATGTCATGTATAACGCTGATTATTCCCAGCTGATTCTTTATTTGATCGCTATCAATCTCAATTGATCTACCCAACGAGGAGCATCATCGTTCTACGGGAAATCTCCAGCACAAATCTTTGCAAACCACATTTTACACGTTCGACCATTCACACACTACCTTCTCCATAAACTTAACAAATCTTTTCTTTTTCTTTTTTTGCTTTTGAGTCGTATTTTTAATCTTCTTTATTAAATATATAAACCAAACATGTCAAATATATTGTTTATTTGATCCATCTTTGTTAGAACTGATCAACCAAAATATGCAAATTTTGACAATTGCTCAATATCCACTGATTTGATAGCTGTGACAATATAATCAAAAGTGAATGAAGCACACCTTAATACAGAAATGTTGGTGAAGTATGTAAATGCAGGGATTTCTAGCTTATCAAAAATGTGTTTGTTCATATAACCTTTTTATCGTTGTTAGGGACGTTAACAAGGATGTCGGGACAGTGTTAGGAGGATCCCTACCCCTAAAGTGATAGGTGTTATGTTCTGATATACAGACAGAATAGCAACCAAGAGTTTTAACGACATACATTCAATGGAAATATATCAATTCATTCCTAATTAGAACTAAATCTAAATAAAGTAAATCTTTATTAATAATGCATAAATACACACACACACACACACACACACACACACACACACTATATTAGTTAGTGCGTGCGTTTATTCAAATTCACACAAATATGTAGAATTTTAATATCGTTTTGTACATGTGTGTGTGTGTAATATATATATATATATGAGAGAGAGAGAAAATCCCACACAAGGCTATTTTTTTTTTTTTAGCCTGAGAACGATCAGAAATATTTTCCCATATAAATAAATGGTAATTGTTTCTTCGCTTTACGCCATTTTGGCTTACGAAGGGATTCATTGAAACTTTCTACTTTCGAATAGTGGGGAAAACCGGTATGCACACACACACACACACACACGTATACAAGGGTGGGATTTTTACAAAGCGACATTAAGTAATTTTCTACGGTCAATTCACAGGGACGATTACTTTCTCATCTGCTCATTGTTTAATTAACAGGATTAATTAATCTGGAATTCATAAAATAAACTTTGGCCACAAAAACAACTATTTCACAAAGATTATCTGTTCAGTATCGTTATTACTAGGGCAGTTCCAAAGGTGTATGTTTGGAAGAGGCCGGACTTTATAGTGTGTGGAGCAGCCTGTTATAATAGTCATTCTTCGAAGTATTTCGGTTACTTCTCTTTAGTGTTGCTAATTCAGATATTTTATAGTATATCTAAATTTAGATCTATTGTCAGTTTAAATATTTTATATCTATATCTAGATCTACTGCGAATTTAGATATTTTATATCTAGATTTAGATATATAATTTTAGATAAAAGATCTATAATCTGTAATGTTTTATTTATTTTCATTAGAATTCTCGAGTACCGCTGATCCAAACAACTTCAAACTCGACACTGCACGGCTTTGTGTGCTGACTAATATATCTGGCGAATATCAACTTCGTACAAGTTGTCGAGTCATCGCAGTGCTTACACGCACGCACGCATAGATTTATTCAATTGTAGTTAGATTAATATCGTTATGTGTACTCGGTAAGTTTTCACACCAGTAGTGATTGGTGGCTTTCACTGGAGATCAACTGACAGCATGTCTCCTCAATACTCCAGGACTCTCCGCAGTATTCTTGCTGATTTTAGTGGTGCTGTCGTTTGGATGGTCTCGATTCTTCTCCGGATTTCCATTTCTTCCAGCCTCTTTGCTAGGCTACCTCGAGACTTTTCCTAGCACGATGGGCACTACTGTCACCTCCATGTTCCATTAATCTTTTCAATCCTCTGGGAAAATCAAGATACTTATCTAGTTTTTCGTTTTCTTTTAGTTGTACTCTGTATTATTATAATTCATACATTGGCATGTTCTCACCAGATGTATCTCGCTGGGAATTGAGTGAAAGCAAGTCTCTTCAAATCTGCAGCACCTTACACACTATAATAACAGAAACCAGTAGGGCTGTGGTTTGAACAGTTTCAATTCATCCTCGAATTCCCAATTCATTCAATTTCGATTCTAGTGTTTTGGCATGATCCCAAGTGCGCCATTTATTATGGGTGCAACCTCGACCTTCATGTTCCACAGTTTTCTCAGCTGATCCCGGTATATTTTTGTTGTTGCTTGGATGGGAGCAAAAGGAACTCAACCTTCATTATACCTGTCATTCATTCATTTCTCCTCTCTCACAAGGCTGAAGCCTAAAAATTAAGTTATAGTAGTTGTAGACTGCAGGAATATAGACAGATAGCAAAACTAATCAATAATAACGACAATAGATTAGTTTCATTTGCTTTTTTGCTTATAGGTAATGTTGTTGTTTTTTTTTGTTTTTTTTACTCGTTGAGTTTTCAGGCCGATCGTATCCGGTGGCTTTTACTAGAGATCAAGTGACAGCAAGTAATGCTGTCATGTAGGTGGTTGCAATTCTTCCTCGGATTACCTGCCCTTCCTACACCTTTGCTCGGTTCATTGAGACTGTTCAAAGCATGCCAACAATGATGGGAACAACTCTCGCCTCTATGTTCCATTATTTTCTTCATTTCACTCGCAAGTTCCAGATATATTCCAAGTATGGAGTTGACTTTGTTTTGCCATCGTAACAACAAGAACAATCCTCACCTAATTTAGGGGAGTAAACTTGTGTCTGTTTGTCTGTCCCGTCACGTTAAACAAAACCGATATATGAAATTAGTATTTCCCTACCGTGATTTGAAATCACGATCGGTAGGCGGCTCTCTTACCGATTGAGTCAAACTGACAAGTTTTGCATATCTACGAAAATGTATGTTATCATTTATTATATATAGAAAAGTTGCAGTAATCATCTTCAGTCGGAATAGAAGTAGGAGTGGAGTTTGACCCTGCAGCAGCCAGGCTTGTTTACATTTGTTTTTCCTTCTCCTTCCATTCCGACCGTTGGTCTGCTGGAACGGCGACATATGCTAACCGACAGATCTTACTTTTATTTACAAGATTAGATCTCGTCTCCTGGCCTAGATAGGGTAATCCGATTGAATTTCAAAGTCCCAGAGAATTATATGTTGTTTATTCTCTAAGATAGGTTCTGGTTTGTGCATATACCATTGGTTCGTATGCTCAAATCCCGGTCCTTTGTAGCATCATCATCATGTTTTTCTGCTTGTTGTTTGGTTGTTTTCAATGGAGATCAAGTGACAGCAAGTGTCCTCGGTATTTCTACCCTCATCTCAATATTTTAGCTGATTTGTTATCGTTTGGATACTTTCAATTCAAATTTCCAAACTCTCTACAAGGCTCACCAGAACTGTTCCGAGTGCCCCAATAATGAGTACAACTGTCACCTTCACATTCTACAATTTTTCCGCTTATCTCGCAAGCTCTTGATATCTTACCAGCTTTTCACTGTCTTTCGGTTTTACTCTAGGCTTTGTTGTAACATATATAATACATGTGTCCACGTGTGTACATGCAGTCATATATACGCATATATAAATGTGTGTGTGTATATATATATATCACAAATACTTGCACGTATATTACATTTAAATATCTAAATGCACTCATACAGTGTCCGTGTATTATAATTGTAAAGACAATTATTAATTAATTGGAGACCCATATCAGCCCGGCATCGGTGTTAGCGATTGCTAGATGGGCGGCCTAGATCGTATAAATGAATAAAGAAACGTGCGCAATGCGGGGATCGAAACCGCGTCCACCCTGGAAGCAACCTATACTCAATACTGATCCCCTAATGAATACTGAAAGGTCATCTAGTGAATTGTAACTCAGAGCTTCTCAAAGTAGGGATCATAACGCTTCTGGAGGGTCAAAAATGCCAGAATTGACCTGATCTTTAATTGACATTTAGCGGTCACCAGAGGTCAGTTCATCATGGGGTAAAGTTACCCATGTACACAAATTTGCAGCCCGTATGGTGCAGCCGTCCTCGTTAGATTTGAAAATACATGCCAAATTTGACCTGTCCTTAAATTCACCGTTAGAGGTGACCAGGGATCAGCACCACCTATCTCATAGTCATCATGGGGTCAAGTTACCCGTGTACATAAATGTTCAGCTTGTAGGGTGCAACCGTTTAGGACAAGACAGTCAGAAACAAATATTCTTCGTCTTTATAATATTAAATATGTTCAGAAGAGTTTGTTTCAATCAACACACACACAAGTCTTCACACTGACTGCCATTTGATATGTGTGTATGTTTGATTTCAATTTTATGGTAAAGAATCTCCCCTCCACCCTTTTTATTTAATTTTATTTTATTCTATCTTTTTAGTGATCATCGCCCAACAAAGGGCGAAAGAAGTAACTTATCCATGGATCACCCCTTTTTCCATTTTTTTAATTGATCACCCCCCAACACGACATGCTGCCAAAAGACATTGGTCTTGTGACGGTTTCTATTGTGTGACTAACCAGACCTGTTCTAAGAGCTACGATCATTTTTCTCGATATTTCCTATACAAACCTATCAATGCTTTTCAGCCGTTAGTTTTACAAAACTCAGGGTCGTAGCTGAGTGGTGGTGATTTTGAATCCCCAGCTACGCCCCCTGCAACCTTCATAAAAGAAACAATTATACTTCAGATCTGAGAAGTCCATTAGTATTGGCTGTACCTCTTGCTCGTAGCCGACAATGGAAGTACTACTGCTATTGCTACGGTTACCGCTGCTACTGTTGCTCGTATTGCTGACTCCACCAGATTTGACCAGCCAACAAGCACCAGTCCTGATACAGTGTAACCTATTTAGATGTTTTTCATCTAAATTTAGATGTTTTTGGTTGCGTTTAGATTCCAGAAATTGCTATTTAGATGGTTTTTAATAAAATAAGTAATATTTTTATTTAATGCATTGTAATAAAATGAGCAATACTTTTTATAAAATAAGTAATATTTTAATAAAGTAAATGTTGAAGATTATGGTCACATTTAATTTATTAATTATATATATATGTGTCTGTGTGTGTGGAGAATCTAAATGTTTTTCGATGTAAACTTAAAAATGAAGTTTAGGAACACTACATGATTAACACATATTTTCTATCTGGCGTTGTGATAAGGCGACGCTCAAATGCCTTAATTCTGCCTTATATCCAACTCGCCTTAATTCAAAACCAAGAACTAATAAATAAAAAGAGGTGGGGCCTCGCCGTGGAGCAGCAACCTAGTTGCGTGGACCATTACTACTGTGGTGAGTTTAATCCTCACTAGGTTCTCCACACTAGTCACCTTGTACCAGACTATGCAAAGCTCAATAAATACTTGGAACAATGGTTAGCAAGCTAGTCTTGTAAGCCATTAGCTAATGCAGTGATTTTGATCCTCACCGAATGCCCAACATTTCTGTCCTTGTGTCAGGCTCTGCTAAAACTCTATATGAAATAGAGAGCTTCAATCATGTCATGTCTGAGAGTGAGGGTGATAACATTTGCTGCTACTTCCTGGGCAGGTAAGGTAGTTATGGGAGAGTGATTTGCCCAAGATATATATGGGCGCCTCGTGACTGAAATACTTACGTAAAGCCCGGATTTCGAATGAGGATTTCCTAGGCCGGCAGGCTTTCCTCTCTTGGAAGATTGGCGTAACATGATATTCCTACACTATTACCTCCCATTAAGCTTAAATAACGATACATGGGGCGTCTCACCGTAGAGGTTAGCAAGTTAACCTAGTACATCATTTCTACAGTAGAAATGTTCGATCCTCATTGGGTGACCCTGTGCCAGACTAAGCTATGAATAGTTAATACCTATGAATTACTCGTGTAAAACTCTAATATCCTAATGTTAGTAACATTTATAAAACTAACTAAACGTAGTATTACTTAAATCGCGTTCACCTAGTTTTTCATAGATTGTCCAGAATTGCATGTCAGAGACCAGAAGCTTCTCTTGGTCGAATGGATCACTTTTACATCCTCCCCATCTAAAGCAGTTTAGGAGCAGGATGTTTAATTGTAAACCAAGAAGATATTGTTCACTCATATGAATGCATTAATTTGTATATGCTTTATTCTATTAAGAAAGTTGAAGAAGATATTGTTCACTCACGTGAATACATAGATTTTTAAATGCATTATCATCAAATCTGTCACGCCACATACATTCTTGTAGGCATTCCATTAAAAAGGTGGCGCCTACAGCCATCCCACCGCCCTTTAAGTTCTGGACTCTTGCTTGTTCCAATATAACTCGATAGTCTGTGTATGCATTTCATCTGATGGGTTTACAAAATTAACTGAATGATTAACGGTTTTTTTTATTGAAGTCCAATGCCTTGAATGTTTAGAGGGATAACTTTAACGCCCTTCTCCCTGAAAGGGATCACCACCAGTTTGGGGGCGGGGGGCATTCAAGTGATCCAGTCGAAGATAGTTTTTCAACGCCGGTCAAGGTTGAAGTATTATCCTGTACCAGGGTTGCAATGTTGGCCATTTTATTGCCAAATTTGACAAATGTGACCGTTTTGAAAAGCATTTGGCCATGAACCTTTTGGTTTGGCCATTTCTGGCATTGTTTTCATTTCCTTCGAACATTTCATTAAACAAATAGAGGGGAATCTTTGCAAGTGATATGTTCTGCTTTCCATCCATAATAACTTTGTTTTCCCAGGAAATGTTGTTTGAAAAAAATGTCAGTTTTAAAGGTTATGCGGGGTTTTCTATTTACAATGTAATTGTAATGTTTTACTGGACTCTTATTTTCTGCCATTCATACGGAACGAAAAAGTTGACTTTGTTGCAGTAGTATTTTTAATAAATTCTTAAATTTTTGGTGTGTACTGCAGTATTGCAATGTTTTATAAAGAATTGTTTGCGTGTGTTTTTTGGCCAGAGACCACTCCAACTATCTGACAACCTTGTCCTGTACATAAAGCAGATAGCTCCAACGAAAGAAACATTGGCGGAGTTGTATTGCAAGACTAACACCTGCCAAATATAGAAAGAATATAATACCTAGCAGTGATAAATGGCGTCTATATTTATTTCAGTTATTTACTCCGTTGAGTAAGATAAGAACATAAAAAAGCAAGTGAAATATTTATTAGAACGACTTTTTCTCTTATTTGTTTCTCCGTCTATCTCTGTGTCTGTTTGTCTGCCGAAGTCTCTCATTGCCTCTATGTATATAGCGGCCCCCTCTCTCTTTCTTTCTTTCTTTCTCTCTCTCTCTTTCTCTCTTTCCCAACTCAACGTTTGTATGTGTCTTTTCTTTGCACCCTCCCATGTGTGTGTGTCTCTGTCTCAATACATCTTTTCATGACTATGTACGTTGTTACACAAATAACTTTATTTCTTCAATTCACCGTCATATATGATTTTCAAGGCCGGAATAAGCTTAATAGGGGCCTGATGCACGTGTCAACCTGGCCTAAAGATATAACAAGAACAGGAGGTTCAAATCAGGTCTAACCGACCGCCGTACCCAAAGGGTTATTGTAAACCCACCCATTCTTTTCAAAGCTGCTTTAATAATACATGTTTGCGGCCAGAGGTGGGTCGATCGGTTTTGCATTTACCAGACCCCGGAGACCAATTGGAATCCCGGTGAATTTGATTTAAACGAATTAGCCAAACATTAGGACCAAACAGGGAAGGGGTGCTGGGGTTATATCGTACCAGGACCCGGGGTTCCAAAGTGGGTTCAGGAATTTCCTGGGATTTCAGAAAATGTTTGCGTATATTGAAGTGGGTATAAACAGGATGACTAATGGAGAATGAAACTTCGTACCCCCTGATAAAATTCCTCTTAGAGACCCATGGGACCAAAAGTAAACATATTAGATGTGGAAGGAAAAGACGAAAAACGCTTAAGGGTGGAAACAGCAGGGGTGGGGTGGGGGAGTATAGTAGATTAAGAGAAGATGAGAATTAAGTAGAAAGGCAGAGAAAGAGTTAGGAAGAAGAAAGAGAGAAATAGAAATGGGGAGAGAGGGTTAAGTAGAAGGAGAATAGAGCAGGAAAATGAGTAAGAGGAGGAGAAGGAGAATGAATCTTACACGCTATCATTCTGATCAGTAATCGGTCAGCTTGTATATTTTCTATGCCTTACTTTAGCGTTTGCGACTGACCATTCTGGACTCCTATTAAAAAGGATCCATATTCAAAAGAACTCATAAAATAGGATAAAAAGAAAGCAATATAGATGTTCAATGGTCGCGTAAGGGTTGGTAATAGATATAACAGGTTTTTGCGGCTACTGTCTGGTAGACAAAACAAGGATCGTAGCATGCCAGTGATGATACCTTTTTGTTAAGATAGCTGGCGACGGAGCTTAGCGATAGGTGAATCTATACGTTTGTTTAAGTATATTAGTGCGAACTAAACACGAAGAGTAGGTGCGAGTAGCCTAACGGTTAATCATACAGAGAATGGAATCGATGAACCGAGTACAGTTTGCATTCTCTTAGCACTAAAGCCATTGGGAAAGTCATGAATACACTCCCCCACACAGCACCTGTGTAAGGTAGTCCTCTGTGGGCGTCGGGCTAGCACCCGGGCTCCATAAAAACCCACAATTGCGACAAACACTGATCGGGTCTCCATAAAAACCCACAATTGCGACAAACACTGATCGGGTCTCCATGAATCGTTCGAGAAATTAGAGACAAACTCATTGCCTCATGTGGCTTTGTTCTTTGAACACCAACACAGTCCCAATCGGGATTCGAACTCGGCTCCCTGTTTACATTTTTCTGTGCTGATTGCCTCCAAATATTTATTACTGAATAGAAAGGGGGGGGCATTTCTTTTTGTTGGACGGTGATCACTAAAAAAGGTCTAAATGTTCGCAAAACAAGCATGAACACTGTTGGACACACACTAAGGGACCAATTCAACTTACATTTTAAACTGAACCTACTAACAACCTATTTAGGTGGTGAATGTTCACATTTTTCTAGACGTAATAACCCTAAATCTTCAGCCTTCTAGCTCCCTTGGTGTAGCCTGTACGCGTGATAGGTTGCTTCTGGCTATATACCTATGTGGACAGTTTTGGTTGAGGGTTTCTAACCAGCAAGACATGGAGACGTACAATTCGGGGTTGTGGACAACCGGCCGATGGCCAATTACTTACTGGCTGTTCGGCTGTGCTAACTTGAACAAATAATTGATTCTTGACAAAAGCGCTGAAATTAATTTCAATTAACGTATAATTAATCCATTAACAACCATATTGTAATTGTGAATGCTTTTTGTATGAGAATTAATTTCTCTGAATAATTGGTTCTACCAGTTGACGTGTCTCGAGTGTTGTGCTGCCTCATCTCCTTTTCTAAAGAGGGAGATTTGATTGTGGTTGTTACCATGACAATGGCGTGTAAGGTTCTTCCCTCTCCCGTCTCTCTGCCCCTCGCCTCTCTCTCCCTCCCTCGCCTCTCTCTCTCTCTTGTTCTCCCTTTCTTTTTTCATCTTTCTCCTGACTTTCTTCTTCACCCCCCTATCTCTCTCCCTTTTCACCCTTCTCTCACCACACACACATCATTAGGAAAGGTATGAATCCACTTCTCCCTACCTTGTGTCCCTTCACCAGATAACTTGAGAAAATGTCTCGTCTATGGCATGCCACGATGGTTACTGGGGAAGAGAGGTGGGTTCTCCTATGACTAACCTACCGCCTAGACAGTAGTATCAATAAAAAGCTGTTACACACATTGTCAACCTTGATAGGGGCTAGTCACAGTGTTACCTGTGTGCGAACACCGATTGCTGTCGATGGGAAATGTGCCACTATTTCAGCTACGAGACAGATCAAAGGTGGGTCGGTACATTTTGCCATGAAGAGGGTTGTCTTTTGTTGGTGGGGGCTCAAATTTATTGGCCTTCAGTCATATCTTCTACCTCATTCGCACTTCATAGATGCTTAATTCACAGGCAGGCATATCCGGGTTTACGAAAGTTCCGCCTTATGCCTCTTCGAAAGACCTCAAGCTTTGAACTGTCTGTGAGCATCTGTGCTTTATATCGATTTATGTTGAGCACCCGTTAGCAAGATGTGTCCAAAGGTATCACAAAAGCCTAAGAGATCTAGTAAAAGTGTTACGCTTAGCGTAAAACTAACACACCTAGAGGGTTCTTTTGGTGAGTCTGGGAACGCTCAAAAATGTTCCCCATATAAATTAATGGTAATCGCTTCTTCGATTTTTGCCATTTCGGCTTACAAAGGGGACATTCTACTTTCGAATAGCGGGAACAACCTATATTTGTTTGATGGTGAATATAGCAGTAATTATTATAGATATTTATTTAATATTTAATTATGTCTAGCGTTGTCGGCACAGTACTGAATATTAACTGTTATAACTGCACGATTACCAGTGACTTTTTTTTATCCCTTGCTCATATGAATAATATATAAAATAAGATAAAAGCAACTATCATGGGACATGGATATTAAACAATAGAATCCAATGGATGTGTTTTTAGCCTCGAACATACAGAGCACAGGCAAGCAGCGTCAACTGTGCGTGCAGATATTAGCGGGAGAAGAATGGAGAAAAAAAACTAAATCCGGGGGGGGGCAAGTCACGTGATCTAGGTATGCTGAAGATTAATCTTAAAAGCAACTTGTACATGTATACCTTGGTTAGTGCGGTTAATTCGTTCCAAGATTATACGTACTGTTCAAAACCTTGTTTTAATTTAATGCGTCTATTTTTCAGCTGATACATAGTCACATTAAATTATACCACAATACCTCAACCGTACTACATCAAAACCACACTATTCAAGGTATTCCTGC
>VCCN01002475.1:4416449-4429335 GCA_006491835.1 Architeuthis dux
TCTGACCAAGAGATTGAAGAGTTTTATGACCACATCAGTAAGGTAATGGACAGAGAAAAGACTACACAATACTCATGGGTGACTTTAACGCTAAGTTATGCCAAGAAGGGTGACATGCTAGTAAATCTCTCAGAAAGATACCGTTTAAAGATAACTAATACATTCTTTCAAAAACGGGAAGGTCGAAAGTGGACTTGGAAAAGCCCAAATGGCACGACAAAAAACGAGATCGACTTCATACTAACTGACAAGATAAATGACATTAAAGACGTTACCGTTATAAACAAAGTAGATATAGGAAGCGATCATACATTAGTAGCGTGCAGAACTAAATATAACTTTAAAACTGAAAGGAATAAAATGATTCTTAAGAAGAAGAGATGCCTCAATAAGATAGATATCGAGAACATTAGCAACTTAAGAGTAGCGATAGCGAACAGATTCCAGGCCTTGTGAAATACCGACAGCGACATAGAGGAAACGAGTAATAGTCTGGCACATATGATTAAGGAAGCAGCAGAGGTGGTAGTCAATTCAAATGTAGACAATATTAAGCAACATTAAAACTAATCAAACAGAGAATAAATATGTGATAAAAACATAACAAATTGATAAATAAAAGAACGAGAAAAGAAAAAAGAAAAACACAAAAAGGAAAGGGAAAGAGGTTAAAATACGCCCGATCCGCAGACCATACTGGCAAGCAACAGATGCTTGCACTAGAGGATAAAAATTGCAAAATTATCAAAAATAGGTACAAATTAACAAAAGTAACGGAATAATACTACGAAAATCTGTACGCCTCAAAAATAAACATACCACAAACTAATAAACCTAGAGACACTAGCGATATCCCAGACATAACGGTAGAAGAAGTAATATCTGCACTACGAAATATGAAACTCGGTAAAGCCCCAGGCGAGGATGGCATACCGACAGATCTTCTAGAAGATGCAGGAGAAATCTTGCACAAAGGTCTAGCAAGAACTTCTGTCTAGGAATAGTAATCCTACTCCACAAGAAATGAGATAAGCACAACCTCGGAAACTACCGCCCGATTACACTAATACCTAACATATATAAACTATTCACAAAAATACCCACAAACAGATTAACAGGGACTCTAGATGGAAAGCAACCACGCGCGCAGGCAGGCTTCAGAAGTGGCTACTCAACAATAGATCACCTACATGTAATAAATCAACTAATCGAAACGTCCTTAGAATACAACAAATCACTCTGTTTGGCCTTTGTAGATTATGAGAAATCATTTGACTCGGTAGAACACACGACAGTCTTCAGCACAATGCGAGAACAAGGTGTTAACGAGAATTACATACAAATCATCCAAAACATATGGCACTGCAATAATTCGACTACATAAAGACACAAACAAGATAAAAATAGCTAAATGAGTGAGACAGGGGGATACAATATCACTTAAACTATTTACAGCGAGCCTTGAAAGCATCTTTCGGAAAACTGATTGGGAGGGAATGGGAATAAACGTGGATGGAGAATACTTAGGATTCGCCGATGACATCTCCATGACGTCAGAAGCACCCGAAGAATTACAAAACATGTAACCGATCTAAATAGTAAAAAAGTAGGTTTAAAGATGAACAGAACAAAGACAAAGGTAATGTTCAACGATAAAGTCCCCCAAAAGGTCATAATGATAGAGGGAGAGATTCTAGAAGAGGTCGATGAATACATCTACCTAGGACTGGTAATAAAGCTAGAGAAAGACCATGAGATCCAAATAAAACGACGCATAACGATAGGTTGGAAAGCATTCGGTATGAATAGAGACATTTTGAAAAGCACCTTGCCGATGTGCTTAAAGCGTAAAGTATACAACGGTTGCGAAACATTGAAATTAACAAAACGAGCTGAAAACCAACTTAAAATAGCACAGAGAACCATGGAAAGAGCAATTCTAGGAATAACACTAAGAAAAAGATATACATGGATCAGAGAGAGGACTAGAGTGAAAGATATTATACAAATAATTAAGCAGCACAAATGGAGATGGGCTGGCCACCTAGCAAGAAGAAATGACAATAGATGCCCATGGGACAGTAAACGCAGTAAAAAAAGACCAGATATAAGATAGAGAAATGAGATAGAAAAATTTGCCGGTAAAACGTGGCAGAGGTTAGCACAAGATAGATCGTCATGGAAGGAGATGGGAAAGGCTTTTGTCCAGCAGTGGACCTATAATGGCTGATGATGATGCTGATATATACCTTATTGATACATTTTCTTCTTTGTGACAAGGCATGTAACTCAAAACTCCTAAACAAAACAATACAGAAGTATATTACCGCCTGAAGACCTATCGAGAATGAAAACTCTGAAATAATCTCTAAAAAGGTAATCCCCAACCCATCGCAAAGTGTTTCTAAAACATCAATAACCGTAACTTTGCAATGTGGGAAGAGATATCAATAATCAATTATCCAATGGAGAAGAATAGAATATCCTTGATATCGGATGTTGCACAACTACGTGCAGAGTCCATCATACCCAATCCCCTGCATGTCTAGAAGACGGTTTATGAAACTAGCATTCTGTAATCGTCGAATTCCAAGGTTATCGAAAATCGGTAGCACACCATCATGATAAACCTTATATTCACGCATATGAATTCATCTAAATATATTTCTTGTTGTGATCCTCGTGGGTTATAAATTATTTAATGCAACGATTTGTTCGAAACACTTGTTAATTCTGGATTCGGCAACGAGAAGAAGATTGAAAAGTGAAAGAAGAAGGAAAAGTGAACGCAGAATGAATAACTGAAAGAAAGAAGCATCGAATGAAAAGCGGTTGATGAGTAAATTTTGAAAATGAAATTGTTGGAGGGGAATGTCGGGAAAATGGATTGCATAATAAAGAAAGAAAGAAATAAAGAAAGAAGGATAAGCGAAAGATAAAGAAAACTTGAAGAAAATATCAAAAATGTGTAACATAAAAAAGACGTTATAGATTTTAAGAGAGAATAACATATGAAGAATAAAAAGGAAAAAGAAAGAAAGGAAGACAAATTAAGGAAGAAAGAAAGAAGATCAGCGCGTTTAATGAAATATGAAGAACAAGAAAGAAAGAACGAAAAATGAATGAAGAATGAAAATATAGGAAATACATTTTTTAAAAAGAAAGGAGGATTTATGTAAGCTTAAGAGTGAATGAAACATGAAGAATAAAAAAGAAATAAGAAAAATGAAGAAAGAAAGAAAAAGAGAAGGAAGCAGAAGTAAAAATAATGAAGAAACAAAACGAAGTTATGAAAGCTGAAGAGAGAATGAAACATGAAGAATAAGAAGGTTTTAAAAAAATGAAAAATGAAGAATGAGAGAAAACCAAACCAAAGAAAGAATGAAAACATAGAAAGAAAAGAAAAGGTATTGAAGAAACAAAGAAAGAAGTCCCGGGAGCACAAGAAAGGGTGAAAGATGAAGAATAAAACGAAAGAACGAAACATGAAGAAATGAAGAAAGAAAAATGAAGAATGAAAGAAAACTAAAGGAAGGATGAAAACGTAGAAAGAAAAAGAAAAAAAGTAATGAAGAAACAAAGAAAGAAGTCCAGAAAGCTTGAGAGGGAATGTAATATGAAGCTAAATAAAGATAATGGAGAAAGAGACAAAGAATAAGAAAGAAACTAGCATTCCAAGGGAAATTATGAATAACCGCCACCCATATATGCTATGTTTGGGTGATCAATTAAAAAATTGGAAAAAAGGGTGATCAATGAATAACTTACTTCTCTTGCCCTTTGCTGGGCTGTAGTCACTAAAAAAGGTCTGAATTTTTGAGAAACAGGCGGACACAAACTAGTGACCAATTTAGTATATACTTACATTGAATCCACTTCTAAAAACCTATTTAGGAGGTAATAAAAAAAACACGTTCCCTACTCATTGAGGGGAGTGTGTGCAAAATTTCAAATTTATAATATGAACGGTTAGGGCTAGGCGAAGTCCGGATACATAGATTGATACATATATACATATGGTGTACAATAGGATAAAGGTTATCCGACATAATGATGCTAGGAAAAGACAATGTGGAGACTGAATAATTTGCAAGAAATTATTTAATACCTTAATATTCTCAAACACACACACTCACATCATCACACGATATTAACAAATCACTACTACCCGTCACACAAAACACCACACACTGATCTACACATTACCCACTCCAGCCCACACACACGCATTTTCCCCAATACACTTTGGCCATGGAATGTACATGGTTTCAACCAAAGTTCCACTGCCAAACTGCTGATAAAATCTAGCAACACAAACATACACACACACTCTCTCACACACAGACTCGCTCAAGACAGAAATACTTACAACCAAATACAAAACACACTCATTACTAACAACCCTCATTCAGATAGAAAACTCGGTCCATGCAGACACATCACTTCTCCGACTTCCTTTTGAAAACGACTTAATAAGTCGAAACATGTTAAGGTATTAAATAATTTCTTGCAAATTATTCAGAGTCTCCACATTGTATTTTCCTAGCCTCATAGATACATATAAATGTCAAAACACATGAATAACCTAAACTCAGCAGTAAACCCAGCAGTGTTGTGGGTAGCGGTGATTAATAGAGAAATAAAGATAAAGTAAAAGATAGCTAAGAAAACAAGAATGCATGTTAAACTGGAAAGCACTCAGAGAGCACATATCTCTTCCAACGGCATACACCAACTAAAAACTGAAGGAATATCAGTTCATATATGGCTAGGATGTGGGGTAGATAACAGTGTAAGATTGGATTTACCATATTTTGGATTATTAATATTGTCTTAATATATGAAAAATAAAAATAAATCCTGGATTCACTGCCTAAAATTAATCAATTCACTTTTAGCTCATGACCCATTCTTCCACAGAATATCATTGAAATTCATTGGGAACCTTTGGAGATATTGTGTGGTCAGACTAGCAAACATAACTTAATTGGTAGAGTGAATGTAATTTTGGGAAGAGAAAGGACAGAAAATAAATTTACAAAAGAAAGAAATACCAGGTCTGGTTAGTCACTCAATAGAAACCGTCACGAGACCAACGTATTTCGGCAGCATGCAATGTTGGGGGTGATCAATTAAAAATTGGAAAAAGGGATGGTCAATGAATAAGTTACTTCTCTTGTCTTTTGTTGGATCACCAAAACTCTGAATTTTCAAAAGAAAAAACAAGCGTGAACGCAGCCGAGCACACACTTGGGAACAATTTAGCTTAAACTTACATTGTAAATTGAACACCACCACTAAAAACCTATTTAAAAGTTTTTGTTCTAGATATAATGAGTAAATCTTTAAATTTTCAGTCCTCTAGCTCCATCGGTGCGACATGTACGCGTGATACATGTATATACGCATACATACATACATACATACATGGCCAGCAGCCAGACCAACTTAAAAACTGAAGAAACCTATGTTGCCAGTTTTGGTGACAGTTTTGGTTGACGATCTCTAATATTGAAATAGAAGTAGAAAAACGATGAATTACCATTTCCATATTAAAGAAAAAGAATGAAACCTAAAAAGAGCAAAACAACACAACGATCGACGGGGACAAGGTTAAAAGCGTGACTGCTTCTGATGATATATGAGAAGAAAAAACGCACGAGATAAAGACGCATAAATACGTAGAGTAGGAAAGAGAGAATCGCGGAATGGCACAGTCCTTGCGTAGTGGCCGCTAGCATGACAGAGTTCTCTCCCCTGTGTACGCCCGTAATTTGTGGCATGAATTTAGATGAGTTCCCAACCAGTGGGGAATGCGCTCTTCTTGATTTATAAAAATGGATTCTCGTTTGCTTTTGCTGACGGCAAATGAAAACGTTAAATATTTCCATTCGTCTCTCAAAAGGGGCCTCGTTTGACACACACTCTCGGTCGGTCATAATTCTGCTCCCTACAATTCAGTCCCTACACGTTTGTGTCTCCTCTCCTTCATTGTCTTTTATTGGGTGTGTGCAGAAGTTCCCTGACACTTCTTAATTCTACTACTCAAACATAAACACCGTGCCACTTTATGTCATTGCCTGCCACACGTTAATGAAATATTTCGATGCAACAACTATACTTACCATTCCTTAATACTACTACTTCTCAAACATAAACACACTCCTTGCCATTCCCCCGCCACACGTTAATGACATATTTCGATGCAATAACTATACTTACCATTTCATAATACTACTACTTTTCAAACATAAACAAACGTTCTGCCATTCCCCCGCTACACGTTAATGAAATATTTCGAAGCCAAAGAAATCGAAATATTTCATGAAGATGTGGCAGGGGTAGTTTTTGCATCGAAATATTGGATTAACGTGTGGCAGGGAGTAGCAGTGATAAAAAATATCGGCCGTAGCATGTATGCTCCTTTCGGGACAAAACATCCAGCTGCAAAAATAGTCGGTTTTAAAGACACTCTCTAAGATCAAGCGTATTACCAGAGAGATATTTAATTTTCGCTACGGTTAACCACCCGTTGGGTGATTATTTTTTCTATAAATTAAATTAGGCTTTCACTGAACAACTTCAAAAACTGTTGGCCAAAAAACTGTTGGCCAATAAATATGGTGAGTCAACGTAAACATGACATCAAAATAATATGAACTAAGCATATCTGATTGATGAAAAAGTTCCTAACGCCATGCTTTTCATAATACAGTGATACATCTCTTAACGAGGACAATCCGTTTCACAAAACGTTTCGTGAAAATTCGTTAAATGAATAATTAAATCTATTAGTGGGGCCGCTTAGCCAAAGAATTGTGCATTTTGTGATAAAAGCATAAAATGTGGTACACTTATAGCCAAAGGCATTCTAAAAAAGAATTGTCATTATTACCATCATCACCACCACCATCATCATCATCTCCATCATCAGTGTCATCAGTATAAGATAGTTGTGGTATTGAGACCAGCGTCTGACCTCACACATGGTGGCCATCTTGAATTGTGAGATAGAAAGAAGCTTCTGGGCAATTCTAAGCTTCCAAATTCGAATTCTGCATCATAAAAAATGTATGATTTGACACCATCATCCATATCAGACTATTTTACACAACTTTATTGCAATTACAATGTTCGTACCAGTCATGGCGGCCATCTTGAATTTCCAATGGCATGCATGTATATCCAAAGCGCAATTCATCAAAACTAAGTGAGCTAAATAAATTCAACTAATTATGTCCTCAATATTATAGTATATCCATTACTGATAGGAAAATTGGTCTAAAAACTGTTGTCACTGGCAGCCATTTTGAAATGGCTGCAATGGGCTACATATTGAAAATTCCTGATGACTCTATATCCACAGTCTTTTGAATACCTTTGGCTATAAGTGTACCAAATGTTATGGTTTTATCACAAAATGCACTGAAAGCTTGAAATGTTCAGCTAAGCGGCTCCACTATATCAGATTTCAGTAATTCGTTCCGAATAAGAATATCGGACCCCTAAAACATTAATAATAACCTTGTAAATAGTTATAATCTATCAATTGCGTTCTAAATAATGTATATATACAAAGAAACATGTAAATAATGTAATAAATAGATAAATAATCTTATTATAATTCACCAAATGTCCGTCCGTCTCTGTGTGAAAAATAAACGTCCAGATACTAGATATAAATCTAAACAATTATAAAAGAGATCTAGATGATTCTGGATAATTTTATGAAATTTCGTATTTTTTTCCCCTCGCAAGCTGAAAATATTTCGCTAAAAGATTTTTCTTTAGCAATTGGGACATCTCGCTAAGTAAAATTTCGTCGGAAGAGTCCTTCGCTATAAGAGGTAACACTGTATTATGGACATCTTAGAGATGTTTTTGAAGTTTACTCAGCTCGTTAATTCTTGTCTGTTCGGTCAACTGTAGTACCCCCCTGGGAGATAAATCCGACATACTCCTAATACCGGCCACCTAAGGTTTTAGGAGTTTGAGGACTTGCAACTTTTAGATATGATTAATTTATTCATGATTGCCGACATAAATATCACAATACCCCCGTTAAATAAGTCCCCCCTTATTTAACGGGGGTATTGTGATATTTATGTCCGCAAAGATTTACAGTGATAGCCTGTTTTATATCACTTATCTCTAATCGTTATACAGTAACATTTTCCCTTTTTAAAGTTAAGTGTTGCAGCAGTACAAAGTGTAACTCAGAACATTGAATTTATTGACTCAAACTACACCTTTTTAACTTTGACTTCAGGACTTTTAACTTTACCTTCAGATCTTTTAACTTTGACTTCAGAACTTTTAACTTTGACTTCAGAACTTTTAGCTTTGCTTTCAGAACTTTTAACTTTGCTTTTAGAACTTTTAACTTTGACTTCAGAAATGTTAAGATTGACTTCAGAAATGTTTAGAAAGGTTGTATGTCGATTCTAACTAAAAGATACATTTAAATCTGAAGTAAATGTTTATCCAGTGTTTGTTAGAATATTGTTTACAATTACATAGTAAGCAGTGATTCAGCGTACTTAGACAAGTGTTTTTCAATGTGGGTTCCGCGAGATATTATTTCATAAAGAAATAGTATTTGCCATTTTCAAAATAATAAGTTAGGCGACATGAAGTGTTAATCGGGCTTTTCTAAATATCTTAGCACAAAGACTAAATATCGCAACAGACTGGACGCTGCACTACATATGCAAATTCCAATATTAAACCAAATTTTCAGAGGATAAGATTTGAATACGAAAATGAAAGCGATACACTATATGTCGCATAATAATACTTTGTTGAATCACCAAATTCCTGACGGAATAACAACGACGAGTTCAACCAGCGCTCTTGATAGAGAACGGATTGTGAGGTGTGCAAAAGGAGGGGGAGACTGGAACACGCTCAGCCAACAGTTAGGTGTCAAATATAAAACCGCATACACGGAGGTGGGAGAAGACGAATGTTATCAGAAGAACAAGTGCAACATTTGTGTGCATTGATTGAAGAAGATTCCCAGTTAACACTGGCGCAGCTTGCAAATAAGCTCAAGGACTAGTTTCAAGTCCAGGTGTCAGAAGTAACGGTCCACAATTATCTACAAGCGAAATTCATTACATCAATGAAGACCCATTTAACAATGAATTCTGCTAGGAATAAACAATTGCGACATAAATACGTAGAACAAGTCTCCCACTACATTTAACAACGAAATTCGGATGGACGGAATAAAGCACAACTTATTTTGTCGAAGAACTCAAGGTCGCACGCGAAAAGGCCAACGGACATTGATGTCATTGCCTGGGAGTAAAGGTCCAAATGTACATGTGATATTCGCCACGTCATCCTACGAAGTCATTTATGGCAGCCGTCGAAGAGGAGCCTTCAAATCTGAAACCGCGAAGGAATGGGTACTTGAAATGTTATTTAAGTAGTATTCCTGGAGATACTGCGGCATTAGTTGTCACAGTAAGTTACATGAATGTGCAATCCAATATCCTGGGTTTATCGTTCGTCGGCTCGGCCCTTATTCAGCTTAGCTTAATCCTGTCGAAATACTGTGGTCAAGCATTGTGAGGCGAAACATGTGAGCACCGGCAGTCAATCCCTCCTGCCATTAGTGAGCACTAGAATGGCTTTTCTGGAATCCAATCTTGACCGAGCTCTTGCGGAGATCAGATCTCCTGATTGTATCAACTCTTATCAACATTCTACTTTATTTCTTCATTGCTGTTCTGAATTACTTTCATAAGACCTTCATGCACCCTAAAGGTGTTTGATAGAAGCTTCCGTACTGTTTGTTGAGTTTATAAGCAGTGTCATATACATAGATATATGCCTTCTTTGATTATAATTTGTAATTTATTTTAATATATCTGTGGTTAATGTCTTTTATTCTTATTTGAATGACTTTTTGGTGTTAGAGTACTAATGCCAGGATAAATGCAGAATAATGTTTAAGAATAGTAAATAAACGATTTAAAAGAATAACTTAGAAATTAATAAGAATTTATTCAGTTATTCCCATCATAAATGTTTCAAAATCTATCCAGTAATCAAATATTTGAAAGGAAAACAAGATCGTGAAAAACGACGTACGCGATAATGAAACATACATTTTTGTAAAAGTGTCTGAAGTCAAAGTTAAAAGTTCTGAGGGCAAAGTTAAAAGTTCTGAAGGTAAGGTTTAAAGTTCTGAGGGTAAAGTTAAAAGTTCTGAGGGCAAAGTTAAAAGTTCTGAAGGGAAAGTTAAAGGTTCTGATGGCAAAGTTAAAAGTTCTGAAGGTAAAGTTTAAAGTTCTGAAAGCAAAGTTAAAAGTTCTGAAAGCAAATTTAAAAGTTCTGAAGAGAAAGTTAAAAGTTCTGAGGACAAAGTTAAACATTCTGAGGGTAAAGTTAAAAGTTCTGAGGACAAATTTAAAAGTTATGATGGTAAAGTTAAAAGTTCTGAAGAGAAAGTTTAAAGTTCTGAAAGCAAATTTAAAAGTTATGATGGTAAAGTTAAAAGTTCTGAAAGCAAATTTAAAAGTTCTGATGAGAAAGTTAAAAGTTCTGAAGGAAAATGTGTAGTAACCATATATTCTGTATTTGTGTTGATATTTAATCTCGAGAGTTTTTACCCAAATTCATAAAATCGCTTTCTAAAAAGTATGTAGGCTGACTAATAGGTAATGTCGGCACCCTATATATTTGTTAAAAGACGATTTTATGAATGTGGCTAAAAGCTCTCAAGAAAATGAATACCAACATAAAGTATGGTTACTAGTTTGAGTCAATAAAATTCGATTTTCCGATGTTATGCATTGTAATGCTGCAAAAGGAGGGGGAATCTTACTGTCTAGCGATTAGAGATGAGTGACACTAAGCAAGCGATCACTGTAAATCGTTGTGAACATAAACATCACAATACCCCCGTTAAATAAGACCCCATCGATTGGTAGCTTGAATACTTTTATCCTATTAAATGTCTCAAGTTGTCAAACTCCCAAAACTTTAGGTGGCCGGTATTAGGAGTAGGTTTAGCTCCCAGAACGGTATATCATTTAGTGTAGATATTTATAGTAGCATTTTATAGTTTTATTCATTTTACATTTATTTTGTTATTTATAATAAGCATTTAAAATTGCACTCAGATATTTTTATTGTTGATCTTTATCATAGAAATCTTCACCTACCAGGTAGGCGGAAAATAATTTTGTAATATCGGCATATGCCGATTTTATGGTGCTGATATGCCGGGATTACAACCCCCTTAAAAGAGTTGTAATATCGGCCTTTTAAATGTGGGATCTACAAAACTGGAATCAGTACGCCCACGCAAAAAGTGTTTAAACTTAATGTTCATATTCTAATCTATAACAGTATGGGCTTGGAGGCACTTTTAAAATTCATATATTGTCTCGGATTGAGTGTATGCTAACTCGATACATCGTTCTCAAGCCTCAGGAACAATTCAGAAGCTAGAAAAATAGGTTCCACATGAACTTACGTTTATTAACATTGGATAGCATTTAAACACTTGTCGTTCTCTTCTTGTTCGAAACAAAAACATTTTTTGAAAAGATAGACACTAGCGACGAAAAATGGATTTATTACGGGGACACGATTCGGAGAAAATTGTATCTAGATCCAAGAGAGTCTTCAATATCTCAACCTAAACGAAATTTAATGGGGAAAATCTTGTTTCTCTATGTTTGGTGGGTTTCAAAGGGAATTCCTTATTATGAATTGCTGGAACCATTATCATGAATTGCTGCTCCTGCGCAGCGCTACAGTGAGCAAATGGCTCATTTGAATTGCCAGTCGAACGAACAGTTATTTTGCAGCATGAAAACTTCAGTCCTCGGTTTGTGAATGCAGCACTGCAGCTGGGAAGTTCTTCCACGTGCGGCGTATTCTTCAGACGTGTCACTCTCAGACTATAACTTGCTTCGATCCATGAAACACCCGTTGTCTGATATGCGGTTCCAACAATTTTAAGATATCGAAATATTTCTGGAATTACTCATCGAATCAAAATCTTTCTTTTATGAATATATACACAATTTGGCTGTACGGCAGCATAAGTTCATAGAAAACCAAGACAAATGGTTCGATGACTGAATAATGATGCTATGAATTTCTATGATCATATGATTTCGTCAAGAAATGGCATGATCTTTTGCTATTTATTGGTTAACCCTTATAACACTGCCAGGCCGATATATCGGACTCGATAATATATCCCAAAACACTACTCGGGCTATATATTGGCCTAAAAAGACCAGCTTAAAAACTGAAGAAACATGTGGTGACAGTTTTGGTTGCCGGTAGTGTTTTTTGCTCTATGGTCAAAAGGGCCATAGCGCTAAAAGGGTTAATGTGTATCGTGCCGTTCATTTTGATGCTGTTCTCTAAGACTAAATAACAATTCTGCCAATACCTGTTGGTCTATTACGGCTCTTGAAAATGCCGTTTTGATTCCAGTGTCAACCCTTCGACTTTATTTGAGATCCCTTTTAAGTACTAAATCTTATACAACTTCATTCCTTCGAGTTTTTTTCCAATGTGCTGAGATGTTCGTGTATAACTGAACATTTCGCATCGTGCTTTTTTTGGCTAAACCTCTGCTGCTTTGAGAAAGAACTTCAGCAAATGACGTCAACAGATTATTATCCGAATTGGTTAGCCTTCCAACGTGAGGCTTATAAGAAAGATCATAGATAAGAAAGATCTTTTTAAAATTACTAAGTCATCTATGCAGTCACTGCACCTGACTTTTCAAAAGACTAAATCTGATACACATTTACGATTATTTCTTTTTGAGGTTAGCACTGCGATCTAAGGCTGCTACGCTGGGGTTTTAAACCCAGATCTGGGTTCTTTGAAACATGTCTGGGTTTCG
>VCCN01002475.1:4433903-4444981 GCA_006491835.1 Architeuthis dux
AAAGAGAAAAAACAAGAATAAAAATAAAGAATATAGTAAAATTAGTTGGGGAAACATAATGTACCAAGATGAGTAAAAATTAAGATTAAGAAATAAACAATAAGAAAGTAAATATGTTGATGGGTTTGGGATATCCAAAAGGAATCTCGAGGGAAAAGAAAAAAAACACTTAAGAGGGGTAGATCAGATAATGACAGAAATAGGAATTTAAAATAATCAGAAGAAAGAAAGAATAGCATAAAACACATCAGGGGGATAAACATTAACAACTACTAAGACAGAGTAAAGTGACCACAAGATAAGGATACTAACAGCCCAAGGCAGCAAGTATCAGGGAAGAGACAGACAAGAAGTAATAAAACAAAGAGGCAACACAGATAGATTGGCCCTGAGAAAAATCCATTCCCTTTGCCACACCCACAAGAACAATGAATGAATATGAAAATCAACAAATTAAAAGATTGAAAAAACCTTTTTAGTATAAATTGGAACTCTTAACTAAGGCTATATCCACTTGAATAATCCAGAGAGTGAAACCAGTTGTACAGCTCGTTGTGGATCAGTAAATAAATATAATGTATATTACGGCTCTACCCCAGGTATCGAGCATTCTACTAAATTGGATGAAAAAGAAGAATTACCGCCAGAACTCAAAGGTCTCAAAATGTTAAAAAAAGTAAAAAGAAAAAACAACAAAAAAACTCCATGCTTTTTTCTTGCCTAAAAATTAACATATACATATTTTATTACATATATTTCAAAAAGATATAGCATGAACAATAGTTAAATTCAGAGGTGTAGCTGAAGGAGGAGGTGGGGGTTATTTGAAAACGAACCCTGGGACCCCGATGGAGGTGGGCCTCCAAAAGCGCGTTCACATACTGCATTCCATCTCGTATCCCCGTTGAGCAACGTATGCCTTGCCCAGTTGATATCCACACTGGGCTGATTCATACATTTAGTCGACAAGTTGATGTATGCTGCATTTTTTAGTTTTCTCACTCTCCATCGGGGTTCTCTGTCTATTATTTGGACTACCGCGAATACATTTGGGCAAGAAAGAAGCAATTTGTGATTTCTTGGACTTTGAAAGGAACAAGAATGGTCTGGAACAGTTTGCTTAAGAAAGTTCAAGCTGTTCTCCGTGCAAAAGGTGGAAGGGTTATACAAAATGCTGACTCTACCCTGCAAGTAGAAGAAAAGAAGAAATTGTACAATAATTATCCTCTCCTCAACCTCACCAGTGGACAATGTTTGACACCAAGTACAAGTCAGGATTTCGATTTCGAGGCTGGCGTACCCTGTGCAATTTGAAGATTGGCGCAACACAATCTTTCTTTTCTCATTCCTATTTTGTGCCTGTATGAGTCTAAGCCCCATTTAGTAAACATCTATATTTTCAACCATATTATACATATTATCAAGGAGGACTTGCATTCTTGATAAGTTAATTGTGCATTCCCACCGGCAATCCTGATATTTTACTATAGAAATTCATTGTAAATTGGCAAAAGAGTATAGTGAAAAATCATCTGATTATATGGATATTTCATCTTAATTTCAGTTGCTTTTTATCACAAATCTTAGACCTTCGTTCCACAATCGTTAGTAATCAACGCAGATCGGATATAAAGAATAAGCCTCCGACGAGACTCGAACTTGAGACGTAACGCGATAACTGCCTTACGATTAGGCCACGGAGACCTCAGGACTACAGACATTCAAAACTAACAATATAACTATTCCTTTTATCCCGACCGCCTGATACATTTTGTTTACATTCCTTTATAGTATTAGTATTCTCATTTCTTAGATGAAGCATTGCTTTCTAAAATTACGGTCTGAGAAACACTAAAAAATGCAACTGAAAAACTGATGAAACAAACACCAATCGAAAAATTAATAATAATGGATCTGAGAAAATAATAAATAGACAACCAAATTCTATATTTGAAACCAATTTATCCACAGCAGGCTGGTGCGGATCCAGGGAGTGTCTGGATATGCCTCCTTCTTGTTCAAAGCACAAGTAAAATATGTATTTTAAATAACTAGATGAAACAAATGTATATATAACAAGCCCAAATGATCCCAAGTAAACATAAATTAACCTTAAAAACAAAAATGTATTATTTTGTTTTTCATCTAATATAAGTAAGATGTCTTCCGTCTTATTCTTTATAGATGTTTTATATATTGGTTTTGTGGTAAATTTCTTTTATTATTTCTTTTACTTTACTCTTTTGTCAATTCTTGTGCTAAAAAGCTGCGACTCAAATGTAAGTGAAAAATGTCAGATCACATATTAATTTCTTGTTTTTGATGTTTGAAATTTGTTTTCTTTTTCACGTCCTGGATCAACCCCAAGCTGGTTTTATAAAGTTTTTATGGCGAATGTTACCTTTTCCGCGTTAAATTCAAATAATTTCCGCGTTAAATTTCGCTGCACTATGTTTGCCTGGGTACCTCAGAACAGCATTTTTTCTTCACAAATTTTGAAATTATCTCTGATCACAGTTTATTTTCTCTATATTTTAACCTTATCTGTGAATTTATTTTTCAAAAATTTCATTTTCAAACGAGAGCTAAAAACTCCCCCATTTAAAACTGCATTTTATTGAATTCAACTACAACGGATATAAATTGGGTTTAGGGTCCGAGCTATGGTTATATAAGTCAATTACGGAACAAATGAAGGCAGCAAACTTGTCATTATCCCGATGGTAGTTTGAAACTGAAAAAATAGTTTACGCCGTCCATGTTTTGAATAAAACGCGGAAAAGGTAACACTCGCCGTTTTTATTCTCCAAATATTTCTAATCGACGAGTAGCTGAAGGAGGGGTGGGGGTTATTTGAAAACGAACCCCGTGACCCCGATGGTGCTGGGCCTCCAAAAGCGCGTTCACCTACTGCATTCCATCTCGTATCTCCGTTGAGCAACGAGGCGCCCAGTTGATATCCACACTGGGCTGATTCATACAATTAGTCGACAAGTTGTTGTATGCTGCATTTTTGAGTTTTCTCACTCTCCATCGGGGTTCTCTGTCTATTATTCGGACTACCGCGAATACATTTGGACAAGAAAGAAGCAATTTGGGATTTCTTGGACTTTGAAAGGAAAAAGAATGGTCTGGAATGTTTTCGGGGAAGCCTGCTAAGTCATAATTCTTATTTTTTATTCTCCAGATATTTCTAATCGACGAGTTAAGACACTAACTCTATTTGTCGGCCCGGTTCTGTGCGTATGATTGTCTGTCTATGGAACTGCGTTTGTCGGTAGTCGTTTATAAGAAAACATTACACCGCCCTCTTTCTCTCAACATATCAGACATGCATCAATAAACATTACAATAAATATTACAAACAAAATATCCTCCTCCACCCCCACAGTAGCCGTCTATCTCTGCCTCTAGGCACAACAACCCTATCTATCTCACTTCTTTGCAACCCTCTCTTCTTCTTTTTTAAATTGTGTATATTTAATTTACACTTTATTTGTTTTTCTTGAGACTTATTTGTTCCAGTCGGTCAGTGCCCGTCACAATCGACTTTCGTTAGGGAGAGTGCAGCGCCAAACATTGACGCCACTAGTGACCTGCGGGGTCACGCATGCGCGGAATAGGCCAATGAGCATGACGTCATAAAGACGTCACTCGCCGCTGATCAAAAGTGGCCCATGACTCACAGGGTGTGATGTCATGCAGACGCCGAGGCCAGCAACATAATCGATCCGGAGTATTTTCTTTTCTTTTCTCTTTTTTTTTCTTGCCACGGACTAAATCTATCGAGACTGACGGAGCGAGTCTGGGGTTTGTTTGAGGCGGAAAGGTTAGAGGTATTAGAGATTTGTATGAGGGGGCTTTTAGAAGCATAGAAAGGAGGAGTTTTAAATGGAGTGGGTAGAGAAAAGGTTGGATTTTGCTTGGGTCGGGAAGAGAGGTTTAGGTGGTGGTGGTGGGGAAGGAATGCTGAGTGAGGTAACTGGGGAGGAGTAGGGAAGAAAGAAACTAAGAAAAACTTAGTAAAATAAGTAAGGAAAGACAAAAACATTAGTAACAAAGGAAGGAAAAGGAAGTAAGTAAAATAGAAGGAAAGAAAAAGAAAGAGAAAAAGAAAGAAAGGAGGGAAAACAGGTTGTGAAGGAAAGAATAGAAAAATAGTAAAGAAAGAAACAAAAGGGAAAGAAAATAAAGAAGAAAAGGAAATAGAAGGGGAATAAAACCGTGGATAAAGAAGAAAAACAGGAAATCAAGGAAGGGAAAAGGAAGAAAACCCGAGAGAAAAAACGCAGATGAGGAATCACTAATGATAACGTAAAACAGAGAAAAGAGAGTAAAAGAAAGAGAAAAACAAAATTGAAAAAAGGGGTGATCAATGAATAAGTTACTTCTCTCGCCTTTTGTTGGGCAGTGATCATTAAAAGAGTTCAAATTTTCAAAAAAAACAATCAATCGTGAATACTGCCGGGCGCAAACTAAGAGATCAATTAAGGCAGTATTTTTTCTAGACATAATTGAGTCCTCTAGCTCCATTGGTGCGGCCTATACGTGCGACTTAGCCATCCAGCAGGACCCACTTAAACACTGAATAACCCTTTGTTGGCAGTTGTGGTTGGCGGTTTCTAATACTGAAAAATAGAAAAGAAGGAAAGAATGGAAGGAAAATGAAAAAGAAGACAAAAGACCTCAAAAGAGGACATCAATAAAGACAGTATGAAATATAAGAATGAAATATAAGAATGAAATATAAGAATGAAATATAAGTATTGAAATATAAGAATGAAATATATTAATGAAATATAAGTGATGAAATATAAGAATGAAATATAAGAATGAAATATAAGAATGAAATATCAGTATTGAAATATAAGAATGAAATATAAGAATGAACTATATGAATGAAATATAAGTGATGAAATATAAGAATGAAATATAAGAATGAAATATAAGAATGAAATATAAGCAAGAAAGAAAGGTTAGAAAAGAAAGAAAGCAAGAAATAAACAAGCAACGAAAGGAAGAAAGACATTAAGAAAGAGAGAGAGAAAGAGAGAGAGATAAAGAGAGAAAGGAAGGCCATACAATAAAGCAAAAATGACTCGAAAGAAAGAAAGAAAGAAAGAAAGTAAAAGACCCAAACAGAACGAAGATTTTTAGTAGACCGGCGATAGAAACCAAAGTAATGGCACGAGTAATGTGCGTTAAAGATGGATGGAAGAAATAGAACTTTAAAAAATATAAGAAATCAGAGGAAAAACGTTCGAAAGAAATTCCGATCAAGTGAGGTTCAAAAAGAATCTTTTCAAAATGGAGGCAAAAAGGTTTTAAAAAATAAATAAAATAATTGAAAATAAAAGACAAGAAACAGGGCGTGAAATGAAGAGGGGTGTGGGACATTCCAAGGAATGATGGGATACATGAATGGAGAGAAGTGGTCGCCAAGTGAATGCAGGAAACTTAAGTTCCGTGTTTTATGGAGCGGAACATTTTACAGGAGATGATGGGTCACGTGTGCGGACGAAAGAACTTGAAGGAGTTTCATGTCCAGTGATTCCGGTTTGAAGTTAAAAACGGGGGTCGGGAGATACGACTCTTTTCCGAAATGTAATCTTTTTTAGTTTCCTTTATTTTTCACAATTTTTTCTTCAATTCAACGTCTTGCTTTTTTCTTTCTTTTTTTTAGTTCTTTATGTTTTTATTTAGTTCCTGGCTGATTTTCATTAAAAACCGTAAACCAAATCTGTCATCAAAATTTGGTCTGTCTGGCTGGCTGACTGGCTATGTATGTACCACGCGTACAGGCCGCACCAATGGAGCTAGAATATTTAGACATTTACTCCGTATTATGTATAGAAAAAAAATCTTTATTTTTAAAAAATCAGCCTAAATAGTTTTTTTAGTGGGGGTTCAATTTGCAATGTACGTTTATGCATTCACGCCTCTTTTTTTGAAAATTCTGACTTTTTTAGTGATCACCGCCGAACAAAATGCGACAGAAGTAAATTATTCATTGATCACCCTTTTTTGCAATTTACCAACGCGGCATGCCGCCAAATGACGTTGGTCATGTGACAGTTTCTATTGAGGGACTAACCAGACCTGTTTATATTATTTTAATTTTGTTCTTGTTTTATTTTAGCCTTTCTTTTGCTTTCGTATCTTCTTGAGCTGAAAAGGTGTTATTGAATCGTTCGTGGGAAAGACATGCCTATTGACTCCCTTCTTTTTATCGGCAAATCAATGAATAAAAGATCAAATGAAAAGACGAAGAAGGAAAAAGAGCAATAAATGGAAAAGTTACAATATAAAAGAAGGAAAAAAAACATGCTACATTATAATATGCAACATGTCCATCTGTCTGTCCGTCTGTCACACTTTGGAAATAAAAAAAAACAGCTTTGGTTAGTCACTCAATAGAGTTGGGAAAAAGGGTGATCAATGAATGGGTTACTTCTCTCGCCTTTTGTTGGGCAGTGATCACTAAACAAGTCTGAATTCTCAGCCAATAAATGTGAATGCTACCGGATCTAAAACTAAGGGACCAATTTAGCATAAACTTGCGTTGCAAATTGAACCCACATTAAAAACCTATTTAGGGGTGGATTAAAAAGCAGAAATCTTTTCTAGACATAATAAGGAGTAAATGTTCACCCTTGTTCGGGCCCTGTACAAGTCCCAATACAAGGCCCAGTACACGGCCCTGTACAAGGCTCAGTACAATACCCAGTACAAGGCCCAGTACAAAGCCCTGTACACGTCTCAGTACAAGGCCCTGTACAAGGCCCTGTACAAGGCTCAGTACAATACCCAGTACAAGGCTCAGTACAAAGCCCTGTACAAGGCCCAGTACACGTACCAGTACAAGGCCAAGTACAAGGCCCTGTACAAGGCTCAGTACACGTCCCAGTACACGGCCCTGTACAAGGCTCAGTACAATACCCAGTACAAGGCCCAGTACAAAGCCCTGTACACGTCCCAGTACAAGGCCAAGTACAAGGCCCTGTACAAGGCCATAATAACAAATTATATAAAGACTATGATACAGAGAAGAGCATGGGCGAGTGAACACTTGGACAACCCATTCTCCCATAACTACCGTACTTATACAGTACAATAGTTGCAAGAATCCGTTACACCCATAGACAACCTTGTCAGGTTCTAAAAAAATATATATATATATCATATTTGCGTTGTCTTAAACAAATGACTATACATTGAGCATGTGAACTTTACCGAAGGGGCAACGGAATAAGACTTGCAAGCACAAAGCAAAGTTGCTTCCCGTATCGCACGACACATAACACACAAGGCAATGATTTTTGTCCCCGGCGGGAATAAAGCCGGGGACTATAAACCACTATGGGTGTCTGTCGTCGTCGTCGTCGTATCCTTTTTTCAATTGGATAACTTCGTTAGAGAAAGTTTGTAGACTTGGGAATATATTCTACCTGGCGAGGGTGAGTTATGGCCGATCCGATTGTTTGTTTACATTTTATAAGCAAAAATGTTGTTTTTGTTTACAACTGGGACACTTTCTAAAACCTTGACCGATTCTGATCAAATTTGGCTATAATGATGACAAAACCGTCATGGTCAATCCGATTGTTTGTTTACATTTTATATATAAATAACCATATGTTAAGACGCACAAAATATTGAACTTTGGAACTGCTGAACCTATTAGAATGAAAAGTGCTATACAGGTTCTTGGGCATCTAATTACTGAAAATATATATGGTTTATAAGAATGTTATTGTTTGAATAAAACAAATCGGGTATCTCGGAGTTAACGGTCCTAATAAACAACTATTTGCCACTACCTCTCTCTCTATTTCAACCATTTTCTGGTTGGGACCCTTATACTTTTAAGATGTTTGTCTCCATTTCTTGAATGATCCATAGAGACTCGGGTTGATGTTAATTTAAGCGTCGTAAATTGGAAGTAATGGTAATACTTGGTCCTACGGATGTAAAATATGGTAGTTAAACACAGAATAAAAAGGCTCCAAAAAGTTATACAAAGGCTCCAAAAAGTTATACAAAGGCTCCAAAAACACATATAAAATGTTCAAAAAAGTATAATTTTACAACGCATTGATTAGATATTAACACAATAATGAAGTTAAAAGCCATTAATTTGTTCTTTATAAGATATTAACACAATAATTAAGTTAATATCTGACCAATGTGTTGTATAGTTATACTCTTTGGAGACTTGGTATGATGTTTTGGAGCCTTTCTATGCTGTGTTTAACTATCATATTTTACGTCCGTAGGACCAAGGATTACACTTATCTCCATCAACCGAGACATTGTTTCTTGCAATTGTAGGTTTTTTACTGGACCGGGGTGCTAGCCCGACGCCCAAGATGGACTGACTTAATCAGCCTAAAAGGTAATTCATTGATAAGTACTGCTGTTTGGTTGGTCCCGTGATCTTGGGTCGAATTGCCATGCTGGGTGCATTACGGTTTCTCTAGTGCAAGTGGGGTTACTTACCCATTTTCTCCCCAATTAACATGAAGCAGCATTGCTGAAATCCATAAGAACACTGAGGAGAGTTCTGGGGATTTGATGAGACTTGCTTTCACTTGTTCCTGGTGCGAGATATCAGATACCACTGGTGCGAAAATTCACATGACAAGTAGATAAAAGAAGAGCAGGAGTGTTACAGAGAGGTTGGAAATAGTGAAGACAGAAATAGAAACTCAACTATGCGTAGAACTGGGAGGGTGAATGCGCTTTAAGATAAAATATGAATTAAAAAACGGGAACGAAAGAATTGGGATGGGATAAAAGGATGAAAAAAAAGGAATCTCGAGTGTTTCAAAAAAGAACGGCACAGATGTTCAGGCAGAGAAATGTCGACGGTTTTGCACTGCTTCATTCCTTGGGAGGGCCCGGATCGCCTGATGCACGAGTGGGCGTATAGGAAAAATGGGAAAAGGGTTGATGGGAGTCGGGATGGAAGGGAAAGTATAGATAAGTATAGGGGTGATATCCGACGAAGGGAGAGGGTGCAGTGGAAGGTGAGGGGAGAGAAGCTAGCTTGAGGAGCCAGGATAAGAAAGCGGAGATGGAACGAGAAAAAGAAAAACAGGTATGGCTTCTCTTAAGAGATAACTCCCAATGGAGTATGGAGGCCGGTGACGAAGACCCGGTTTCTGTTGCATGTGTCATCTTAGTGATTCTTACAAGTTTCAAGTCTGGTCGAGACCAGGACTTTATTCCTACAAGTTTTTATTATAACCACCCCCTTGGCAGGATACAAGTCCACCGAAGGGATATCTCCACCCTAATCACACAGCTTGGAGTGTACTCAGTCAGCTGCTGAGTGCACAGGGAAATTTGTCCTAATGAAGAATTTTCCGTACTTGCTCATACCGGGAATCAAACCCAGGACCTTTTGTGTGTGTGGCAGACGTGCTAACCGAGCGGACTATCTTCACGGTGGATCATATTTAATACTACCTTTTTTATCTTCATATATCTTGGAGCACAAAGGTTTATATTCCGTCCCGCGATTTTGTTTAGTAACCAGGTTGACCAAAAGATGGCGGAGTAATTCAAGGGGGTAAAAAAAAGAAAATTGCCTCAAAGAGTTAAAGTCTGGTTGAGACCAGGACTTTTTTGCTACAAGTTTTTTATGACGGCTCCTTTGGCAGGATGCAAGTCCACCCCAATCAAACAGCTTAGAGTGTACAGGGTGTCCAGATAAGTCCCAGGGAGCTAAATCTTGACTATAGGGTGGTTGACTGAACACGGTAATGCGATGTTTTGAAGAGACAAACCTGCATGAGACATGAAGAATGGGCAGGCGCATCGTCATTATTGTCATTGTGAGTGTGAGGGTCTCATAGTATACAACCTCACTCAATGGCGTCTCACTGCCGACTGAATAACCCTACTGGAAAGTGTATGCATGCGAAGTATTGTCCCTTTGATTGGTTGCCAAGTTACATCAAGACCACACAGTCGGTTCTCGAGATATTCCGGACAGACCTTTAATTTGTATTTCTCACAGCCCCCCCCCCCCACCTCGACTTGCAATGTCGGTGCAACACAATCTTCCTCCCCTCTAGTTGGGCTGTGGCAGACTTATTGCAAGCTTTTACTTCCATAATAAAAACCGCCTGAAAAGCCTGGTGAAAAGGGCGATCCAATTTAAAGAGTGGTTGTCCAATCCTTGCTGATTGCTCGGCAAACCTTGCCTCATGCCTGTCAGGGTTCAATTTGTGGAAATGTAAAAGTTATCAATAATGATTCTCACTCAGCACTCTCGATATACAACCTTGAACCAAACTCGCTTCAAGCCGATTAAATCGAGACCGATCGCTTTGAGAATAATTCCTTTGACCTGTTCTGAAAATAAAGACTGTTCTTTCCCTTCAAAATGTTCTAGTGATGAACCCACCCTTTTCATTTGGTTAAAGGTTTTGTGGTAACAATCCCTAGCTAATTTGGTATTCAGATAAATATCCAAATAATTTTTAAAAATGGTTATTGTTGTTGTCGTTGTTGTTGTTGATGATGATGTGATGTTATTTCTTCTTTTTGTTGTTGTTGTGGGTTTTTTCATTTGTTGTTCCAAAACGCCTACAAGTCTGGCTATTGATTATCTATGAATTACCTATGGCATATCTGCCCTGACTTATCTACAAGTTGAATAAATCGATAACCAGTCGCGAATCAATGAATAGTTTATGAGTGTGGGTGTGAAAGGAATTGCGAATCAATTTATGCCTAACAAAAGATTGAATATTTATTTTGTAACCTGTGGGTGCTGCCAAAACTGCAGACAATAGAAACACCATTGACATTTCCAACTGATGTGAAGTTAGTTCAGCGGTCGCCATGACCGAATAGAGAAAAGACATTAGCTTGCAATATTTGACAGATCAATGTTGAAGACATTGTAACCCTTTATGTACTAATGGTACTTTCAAGTACCAAATGTTTGATCGATTTATTTGAGTCCTGCATGCCAGATTTTTTTAATTTTTCAACAAAAAGTATTGTTTACTTAAATGATTCTTTATCATTCAATGTTAGTTGGCATTCAAATACAATGCAATGTA
>VCCN01002475.1:4479714-4494806 GCA_006491835.1 Architeuthis dux
ATATATATATATATATATATGTGTGTGTGTGTGTGTGTTTCAAATGCAAGCTTTTTATTATTTATCAATGATTGTATACGCGTACAATCTTTTCTCTATACATGTGTTATTATCCCCGCTTATATCTGATTCATGGGCGGACTTTGTACTCCTGCTTATATTTCTTTATTGTATCACAACTGGAAACCTTTCAATTCGTTGCATCTTGTCGAAAGCAGATTTTTAAGCGCTGATCATTTCTCTTTGTCCGTTACATAATCATCGATCTGGCATACCTGATCGCTTACACATCATCTACCACCAGCTGCGCTACATACCACCAATACCACCCCAATCACGCACTTGTAGGCGGTTACGTCCATCTGCTAGACTGCCCAGTCATCCGTCCGTTCCGTTCGTCCATCTTCAAAAGCATTCACATCTGATTTTTTATCGTCTCCTTTTGATCCGCTATACATATATATAGATTATTCTTTGTCCGCCTCTCACTTTTGTCGAGCGCTAACCTTCAGGTCATCGGCGTGACTGGTCATCCTGATATGGACCAAAGAAAATGAAAGAATGTTTGCGAGAAAAGCATGTAATCGAGGAATTTGGCCCTGTCTAAAAACATATTTTATTATTTTTTATGATTTTTTGCCTGTGATGGAAAGCTTGTAATAATCTATTCTTGTACAACTGTTTTAAGACGCGGAATGTTGATTTGAGATACCCAACCCTTTGATTCTGTGTGATTCGTTAGATCCTTTCTGGTGGTTTTCCTGTTGTTCTTGCTATTCATCATGGGTTGTGCGTAGGCCGCAATACACACAGAGAGCATTGTCTATAACTTTGAGAAGAGTTTTTAACATGCCAACTTTTATTCGGACAATCGAATCTCTTTTTGTCAAACTCCAGTCCGAGTTTGGGGCTTTGTTTTTCCATCGCAACAACAAGTACAAGAACAATCTGCACCTAATTTAGGGGAGGCAACTCTTCGCTGATTTCATTTCCAATGTTAAAATATTGTTATAACCTTTGGAATATATACAATACAAAAGTTGCAGTAATCATCTTCAGTCGGAATAGAAGTAGGAGTGGAGATTGACACTGCAGCAGACAGGCTCGTTTTTTCTTTCTTCGGGAACGCTGCATTATCAGATAACAGGCGTCTGCAGGAGAACGTACGTTGTTTGCAAACTACTATATCTAGTGAGCTTGATTCTCACTGGGTGACACATTATTCTGGCCTTGTGCCAGACTAAGTAAACATTCGAATATTCATTTCGAATATTAAATTGCCTACAACATACATACACGCTGCTTCCTTTCTCATCTTTGTGGCAGTCAACTCAATGTTTCAGTTGATTCATTCTCCAGCCATCGTCAGGTGTAAAATAGGTAAACCCTTTTGATTCTCCAGGCGACTAAAATGGGAGAAAAAAAAGCTTTGCTGATTTTTTTCGCTCGGAGAAAAAAATGTTTGCTTCTTTTCTTGAATTATACAACCGACGAGGGCTGAATAATGGATCTACCGAAACGTTGTGTTTACAACATCACAGATGGACAGAACAGATTCGATTGTCCGAATAAAAGTTGGAATCATAAAAGCAGTTCTCCAATTCCCAACGCTTTACGATAACTCAAGCTAATATATCGATCACTGGTCATTTCTATAGGATATTGACCATGCAATATGTTTAATACATCGAGACCATTACTTGCACAATTGTCTTGGCTGGTTTAAAAAGCTTGGCTACTGCAGGGTCAAACTCCACACCTACTCCTATTCCGACTAAAGATGATTACAGCAACTTTTATATTGATAATTATAATGACATTTTATTAGTGAGAGCCTATATTTGCCCGGCGTCGGTGTGAGCGACTGCTAAACGAGCGGCCTAAATTGTAAATATGAATAAAGAATTAAATCATAAAGAAACATTCATCATACGAACCCGCGTCCACCTTGGAAGCTACCACAAGCGGGCACAAACTAGGGATCAATTTAGCATAAACTTTCATTGAAAATTGAACCCAGCCCTATTGGGGTGGGGTGGGGTGGGGATAACAAAAAGATTATAAGGAGTAAATGATCAAATTTTCAGCCCTCGTGAATGTTCCCGGACTCAGACTAAAGGACCAAATTAGCATAAACTTACATTGCAAATTGAACCTACCCACTAAAACCTTTTTATGGGGAAGGTTTTCAAAGAACAACACAACATTATTTTCTAGACATAATAAGGAGTAAATGTCTAAATGTTCAGCCCTATAGCTCCATTGGTGCGACCTGTACGCGTGATACATACATAGCCAGCCAGACCAACTTAAAAAATGAAGAAACCTATATTGATATTGACAGTTTTGGTTGACGGTTTGTAATATTGGATGCAAATATAAGTTTCATCTGAAGATACTTCTTTATTCTTATTTCAAGCTACTTTAACGGTCGGAGGTTTAAGAAAATTTTGATGGAAATCAACAATAAGAGACTAAAAACTGTAAATAAAAGTACTTCATCTCAGATTCCCAAAAGTTTAAGTCACTTAGTATATTTGCTATCTCTTCAAGTAGAACACCACTAAAAGGTCAGAAGACTGAGTGTTAAGATCTCGTGTTGTTGTTTTTTAATAGCTGAGGACATACGTGATTAGATGAGCTCAGACAGTTTTATTAAAAACCATCAACCAAAACTGTCACCAAAACTGCCAACATAAGTTTCTACAGTTTTTAAGTTGGTCAGGCTGGCTACTGGTTATGTATGTATGTATGTATGTATGTATGTATGTATGTATGTAAAACGCGTACAGTCCGCACCAATGGCGCTAAAGAGCTGACCATCTAAACATTTAATCCTTATTATAAACTAGAAAAAGCGTTTTTTGAAAATCTCCCCATTATAGGTTTTTAGGGGTGGTGGTCATTTTGCAATGTAAGTTCATGCTAAATTGATCCCTTAGTTTGTGTACGGCAGCATTGACGCTTGTTTTTGTGAACATATAGACTTTTTCAAAAATTGTAATTGATCACCCCCAACACGGCATGCAGCCAAAAGACTTTGGTTACGTGACGGTTTCTATTGAGAGACTAACCAGACCTGTTTTTAGTAGGCAATCGGTATGTGAACTTGTTAATGACTCCCTTAACAAAGGATCTTTTAACTTTTCCATAATTGTAGCTGATGCTGTTGTCAAACTCCAACAGAAAGTCAGAAGTTGAGTTTCCTACCGTAACAACCATAAGAACAATCCTCACGTGTAAACTGATATGTAAATTCCCCATTCCCCTACCGTGATTTGAACTCACGACCTAGTGATCGATAGCCTGGTGTCTTACTGACTGAGCTAAATTAACAAATCTTATATATTGACGAAAATGTAGCATACGACCCAGTGACTGAGCTAAATTGATAAGACTCATATATTAACGGAAATGTATCATACTGATATGCATGGGCTTATTTCATTCCAATAAATAAATAAATATAGAAAAAAGAAATGATAATTGTTTTATTTATTATATATACAATACAAAAGTTGCAGTAATCATCTTCAGTCGGAATAGAAGTTGGAGTGGAGTTTGAACCTGCAGCAGCCATTCTTGTTTGTGTATTATTTGGTCATCCACTCAGAGGCATAGCTAGATATTTGGGCGACCCGGGGGCCTGGCTCCTTGAGGGTTCCCTTCAACATTGTGAGATTTCATGAAAATGGAAGTGTTGCAATAAACAGAAATGTACTATCACTTGATTGATTGAAAACAACAATTATTATTGATGCAATTAATGTATGTACGAATATATCCTTCTAATTGCATGATGTCAGTAGAAATGCAATAGGTGAACTACTATTAATAAAGCTTTTGTGGGCCCCCTCCATTTGTGGTTGGGGGGGGGGGCGTTTTCAAATCACCCCCTTCCTCAGCTATGCCTTTGCATCTGAATGAATCAACTTTAGTAAAGAAGTTGTGTAGAGTGGTTGTGCTATTGAAACAAACCTGTTGTTGTAATACCTACACATTCCTTGGATTCGTTCGTACAAATGGTAGGATTACTGGAACTACATAGTTTGGTTGTGTCCTTCTATTCTCCATTCGGTAATGCTTGATTATTTGGACCTAAATACGATAGTATAAGGTCTATCAAAAGTTAACCCCCTTCATGGCTAAAAATGACTAGATTTTTCATTTTCTTTTCATTTCCAGCTAACTTTATAGCTAAAGATATGTACGCCCCAACATTCATACACATGTTATGGTTGGGGTTAGGGGTTAAGTTTAGGGTTAGGGTTGGGTTTTCGAGGACGGTATTTGAACAACGGTATCTTATAGCGAGGACAATAACGTTATTTAAAGCGTACAAATATAAAGTTAGTTTGTAATGAAGAATCTAGCGATTTTTAGCCATCAATCGGGATAACTTTTGGCAATCTTTGTGCTATCGTATGTGTAAGGATCTTAATGCTATCGTATTTTAAGACCAAATAAGTAAGGATCTTAATGCTATCGTATTTTAAGACCAGATAAGTAAGGATCTTAATGCTACCGTATTTTAAGACCAAATAAGTAAGGATCTTAATGCTATCGTATTCTAAGACAAAATAAGTAAGGATCTTAATGCTATCGTATTCTAAGACAAAATAAGTAAGGATCTTAATGCTATCGTATTTTAAGACAACTTAAGTAAGGATCTTTATGCTATCGTATTTTAAGACCAAATAACTAAGGATCTTAATGCTATCGTATTTTAAGACCAAATAAGTAAGGATCTTAATGCTATCGTATGTTAAGACCAAATAAGTAAGGATCTTAATGCTATCGTATTTAAGACCAAATAAGTAAGGATCTTAATGCTATCGTATCTTAAGACCAAGTAACTAAGGATCATTATGCTATCGTATTTTAAGACCTGATAATAAGGATTTTTATGCTATCGTATTTTGAGACCAGATAAGTAATGATTTTGATGCTATCGTATTTTGAGACCAGATAAGTAAGGATCTTGATGCTATCGTGTTTTGAGACCAGATAAGTAAGGATATTGATACTATCGTATTTTGAGACCAGATAAGTAAGGATCTTAATGCCATCGTATTTTAAGACCAGATAAGTAAAGATCTTTATACTATCGTATTTTAAGACCAAATAAATAAGGAACTTAATGCTATCGTATTCCAAGACCAGATGTGTCAGGATCTTGATGCTATCGTATTTTAAGAACATATAAGTAAGGATCTTTATGCTATCGTATTTTAGGAGCAAATTACCTAGAATATGTTATATGGTATATCGTATGATGAATGTTTCTTTATGATTTAATTCTTTCTTTAGAGTCTACCAATGTTGAAGGCAATTAACTATCTCTTTCTTAATCCCTTGAAGACTCCTGAGACATATGTATCTCAAGGTTTATATGACTGCTGGGATGTATATGTCTCGTAGATCTCTTTTAGAAGTCTACTGGGACGTATGTATTCCCGGCGTTTATCACCGCAGGAAATATGACATCATCAAATTATGAAATCCATGCAGAAATTAGTTCGCATTACATGATTGAACAGGAAGGACATGTAGGCGAATTGATCTGCTAATTCTGTGTTTTTCATCTGTCCCAGTATAAATGTATAATGGGACAAATGTATCCCATCATACTTTTGCTTCTTCAAAATATGGAAAATCTTTCATCAAATAAAAGAATAGTTTACTTTAACCATTAAATAAAGATTAACATCAATATTTTATTATTATAATTACTATTGTATGAAGTAATTGTAATACATTATTTCAATCAAACTTGACTAGTTTTTACCTTCATCTTAATTTCAGCTGTTTTATATACAACTTTCAATTCGGACCGCTGTTTCTACCAACAAAAATATTAATTCGTTCGTATAGAAAATGACTAGAGCCTAACGGAGGAATGGTGGAGTTGCAGTAAAATCAGCCGGCATCTATAAGAACAAACAGAAAACCTGCCTGTCTATAGCAATTTAAAATGCACTATAAGTATAACCGTACTAATCTCCCAATATTATGGTACTGCCAGAATCTTCTGTTTTAATACAGGGTGTCTCATTTTGTTTGATAATATCTGATCTGGTTCTTACTTAAAAGTTAAATAAACATTCCCACAAGAAAGACTAAATAGAACAAGCCTAGTTGTTGCAGGGTCAAACCCCACTCCATTTTCTATTCCAACTGAAGATGATTACTGCAAGTTTTATCTTGAGTATATAATAAATATATTCCTAGGTATGCAAGACTTGTCAGTTTAAGAGAGCCGTCTACTAATCACTAGATCGTGATTTCAAATCATGGTAGGGAAATGTTCATTTTATATATAGGTTTGGTTTAACGTGATGTGATAGTCAAACAGTGAAGAGCTTACTACCCTAACTTTGCTGAGGATTGTTCTTGTTGTTCTTGTTACAAAAACAAAGTCAACTCAAACTTGTACTGGAATTTGACAATAGAACATTTATATTTTCTTGAGGAAAAGTTTAATTAATTAAGAACCAGAGCAGCTATTAGCGAATGAACTGTGAGTACATTTTTTCTGAGACACTCTGAATATATGGAATAATTAGAGTGAATGGAAGCTTTGACGTTATTTGTTTAATAAATCCTTCCCATGATAACACATATTTCATAAACAACTACTCATAAAAACTGTACTCAAATACGTTACAATGGATATCTATAGATATCCATTGGAAATGATTTTATTATAGGGATGCATTGGAAATGATTTTATTATAGGGATGCATTGGAAATGATTTTATTATAGGGATGAATTGAAAATGATTTTACTATAGGAATGCATTGGAAATAATTTTACTGTGGGAATGCATTGGAAATGATTTTACTATAGATATCCATTGGAAATGATTGTATGCATTCCTATAATAAAATCATGCCCAATGCATTCCTATAGTAAAATCATTTCCAATGCATCCATATAATAAAATCATTTCCAATGCATTCCTATAATAAAATCATTTCCAATGCATTCCAACAGTAAAATCATTTACGATCCATGCATTTAGCAAACTCATTTGAAATGCATTCCCGCAGTAAAATCATTTTAAATGGATCCTTATGGTAAAATTCATTTATAAACAACTTCTCTAAATGTTTTTGGTATTTGTTGTGTGAATATATACGTAATGAGTATAATGAATGAAAGTGTTGGTGCATTTGTTCAATAGATCCTACCCGTGAAATTAAGAGTAACTTAAACAGCTATTTATTATAATAATATATCGCTGGGATCAAATGAATGATGTCTGTGTAAATTACTGCACGAAACGAAGGGTAAAGCAGTGAAAGAAGACGGATAGATTCATCACAATCTACGCCTAGGAAAAATCTTTGAAGAAATATGAGAAAGTTGAAGAAGGCTCTAAGGCTTCCTTTGCAACTGACTGCTCTAGACTGACATCTGCTTCACTCTGGGTGCTACCCTACCAATTACCTTTCTCTACACTTTATGTCTGGAAGCTACCCCAAGAGCCAACCCAACCCGAAAACTCCACTACTCAAAATATGTACCGTTGAAAATCCCTGTAGAGTCTCAACCGCAATATTATAAAAAAATATATATATACCTCAGCGGGTTGAGGTTTCTTTGGTAAGCATACAAAAATAGGGCGCCTGGCCGAGTTGCAATGATTAACAAGCGAGTCTAGTAGGCCATTTCTATTATAGTGTGTTCAATACTAACCCATTGCCTTGTGCCTTACTAAGCTAAGCTTAGTCACTCTACATTATAATAAACAATGCGTCCGTCTGTCACACCTTTTTAACCGTCTGTCACACTTTAAAAATGAATATTTTACGTTGAAAGGGTTGGGGTAGAGGAGAGCTTCTGAGAATGGAACCGCAACACAAAGACCACAAATTGGTCGGGAAGAGGGAGAGAGAAGCAGGGTAGGAGTACGCAAAAAGATAGGGGTAAAACATGAAGATAAACGCTAAAGGAGAACGGCTGAACTCGGCCGTCGAGAGAAGAAAAGCTAGAAAGTAAAATGAGGTGGAATTGAACTAGTATTGATATAGGACGTACCTGGTGTGTTAGATAACTGTGTATTATACACCGGCGTGCTGGCCCGACGTCCAATCCACCACATTTCTCAACCGGGCTTGGGACCCATACCAAGTTAAGCACAATAAATATCAATGAGTATATTAACGCTTAACTTCATAAACCGCTTGAAACCGCTTGTAATTGACAGTGGAAGTATTCAATGAATACCATAACAAATAGTGGAACTTATTACCACATAGTCAAATAGAGATAATTTCAATCAGAAGTTATTTCCCTTGAAACTGACATTCCATTTTCTTTGTATGATTTTAAGAGTTAAAGTTCTTTACAGTTTACCTTTGCTTTTCTCCTTTCCCAGACAGACAGACAGACAAATTGATTAACTGATATAAACGAACATGTCTGGTTAGTCACTCAATGGAAACCGTATCGTGACCAACGTATTTTGACAGCATGCCGTGTGTTGGGGGTCATCAATTAAATAAATTGGAAAAAGTGTCGAACAATGAATGAAGTTACTTCTCTTGACTATTGTTGGGCCGTGATCACTAAAAAAAGTTGTGCCGGACACAAACTAAGGGACCAATTTAGCATAAACTTACATTGTAAATTGAACACCCCACTAAAAATCTTTTTAGGAGGGGGGAAACTTTGAAAAAAAAGTTTTTTTCTAGACATAATAAAAGTAAATGTTTAACTCTTCAGCCCCATAGCTCCATTGGTGTGGCCTTTACGCGTGACACATACATACATAGCCAGTTTTTAAGTTGGTCTGGATGATCAACTTAAAAACTGAAGAAACTCATGTTGACAGTTTTGGTTGACGGATTCTAATAATGAATAATTAGATTTTTTTTCTTATAAAGCAATATATGTTCTTATAAAGTAATATATTTTCTTATCAAGTAATATATTTTTGGAATAAGTTTCCTAGTCACATTAGAAATAGCACTAGGGTAGAGAGTTTTCAAAATAATCTAGATAAGTTTTAAAATAATGGAAAGAGCATGAGCTTTTAAGGATATTTTTGGGAGAAGAGAATCTGATCTGTCACCATCATCATCATCATCATCATCATCATCATCATCATCATCCGTTATAAGTCCACTGCTGGACAAAGGCCTTTCGCATCTCCTTCCATGACAACCTAGATTGTGCTAACCTCTACCAAGTCTTACCGGCAAACCTTTCTATCTCGTCCCTCCATCTTGTGTCTGGTCTTTTCCTACTGCGTTTACTGTCCCATGGGCACCAATCGGTTAGTCTTTTCCTCCATCTATTGTCATCTCTTCTTGCTAGGTTGCCGGCCCATCTCCACTTTTGCTGCTTAATTATTTGTATAATATCCTTCACTCTAGTCCTTTCTCTGATCCATGTTGATCTTTTTCTATCTCTTAGAGTTATCCCTAGCATTGCTCTTTCCATGTCTCTCTGTGCTATTCTAAGTTGGTTTTCATCTCGTTTGGTTAATTTCCATGTTTCGCATCCATAAGTCATGGCTGGTATTATGCAGCCGTTGTATACTTTACGCTTTAGGCACAGTGGCAAGATGCTCTTCGGAATGTCTCTATTCTGTATACTGTATTAAATTATAAATGAAAAGTGCGGTTCCAAAACGCGATAAAGGCCATTTAAATATAAAAGGTGTTTAATTAAATTAAAAATAAAATTCTGGATTTGAATTTTTGTATCTTATTAAAACCTTATAAACTGCATATAAATAAAAAGGTTGTAATAACAGAAAAACATTCAAATCCCGAATTCGATTTTTAATTTAATTAAACACATTTTATTTTTGAATGGCGCTTATCGCGTTTCGGAATCACATTCTTCAAATATTGTTCTTATTTATGTAGTTAATAGTGATTTTATGAATTTTATATTTATTTTTAAAGTTGACGTTTAAATATTGTATATAATTGGAGATGCTCAAAGAGGCATAATATAATAATTAAAAAGACACGCATATGTTATTACTTGTGGCCCAGGCGTTAAATTCGAGGAAAGATAGATTCACTGATAAGTAATTACACGAAAATGTGTCGGGTAAATAAGTAAATTGCGATATTTCGAAGATTTCAGACGACAACACCAGATGCTCAGATGTGAAGAATGATATATGAGGAAAACCGGGTACCTTCTGCTGTTTGCTGGGTGTGGTGAGAAGGTTAGTTTTGGGATGGGAGGATGCGATACGTATGGATAGAACTCGGGTAGATAAAAAAAAGGAAGAGATTGAAGAGCTACGGAAAGGATGAGAAAGGAAGCAGCGTGTATGTATGTTGTAGGTAATTTAATATTCGAAATGAATATTCGGATGTTTACTTAGTCTGGTATAAGGTCAGAATAGTGGGTCAACCAATGAGAATCAAGCTCACGAGCTATAGTAGTTTGCAACCAACGTACGTTCTCCTGCAGACGCCTGTTATCAGATAATACAGCGTCCCTGAAGAGTGAAAAACAAGCCTGGCTGCTGCAGTGTCAAACTACACTCCTACTTCCGATTGAAGATGATTACTGCAACTTTTTTATTGTATATATAATAAAGTAAACGAAATTATAGCACATATAGAGATTTGCTCAGTCGGCAAGAGAGCCGGCTACTAATCACTTGGTCGTGATTTCAAATCACGGTAGGGAAATATTAATCTTATATATTCCGAAGAAGATTATTGAAACTTTTGTATTTTATATATAATTAAAATATATATGTAAGATTTGTTGTAGCAATATGGCCCCGTTAAATAGATAGATAGAATAAGTTTAAATGCGTATATTCAAAATGATACAGTGTATATAAAATGTGTTTGTTGGGCCAGGAATTAGGATGAGGGCTATATTGACAAATGGTAAACAAAATGAATTGTTTTAGTTGGTTGAAATTGAAAAGTAAGGAATGTTATTAAAATGAAGGTTTGGTTTTGTTAAAATAACAAACAAACAAAATTACAGACTGAATCCTGATTTGGAATGCTTGTACAAGAATTTAGAATAACAATAAAATGTCGGCTGATCTGGCTAAAGAATTTACTGACGCAAACAAAAAAATAATGTAATGTTTTAACGTCACGAAAATATCACATGTTAAAAATGGGCATACCGATAAATAGATGTGAAAAACCCTAGAAGAGGGAGAGAGACCAGGACTAGCTGTCCAATGCCAGGACTTGTGTCCGCGGCCCCGCCGCCCCCCTCCACAGGGGCACGGTCAGAGATTTAGAGCTGCACAGCTTTTTGACGTGAAGTGTAAAATTATGAGATACATGCAACTTACAGAGTTTAAAAGAGAAACATAGTAGCAGCTGTACATTGTATGTTTGTTTGACATTGTTTGACAACTCAAAATTCAACGATATTCTAAATGAGAACTTTAACCTACAAAGAGTGTTGGTAGTAGATTTTGTAGTATCACGTTTCTTACAGTGCAGATTCCCAGAGTGTCGCTACGAGTAAAGTCAAATAAAATTAATATAATATTTTAAATCGGACTTCGTTTTTCTTAATGAACCATTCGACTTTCATGTCAGTTCCTTCCAGCAAAAGCCACGGCACATGAACGAAGAATGAACATCAAATGGTATCCGACCAGTTCCAACTATAAACACCAGTGCAACAGACAAGTTCTTTGCGTATATTAATCTCTTTTGGTGCCGTTGACGGGCGTGCTCACATATGGGCACAGTTGAGGTTACCACGAACACATAACGTGAGGGTCCAAAAAAAATCCCCAAAATACAAACGAACCATTAGACGATCTACGGTGCCAGACAGAACAGAACAGAACCAACCACTAGACATCCAGTCACATTTAATAAAAATACTACGGACACACGACAGCCACTAGACACTATGTTTTGAAGACTCGCTTTTTGTTTTATGCCCGTTGATTGATATAACAAAGAAAAATGAATGTGAAAGAATTGAAATAGGGAACGAAAAAAAGAAAGAAAAATATAATGAAAAAAAAAAGAAGAGCGAGCCAAAGAAAATAAACCCAAAGAGATAAGTGCTTACACAATTTTAAGAGAAAACAAAAATAATAATAGGTATCTACATGAAACTCACAAAAGAATGGTGAACAAAAGGAAAGAACAACTCAACGATGAAAAGAAATAAGAAACATGTAAATGAATTAACAACGTGAACATTTTTTTCTTTCTTTTTTTTTCAATTAGTAGAACTATTGTACATATTAGTTAATTAATGTACTTTTGCTTTCAGAGATAGCCGCACATATTTTTTTTTGTGAATAATATACTTTGTGTAATCCAGTATTGTTGCAAGGCCGTTTCTAAACTTCATACTCATGTTTGTTTTATATAGTTAGGATTGTTGGGAAGGGATTTGAGAGATGTTTTTGTCCAGGTATTCCATAGAAAAATGGAACGAAAAGTCGTGTGAACCGAGAAGATGACCACTGCCTGAGTATTCTTGAAGTTGTAGACCAAGGAAAAATTAGATTGAAATGTGTGATGGATTTGGGTTTGGGGTTAACAATTTTGAGCGTAAAATAGATTTTGCACTTGGCGATATGTACTCGCTTGTATGCGAGACGAGAAATGGTGGTTGCATGTTCTTTTCTTGAAAGTAATAAGGAGAGCTTACTAATTATAAGAATGTTGAAAACAAAAAAGGTTGAAGTTAAAATGAATTATGAAAAAATGATGAACATTCTTTTTCTATTATATTTTCGGACTTTTTCGCTTTGAAAAGCGAATTTTTATAACAACTAATTTAGCCTTGTAGCGGTGACTTTTTACCATTTTTTTATTTGTCAGTGGAAGAGATCCCTAAAAGAGAAAAAAAGCAAGGTCTACAGATATCGGTGTATTGTTTTGTATTAATTGCTGAAAAATGTGTTTTTTATGGTTTTCTTTTTATTGGTGCTTTTGTTTGGGCTCACCATAGCGAATTCTGGGCGTAACCTAATAAGAATTAGGGCACTGAACTCGATGGTGTTTTGCTGCGGTTACCAGCTGGAGAAATTGCTACGCACCTTAATAAGAGTCGTTGAATGGGCATCGATGGATATCGGTTTGAAAGGATCAAATCCTTATCGGTGGGACCGAATAAATGAAAAAAGGTCCGGAGTGAAGTCTCCGCGCCCACATTAGTCGGAATACGGGCAGGTTTTAGGTCCCGGGGGATAAGCATGCCGATGTATTTTTGTTCTTTGTCCATTGTATCGTTATGTTGAAGCAGTGAGAAATGCTTTTGTTGTGTATGTTTTTCGATGAGACCTTGCAATGTTTATGGTTGTCTACTTTTGTTTTTCTTTGGCGGGGGGATAATTGTACAATTTCTTTTTATTCAAATATATTGTGTTTTGCAAACGGTCTTCATTTTATGACCGTCATAATTGTCATTTTGTACTGGAAAATATTGTTGGAAGTACAATTTTAAATGTATAAAACTGCTCAGGCCTCTGGGAATTCTGAATTTGATGTATAAAGATAAGAACGTGAGAAGATATATTTTTTTAGAGTCAGCAGAAAGCAAATGAAATTAAGTTACTAGATTATAAGTACAAGACATCTGATGGACAAGACAAGAGGGTAAAATATAGATTTCACATTTTACTATGAAGAGAAAAAGAAAAGAAGAAGAAAGAGAAGAAATCTCTGTCCCTATAATAATTAAATTGAAACACGGAAAAAAATGTAATTTATAACATATAGTTAAAACGTAACATTGAACTGTGTGTGTATGTGAAACTTACGTATATTCGAAGCTGTATATGCTTTTGGTGTGTGAGCATCGGAATGCGAGATTATTATGAATTTGAAAGTCAATGATATTAAACAATGAAACATAAAAGGAATATTGTGATGATATTGACCTGAAAAGTCATTTATCTAAAGCAACGAAATATTGGAAGAGAATTCTTCTTTTTTATGAATGAAGTTAAATAAAATTACTATATTGATTAATCTGGTTTTGCAATGCAGTTTGCCCTTAGAGCTCAAAATTACATATTCAAGGGTTCAAATAAGTTTTATTCTGGTATTAGGCTAAAGCCTAGGAGAGCGTTTCTCTCTTTGATTATTCAAGCACCGGTCCGTGAAGGCAATACTTGAAATTCGCTGAGGGCTAAGATGTCCCTTTTTAGCGTAAAGAAATGGGAAATTGACATAATTAGTATTTTGGCTAAGGAGCCTGAAAAAGATACTGACGAAATTCGTTTGGGGGCCAGGATGCCTCTTGATTTTAGGAAGAACACTTAACGTAAAGAAAGATTTGTTTAGGGCGAAGTACCCTGAAGGAAAATGGACCCAGGTTCTGGATATAGGGAATTAATTGAGCGCTAAGTAGGAATTTTGCAGTTTGCATCTCAGAGGCTCGGTTTGTGAAATATGCTGGACTAAGAAGTATTTAAAAAACAATCATAAATGGGAGCTTCTAAATTAAAGGTATTTAAAAAAAAACATTTTATATACACATATCTGAGTTAAACGTGAATATTGAAAATGGTATGAAGACATAAGTTGAATTAAAATAAAATTTGTAGAAACCAATGTTAAGAGAAATAAAATAAAATCCTAAAAAAATTAATCTATAAGTAATGAAAATTGAGAAAATAGTGAGTGATATGATGTGTTTGTTTGGGGCAAGGGAAAAACTCCCGGCGTTCAGTCGAATACTGGGAGCGCAATCTCGCTTATGAATTAAAGACATGCGCCGGCGTGAAATAGAATTTAGGGATATGAAGTCCAAGAGAGCCCAAAAATGTGGGGAGCGAATTCAGTCGCTTGTAGATTCTAGTACGAACTACCTGTTTGTGGACATAAGATGTTATTTGCTGTTGAGGCTAGGAGAGCTTAAACAGTGGAAATAATAAAATATGGATTCTAGGGGAAAAGGAAAGCCCTGTGGAGATATGGATCATGAAAGAGAATCTAGGAGTTTCTTTTAGGATGGGCACTGAAAAGGGTCTTGAGTTTTGTAGTAGCAACTTTACAGAGATACGTAAGTTGTAGAAGAAAACATTGTCTAAAAATAAGTTTAGGTTGAGAGAAAAGATTATAAAGATAGTTCAAACAAGTAGTTAAACTTGTATTTGTATTTC